>LR736862.1:12138341-12250956 GCA_902654985.2 Oryctes borbonicus
TTAAAGTCTTGACGCCTCTCTTACATCTTCCCATCCGAGTTAAGTCCCAAAGTTTGAAAAATCCTGACGAGCGCTTTACAACTAAAGAAAGCTCGATTGCTTAGCTTCAACCGCTGTGATACAAAGGAAAGGAGATTCCGTTGAAGTTCTATCGCTCTAAAAGAGCTAGAATTTCCTATTGGAGATCTTCAAATTCGTCGATTCGAAATGCATATTTCTGGATAAAATCCAAGGTGAGCCAAAATTGTCTCCCGGGCATTGGCACCCTTGTTTAATTTAAAAACAAAGGGTTTAAACTCTAAGCCGACCGGATTCTCTCAAATGGTAGGTAAGAAATAACAAAAAAGAGGCATTCAAAAAAATCTTGCGCGATCCTTTCCATCCATTCGTCGCCTTTCTATCTCACGTTCTCATCGTGCAGGGGGTAACTTCGTACTACAAAAAAGTTCGGGATAAAGTAGATACGTGAGTTGCCCGGTCTCGGGAAGAAGTATTCGCGTGACGTAATGAGAGCGTACGCTTCGGGGATTTTCGTGCCGGTTCGGTCCCGTTGAGCTCTTCCAAGGGTGCGAGAAAGCTTGTTGCCGTTCTAAAAATAGATCCGGTCGCTTTGATGTAGTTTCCGCATTTGATGACACGCACACGCTTATGACATATACGCGCACGTCTAATACGCGGAGTTAGATCTGATTCATGATGGAAGACATCAAAAATATTATTTACTTCTGGGCTGGAGAAAATCGGGATATTTACCTTAGCGTTCCGTAAAGAAAGCTTACTATTCGATCCGGTAGTTTTCCGTTCTAAATTTAAGATAAAGTAGTTGAAAAAGAAAGCGGAGGATAAAAATTAACAAAATCAGATTGAGCATGTTCAAAATCTGATACTCTCTTTGTGCATGTTTAATCATTTTCGAATTTTGGGTTACCTCTTTACCTCCACAATAAAGCATTATGCCGCAACAACGAGCTTTAAAATAAATAGTCTTCTCATTTTCAAGCTAATTATTTTTTCATAAAAACGCGAGTTCATGAATAAATTCCGACAATTCTGTTTTATCTAAATGTCAAGGTTTCCTCGGAGGGTATTCGCGAAGATGAGGAAAATTGTTGTTTTAAAATAATTACCTACTCGCCTTTTACTTTATTTAATCCGAAAATGTAGGAATTAAATAATTTTCTTTAAAGTAGACGGACCTTCAGAGCCGTTCGGAAAACTTGAGATAAGAAACAAAGAAATTAATAATTATTTTATAAAATTTCTTTGGAGAAAATCGGTTCCCTTTGGGGGATGGAAAGTAACTTAAAATTATAGTAGAAATGTCTTTCGGGTGATGTCGTGTTGTTAATATTTTACTTGACGTTTCGCTGACCATGCTGTTAGCTTCTTCAGAAGATTTCTAAAGACTTTAGTCAGTCAACAAGACCAGTCAGTCTTTAGAAGAAGACATTTCTACTATGGATTACGGTCGTGAAAGCCTACACTCAACTAACTTAAAATTATGATTTTATTTCTATTTGGTGAATATTATTGAACTGCAGAACTTGTCCGGTCATACTTTCTATTTGAAAACTTTCTCTCTAAATTGCCCACGGAACGAGTTATCTCCCACCTATGTAGTTAAATGTCTTTTTTTTTGATAAATAAATGTCTGCCCTTGTAAATGCTTCTAGTTACCACCCTCCTGTCAGGTAATTTCGAGAACACTCTTTTAACAAAAGATAACGATATTTGCATATTTTACTACAAATTACAGCCGCTTTCGCGAAATGAATACGCCTCCTTTTTTCTCCAATTAGATGCTTCTTTAATTGTTAACCGATCTTTTAGCAAGTTTTAATCGTTTCTACAACGTGAATGGTATGGCCCTCACGACTTTGCAGACGTTACCCAAATGATTTGGAACTGTTTTTTTTTCACATTCAATTCATTTAAACTATAAAACATACATTTGAAACTACAACAAAGTTTCATAAAATTTCCAAAGGTCGTACCATAAAGCGAATTTAAGCAAATGATGCGCCGAAGAGTTAATTATCGAAGGTTTATCTTGCCACGAGTGACTAAAATTCTATAAGATGAACCTGTTGTCTGTTCCTTCTTCCTGAATAAATTAGTTGTTACAAAAAGCTTGTTACTGAGGATTTGATGGCGCTACAGATGACCAATGTGCCTGATCTAAAACAACATCTTCGCGATTGGTTATTCTACAAAGGTTCTTCTAAATATTCCAAAGTTACATCGATCAGGACGCTAGAAAATAGTGAACTCACATCAAACTTCACTATTAGTAATCTCAATCTTGAGTAAACAACACATTTTGGGTACTCAACATGTTGTGATAAAAAGTCAGTTCTTGGTGGTTTCTTTTAGAAATTTCAGAGAACAGACTTTAATAAGAACGCGTGGCAAAAATGCAGTTGGAATATAGAACCATCAAAGGACGCCTACAGCCATTACATCTAAAGTAAACGGCAATATATGAAGTGCACGCTCATACCGAGTAGTAATACCTGGAGAAACAAGATTCTATTGATTTTCCGACGAACAAGTAAAAAAAAGCAAATAAGAAAAAGAGAAAGTGACTGCTATGGTGCTTGTGTACGTTTTTATTTTTTATTTTTACGAGTCGAATATGAGACGGAACGGTTTGGAAAATATGGAAATTTGAATAGGCATCAGGAGAAATACGTCGCTGTAAATTGTCTAAAACAGGTATAACGTGGGGGGTGAATGCTCGTTTTCCATAACATTATTTCAGCTAAATTCGCCGATAAATACGGGAAAATCTATATATTCGGCGGGATATCGTTTGCTGTTTACGACAACAACCAAAAAATCATCCATCTCGATAAATATTTTTATCTCTTGATGATGATGATCTTCAGAATATGAAATAGCAAATGCTGGATATTAAATTCGTATTATTTTGTTGTAGCTTTTATTGATATTCATGGTTCTGCCAGAAGAAGATCTTTTGACCTTTCTATATTAAGAGCTTAAAAGGAAATAGTTTATTTGATTTCCTGTGTCCTATTTATTTTAGCGTGTAGGCGAAACTTTTTTGTGGAAAATCTAAATGTTCCATCGATTTTTCCACTAAGACCTTTACCTTTATTGAAAGCAATGGTAGCAATAAAATAAGGTAGATTAACACTTCAATTAACAGTTTTGCAAACAACCGACAAAATATTTTATTGTTAGGCAAAGCTTTAACAAACAAATTTGATTCTCAGCTCTTTCTGCAAATTGTTGCTAATAAAGTCTTGTAGCCCGGTTTAATAATTGCATATTATTAATAACCGATCGACACCTATACGTAGTCTAGTAATAATAATAATCTCCATTGTGGATTCAGTTTCCATAAATAGCCTTAGTTGTTGCCTCCAATGGTAGAAATAACAAGATTTCGTAAGTAACGCTTCAACGTGGGATACCATTATTTGCATGTATGCTGTAGACTTTGGGGTCGCATGGAAGCGAAGTTAAATTAAATTTTCTGCAAAATATAACTCGATTTTTCGCTTATTCCATCTTTCTACGCCTTGGTTTTTAACTCCGCTTAAAATGTTCGCAACGCCTGGCGATTATTTTCAACCCGTCAAGATTGTTTATTTTAGTGATTAGACTGATGTAAAAGAAAATAATCCGATTATGTACGTTTGCCGACCCGTCTACCTTCAACCCAGACCAAGAATTACAGAGAAATAAACTGGAATATTTATATGAATATAAATTCATTTACGTAAACACGGTCCTACATAAGTAATTCCCGCAAATTATTCGCCCTTATGCACAGCGTATAAACAAGATGAAATGCGATTATTTAATCTCTTTTGTGGTATACATCTTGCGGTTTCAATTCGTTATCCATCATAGAAATTAGTGTCTTAGGTGTGCAAACATAGACCACAGCACCTCTACCATGAAAGGGATGCATTGCAGAAGTTTTATTTTGTTAATGTGTTCACCTTGAATCCTCTCTCTCGTGCCAAATCGTCACTCTTTCACTCAGGATCAAAAGGAATTTTGGCGAAATAAGTCGAAATACATCAGTACATTCCAGAAGCCAAAGGATAGTCGAAACAGTGGACAGGGAAGGGTGAATCGGCTCCGAAATTCGCCTTCTTCTCCTGTTCCATTAACCGAGAAAGTGACGCCATGGTCAAAAATTCACGAATTGATAGACAACGCACCCTATTCACTAAATTTGGCTCTCAGCGGCTTCTTCCTTTCCTAGGCTCAAAGATTCGCTCGGGGGACAGAGATTCTCATCGATTGAGGAGGCCATCACGTTCGTAAACGAACATGCCAACTAGAAATGTCTTTCGGGTGATGTCGCGTAGTTAAAATTTTACTTGACGTTTCGCTGACCATGCTGTCAGCTTCTTCAGAAGATTTTTAAAGACTGTCTTTAGAAATCCTCTGAAATCTTCTGAAGAAGCAAGTCAAGTAAAATTTTAACTACGCGACATCACCCGAAAGACATTTCTACTATGGATTACGGTCGTGAAAGCCTACACTCAACTATTGAACATACCAACTACTATTTCAACAAATGAAAGAGATAGAAACAAATGCTTGTTTCCGTGTCAGCTTCTAAATTTTTCAGGCAAAATCGTAATGTTGAAGGAGCATTTGGAATGCCAACATAAGAAATTGCAAGAAAAATGGGAAAATCAATTAATTGTTACTCACCGTTACTCAATTTCATATTTCCTCTATTTGAAGCACAATGATACTTAGAACATAGCTTTAAACTGATAAAACCATTAGAAGAAGTTAATATTCAATTGAAGACGTGATAAATACAATTTTATATAAGAAATACTGGTTCTTGTATTCTTATTTATTGAGAGAAAACGAATATCATGATATTAGAACTTTTCCGCCAACAAACAACAGAACAGGGGGAAATCGTCGTGGTACCACCGCAGTCCCATGAGACTTGAGCGTTCCAGAAGATAATTTCCCCTGACTCCCCAAAGTACTCTAACGTTTTTAATTGTACTTGGCATAGTTGCTGCGCGTAATTCGCCGACGCGCACTTCTCAAATTGTAATGCTACCTGCGAACGAACATATCACAAACAAGAGTGTTTAATTGTGACTACAAATGCTTCGACGCAACAAGTTCTCACCCTGGGCCTAATTAGCAAGTGCGGGGGCATACTATGACATAACTGTTCCGTCTAAGCAGACATGGAGTAATTAACTTCCGTTACCTTCTTTAACAAGTCAAAAACAAAAACATAGTAGCAATTTAATAGACGGAATTAATATGTATAAAGTTTCTCGTGTCTCCTGCTAATTTGAAGTTTCTAAAGTGTTCCGGAGTATGTACACTGCCCGACACAAGTAATGCTTATCTATCATTTACACAAGCGCGTGTTCGGCTGAGATCGGCTTTCGCACGTAGAATGTTTATTGGGGTAGATATGTACAGTGAAACCTTTATGCTTTGTCTCCCTAAGAGACGATGTGTTTATACTTTCTACCATTCGTAGTGGTGCGCTTGGATTATTGTAGGATACTCCCATTTTTTTTCCCAATAGAGGCGGTTAAGGTGCTTTTATTTGCTGAAACTAAGTACTTGGCCTTGGCACGCGGAAGATAGTATCGATATTTAGTCGTTGCAAGGGGGAGACAAAACATAAGTAGACCACTGTACTATGTGGTGATTTTACCAGCGACACCGTCTGTATTATAGAACCAAATTGAAATTCATAAATAAAGTTCGCCACTTTCCGTGCGCTTCACGAAATTAGCAGAGACTGGACGGACTCGTCTTTATTCGTCTCGTGAGAATGGGTTCGTGTTCCCTACTGGTTTCCCTGAGAGTCGATGAAATACGAGTCTGTCTAGTCTTTTGAGGGTGGCCTAAACGTCTAAGAAGTTATATCATCAGCGCCGCCATTTAAAGAAATTCTATTCGTACGAATCGGAAACTAAGCAACAGATGAATCGGATCCAACAGAAGTTGTTCGTTCATGAAAGACTTATTGCTTGTTTCTTTTGTTGTACTCGATCGAAGAACGTTTATTGCGAAATGGTGTATAACAATTAGTTTTCCAGAAGTCATCGATAAAATCAGGAAAAACAATCCTTCATCATGGCAATGCTGGCTCTCACATAATATGTTAAACAATTGATTATTTAAGGAAAAAAACATCCTATTCCACGTAGTCACCCGATTTATCGTCCAATTACTTCTTTTTCTCTTAAGAAGCCTTTGGAAACAATGTTTTGGATATACCTCAATGTTCCTAGAAATTGAAGTCAGTAGGCTTGCTACGTGTTAAGAGAGTAACAATAATGCTTGCAACGAAGCCTGGCAATTAAAAAATAATCATGGAAAACCCTTGTCATTACTGAGATGTCGTACAGTACCTCCAGAAGTGTAACGAAGTTGCATACATTAACCAGACCAACTTCCTCCGAACTCAGTTATAAATTATTGCAATTTATCACGAAAATTTCCGCTGTAGGCCATGGGGAACGCGTAAATGCTTTAAGGAGAAAGCCGGAGCATGCTGTAGTTCTTAATTTCATCCGTGATATAGCTGTACCTTTCAAGTTATTTCGTTCCGCCGAACTCTCTCCATCACGAGAAATAGCAGAAGCGTATCAATAATTCTTTCGTCCGAGCCTTATTCTCAATGAGCGTCGAAATTGATTTACAACTTTGCGAAGTGAATTTTCGAAGTCTTGAAATACACTTCTGTGAATTTTTTAAAACGATTTAAATGTTACTGACGAACTGTTATTAGTCTTTGGATTTCCCATTACCATTTAAATTATGCAAATCAACTAAGTTATTTATAACATTTTACAAGACCAATTTATCGTATTGTGATGAAGCTGGTAGGTTGAAAGTTAGGTTCATGTTGTGTTCAATCATGCGACAATTATCACTTCTATAACAAAAAAATATTGTAACAATGGAACTCTGTGAATGTTGAAATAGGTCAGACCTATTAATTTAAAATAATTTAGCCGATGAAACACTTGGCGTTGAATTACCAGCTCTCTTATTTTAATACAACGGTATACATTATATCAGCTTAGTCGATTGTACACAACGCTGATAAATAATTCGTATTAGAGCACCTTACCCCTAAAGTCAACTGTTTCCGAAATATTTAGAATTTCAGCATTTCCACTGTTCTGGTTGAAATTAAATATTTACTTTTGTGGAACAAAATGAAAGCTCGCGCCCACCACATCGTCACTGTTACTAAATTTTATACAGATTGTTCATAAATTATTTCTAGGTATAAATATTTTCAGAGATTTCGTTCCATAAAAGTAAGTTCCTTAAACGAGAGCGGTACAAGTGCTAAAATTGAAAATATCTCGAAAAACAGTTGGCTTTAGGGATAAGGTGCCCTGTTTGAAGTTATTCATATTTATCCGTACAATCGATTAAGTTGATTAAATTGTTTTTAAAATAAGAAAACCACTTCCGGCTCAACCCCAAATGTTTCGTAAGCGGAAATATTTTGAATTAATAGTTCCGATGTTGAGGCTAACTATTTCAAAATTTCAGAGCTCCACCCATAATAACATTATTAAAACTTGACTAACAAGTTTCGTTAGTCAAGTTTAAAGTTCTGAAAAATAAGTTAAGATCGCTACTTTGTTAACTATAGCATTCCTCTGACACATCTATGTGCATTGATCTACACATATCCTCGTGCAGTAAGCGATACAAGTTACCAAAAATGCGGGCCTCCGTTGTCATGTATTATGCAGTTTATTGGTGCTAAATTAGAAAGCGTAAAATTGCCATATTTTTTGGTCAAGAGGTTCATAAACCTCTTGACAATTGTACAGTGGATTTTCCGCTACGTTGTCTAAATTAGCTCCTTAGATATAAAAGAACAGCAACTTCCCAAAGGTCTGGGAATACCCGAACACCCGTATAGGATTAGTTTTTCATCTTCCTCATTATTGATGGTATATTACACGTAATGAAGTAGAATGCGAAACGTGACTCAGATAACGATTGCATCTCTTCAGATGCGTGACATTATCAATCGCATTTCGATTATCCACCTCAACGAAAGGGACCAACGCATTAGTAATTCAATGCTCGTGGAGTTAGATGAGAATGGTCATTGCAGAACTTCAAGTGCGGAGAATATCGAAATAGCGTCGTGTATCTAAAGCTTTCGCCGATGACATTGTCGTAATAATACTATGAAACGCTCGCAACTGAGGAAGTTGAAAGTTTTCAACTTCCTTACTTCATTAAACTAGTTAGTTTAATTAAGTAGACATCAATCTTTCTTCCAAACTGACGGTATTGCGCTGAATTATATCGAAAATTTTTATAACTTGCTTAAAAGAATCATTTGATTGATGGACGAATGATTTCCATGATCACCGCCCTTGATAAACCTCGTCTTCTTTCTTAATAAAGCTATTGCCAGCGCTTAGCAAGATGTTTAAAGGACTTATTGTCAGTTTCGTCATATAATCAAATTTTAATGTTTAAATTTCACATTATACAAAAGAAAATATTTCGTTACCGACGATATCATAAAGCATAATGTCGTGTTAGCAGATCGCCGGGTAACAGCCCGGTTCACCCACCACTTTCCGTGCGCTTCACGAAATTAGCAGAGACTAGACAGACTCGTGTTTTGTCGACTTTGGGGGAAACCAGTAGGCAACACGAACGAATAAAGACGACTCTGTCTAGTCTCTCCTAATTTCGTAAAGTGCACGGAAAGTGGTCAATTTTACTCATTACCACTTGCAACAGTAAAGCTAATTCAGTTATGGTATGAATTGGGTGTTCCATCCACCATATTTGGCACCGTCTGCCTTTGTTCTTTCCCCATATTTGAAAAGTATCTGGGTGGAGAGCGGTTCAGGTCAGATGAAGAGCTCTTTGCCGAAATAAAGGTCTGAAGGCTTAAAAAAGTTCCTACTACAGTCCATTCCATTGACAGAAAAGTAGCACGTGCAAAAATATAGCAAAAACAATACATGTACGTAGCTCTGAAGTAGTGGGGACTGACGCATGCGCCTTACAACCGTTCCATTTACAGAGATTGTACCGGTATAGAGTTATATCGAATACTCGATGGAAAACAATTGCGTTGTCTTCCTTAACACGTACATATGTATATCGTATTGTCCTCGTATGTATAAGTACGTGCTAGCATTAAATGTCAACACACGTAATCGTAATACATAAACATGTCTGTTATACACATACATAAATGCATGTAGGTGGCGTGATATGGGGGATATAATTAAACGTTATCAGCAGAACCTTCCAACAATCGGAGTATATTGAATTCTCAATTAATTATTTCGTAGCATAATGGAACTTCCTCAACAATGTGAATACATTTTACCACCGCCGGATGATTAAGACGCCCTCTGCAAGGTCGTTTGGGCGCTTCTTGTTGCTAGCCCTGTCAGAGGGGGAAGTTGCTTATTCGCTTGCTTCACGCGGAACTGAATATCATCCTTGGAGATTTATCATCGTTGAGTTTTAAACGCAAAACACCTATTGCCATTAGGTGAACGTGAGGGAATTTTTGGATATATGTTTAAAACGAAGAAGGCTTGCACCATACACAACGAATAAATAACATGTAGTTCGTGGTTCCTTGATAAAGCACAAAGTTTTCAAAATGTGGCATCTTTTCATCGATGTATTCACTTTTATTCCATATTTAAATAAATTAAATCATAAATTTTTAATAAATTTTTGAGGATTTTGACTTTTCTGTTCTCTGGTAATTAGTAATGAACATCGCTTAAACAATGTCCACTCCAGGAATCCAATAACAATACGCTTTCAACGCCAGTATTTGTTAGTTGTTCGGATGTTGAGGAAGAGATAGGCCCTAAAAAGTACTTTTTTTAAAGACTGGTCATAGGTTTTTATTTTTGTTAATATTTCAACTCCATGTTAATTGCTATTTCCACACTTTATTGGTAAAATATTGTTAATTAGAGTGTAGTAACAAAGGTTCTCTAGAAAAAGTGTTTTAAGTTTACAAATCAGTAAAAAAATAAAGAAAATATAAAATTTTGCTCACGATAACATTCGAATCCCGATCTCTCATACATTTTTCGTGTGTTATTAAGGAAACAAAGTGTAATATTTATTACAATTCGCTTAGCAAGGCATAAATGTAATACTTTAGCAGGCTTCACGTATTCTATTTCTCAAATCTTCAACGTCTGCTGGTCTCTCTAATTCAATTGCTTTTTTTGCTAGAAAACCTTATAAAAAGAAGTCCAGTATTAAGATCTGGACTTCTTGCGGATCGTTTGTAAGAACCATATATCGTTTTATCCACCTATTTGGAAACGGCTGATTAAACAAACTGATTGCTTCTCTGGCACAATGAGGTGGTGAACTTCCTCTAATACCGGACTAACTTAAATTTACTAAGTTTGGATTGGCATTTATGTTTTTTATCCAAAATTCCGTTAGCACCTTGCCAATCTTGTATGACTTCCACTTTTCTTCTTTTAAAACCTTGCGGCAACTACTGTTTGATTCTCCAAATTCATCTGATAGAGATCGCGATGTTGAAACAGGAATTTTTTCAACAGCTCCATTTTGATATCGCCAGTTATAACTCGGTTAGCCCTTCTCTCCCCCCACTTCTGTCTACTATTTGTTCTGCAACTGAGCTCTTCTTAACTGTTTTCTTTTCGCTTCGCTCTATAAAGCGCTTTCTGTCATCAGTATGCTATCCCCATTTCTTGAACGTCTCTGCAGTTACCACCATAGAAACCTACCTTGGAGCGTCCTTTCGCTCTAGTATTTGGCGGTTTCCACCCTAGTATTCGTTGATTTTTTGTTGTTGTGCGATGCCTTCTTCCTTGCTTCTGTCAATTCTTCTGTCTAGATATGCTTTTTTCTATTTTTGGACCTCCTCAGTTTCTTTTCCTCTCGCTTTGAGCCTTGGTACGTCATTTTATCGGTATATGTGGTAGATATAGTTCCACACTCACGAATGTAGTTTTATCGAACATTTTCGCGTGTAAAAAGTAGTAAATTGTATTTCTCATCGATGTTAAATTTTCTCAGAAAGTGTTGGCGTTAATTTAACACTCATTAGTGTTAATTGTGTGAACTGCCGTAGGTGTAAGTTTTACAGTTTACTGTGCATGTTATACATACTTAACTCCATTTTACAAAATACACTTCCGCTTAATAATTTAGTGCAAAAAATTTGTAAACAAAAAATCAACCTTGCATAAAATCACCCCCTGATTTTTTGCTGTGTAGCATTTCTATTGGTCTTCTTTTGTTGGAAGATGTTCTTGTTTGCATAAAAGGGTCCGTAACCCTGTTGTATCCTTTTTTCTACAACCTTTATCCTATCCCTTTTATTATTTATTACTCTCCTGACGTAGTTGAAGGGGCTAACTTCTTAAAATTTTTGTTCTCCTGTGCGTTTGTTTCTTTGGAATTTCATGTATGTGGTTTTTGACGTGTTAGCCTTAAACCCGATTTATTTGCTCCCTTTTGCATTGCTGTGAATGTTTTTACTAGTGCCCTCATGGATTTTGCGATTACTTACGTCGTCTGCGTATGTTACGATTCGTTGTCGTCTGTTTCTGACCGTTCCCTTCCAAGAAGATTTTCGCAACACATTTTTCGTTCCTAGATTGAACAGGATCGTTGATAGCAGGGTGATGCACCTTGCCTGGCCTCTGTATTGTACCTTCTTGTAGGCCCTTACTTTAACATTTCTTTTATATCACCTTGTGTAAAAAGTGAGGAACAGTGCAAAACAGTGCAAAAAAGTACAAAATAGTGTAAAAAAGTGTAACAAAGTATAAAACAGCGTCAAAAAGTGTGAAAGCATAATTAACAAAAGAAGGGAATGAAAACATCGAATTACTTAACCTGGATTAAATTTCAATAACAGGCTTACGATAATATTTTTTTTTCTGCAAATTAGGATTAGTTACTACATAAAAAAAATTTCGATTTAAAAAAAACTTGATGGGGGCAAAATACTTCTCATAGTTTTAAAAATATTAACGGGAATAGTGAGACTCTGTACTACCTTACACCCAAAAAACGGGTAATCGGGCACCGGAAAAAGTATCACTGTTCTTACACTAAATTGGTCTATAAACCTACGGAATTCTATTTGAATCGGTGAATATCACTTATTACTGTTAGTCTCAAAGTCTCCCTTTACGTTATGCCACCGTTGTGTATTACCTTGCTTTGCTTAATTAAAACTTCCGGAGTGCCTCTGACTAAAGTATTCGTAGCAATTCAAAGGAATTATTATTCACAATTCGTTCCAGCAGTCCCTTAATACGGTTAAAACTACAACACGTTCGAAATTCCGCTAATTTGCGTCAACGTTATACTGAATCGTACCGAACTAACGAGTGGTGAATCAGACAAAAAACTATTGTAACGCCACGTATCTAGACAATTACTTCGCGTAACAGAATTGACTTTTATGATAGTATCGTGTTAAACGCGTTGTTTTCTCTGAAGTCGTTTCGCGGTGAAAAGCCTCTGTATGTATATCAATATTTTATTGCATTCGCGATTAACGTAATTCCGAGAAAATTACTACGTTTTATAGTGGCCTTCTTATGCATGTCTAAACCACAGTGTTAAATTGATATTACCTTGTGCCTCTTTAAACGCTATATACGCTTATATTGTACAATGGTGCCGCTTAGAAATTTAACGTTTAACATTTACAAAGGTAATAATTACGAACGTACTAATTTGTGTATTAGGGAAAGTATACGAGTATATTAATTTACAACAGATTCTGTTGCGTGATTAAATTAATATTTTCTTTATCACTGGGGCAATGCTTAAAACCATTGTAAAAAATATAGTTTAAGGCACCTTGCATACAGATTATTTCAGGAAGTATATATTAAATTCGACACTATCAGTGCTGTTGTTTTAAATTTTTATTAAAAATTAAAAATTTTAATTTTAAATTTTTTTTAATTTTTAATTTAAAGGCGGACGAGTGCATTGCAGCAGTGTCAGGGTACGATTACAAACCGAATTCACTTTTCGAAAACGTTATACAGCGTGTTCAGAAATTATGGTTAAATAGTTGGTGGTTCTAAATTTAAAATGATTTCATCAATTTAATATATTTAATGGCGATTCACTACGTAGTTTAAAAAGATATATAAATCTGGACTGCGAAAATATACAAGCTCCCAGTTAGAAAAAACAATTTTTAATCATCTTTGGAAAATCAATCACCAAGAGAATAAATTGGAATTCGATAGTATTTCTTTGTTTTTAACAAGAAGCCTAAGTACCAAATTCCACCTTTCCAAATCAAAAAATTACAAGACTCCCAAAAGAACTTGCTTTACTTTACACATTTAAGGGTGAAATTTCCAAAAATTATTGCGTGCCTATTGTTTTTATAATTCCAGATGAGAAATCCAGCATGTATGGAACAATAAATTATGAAGATGGAAGTGGTGGGAGAAAACTTTATTGTGTAATAAGTAAATAATCTAATGTCTTTAAAATAAAAATAAAATATAAAAAATATAAAAAAAAAAGAAAAAAGAAAAATAGAGAATCCGAATATTTGGTTTTGGTGTTATAATTTTGATCAGAGACCTCCATGTCTTCCTCGTTTTTTATATTTTCCGAGAGACTCCATTGAAGATAAAAATGCCGAGAAAAAAAAACGACGAAATGGTTTATGTTTATACTAATTGTTACAAAAAAAATGCAACAATCTGGACTTACGTCTTCCGTACATTTGTGGTCTGTGCAGTGCCTTTCATACAACATATCAAAGGCAGACATAATGACATAATTTACGACAGTTGTTTCTTTTATGCAATTTAAAAAAACATTAACCCTGCTGTTCTGCTGGGTCTATTTGACCCGAAATTGAAATCATGCTTTAGTAACTTTTTTTTTAAATTTTTTTCACTCAATATTTCATATTCATATATTCACTAAATATTTATGTAAAGCACATGTAACCTATTATTGTCCTAATTGCAAGAAATAAACTGTCGTGTTATTGTTCTAATTTGTTAATTTTTAAATGTATAAATCATTGTAGTAGTAAATAAAATGAATAATGCATAAAACTTGCTGTTACCTTGGTCTGATTTCGTATTTCAGAGGATCGGGTCACTATGACCCGAAATCAACGCTACTTAAGCTCAGCTTTCTTAATTAAAGTTTTCCAAATTGTTCTTACAAAAAAGAATAAAATGTCATATTCGTTACGCATCCAAAATGGATACTTTCCGATGTATTTAGAACAATGCGTATACTGCAACATAATTTTCTCATAAAGAAAATTATGTAAGGTGTAAGAATAGCTATCGACCACGTAGAAATCCAGCTTTTAGCAACGAACGAAGATTATCTAAGTTTGTTTAATATTTATGAAAAATCCGATAAAGTGATCTCAAGAACATACGATACCTTTATCGCTCGGTATCCAAAAATCCAAAGATAGAAGCTGTTGCCGAATACGATTAAAAGAACAATACAGATTCTGATCGGTCAAGGCAAAAACTTCAAAAACAATCTATTGTTGTTGGTGGAAATATGGAAATCCTCATCTTAAGATACTTCACAGCGTATCCAACAATGTCTTTACGACAAACCACGCCGGAATCAGAATTATCTAGGTGCTCAATACATAGGATACTTCGCAAACATAATTTTCGGACACGCTGTATTTTCGAAAATATTATTCGGTTTCTAATTCCACTCTATATAGTTAACACTTATGCAGAATTTAAATTTTGTTAAAGTTCAATACCTTCTCAGTTATAAAAGTTCAAATGCATTCGTCCATCTGTTAAAAATTTTCAAAAAAGCTTCAAACAATTTTAAAGCTTGGATTTACAGGATGAACGGAAATCAAAGTGTCTAATACCTTCCCGATTATTCACAGATCTGATTGATATCGATTACTTACAAAAACCCCTGAAAAGCGTTCCTTCGAATTTATAAAGACATGTATCTAAAATTCATTATTGTTTCTAAGTCTAAGCTTTTCCCAAAATTGAGAAGCAGAATTCCTAGAAATTTCGTTAATTTTCCGGCCGAATTAATTCCTCTTTTTTCCATAAATAATCTGCGAACATACGCGATAATTAATTTAAATATTTGGTAATAGTTTATGTCGCAGATAAAATAAATTCTCGCGTTTATATCGAATTATACGACAGATATTGGAATTAACCTTGGCACGTTCGAAAAATCCAAAAGTTGTCACCAATATTTCCACCTAATTACAAATGGGGACCGCCGGTAAGCTTAACGTTCATCTGCATAAATCTCTTCATAAAAAAATATGAGCGCGGGCGATGAATTGATATTCAGAATATTTGCTTGATATAATTAATATTTGTAAATTAAAACGTGTAAATTATGTGTCCGCGCCGATAGCGTCGCTATATGTGAATTACTTGCGATAGAAAAGATACGATAATTTCGTTAGCACGTTGTGTAAATACCATCCTGTTTATATTTGGAAGGATTCGCGTGGGCGTTTTTGAAATGCTGTTTGTTTTATTGTTTGCAGTTGCAAAGGGCGGATAACGAAACTTATGATGGATACGCACAAAACCTGTGTACAAGGGTAATCTCGAAAGATTTATGTGATAAATTCTGGGCATAATTGAAATATTTTGTTTTGTACATATTCTTCCTCGACGCGAAATACACAATAGCCTGAACAATAGCTGAATACTGTGCACCAGAAGATTTTGTTGCTTCTTCTGGATGACCCTGTGAAGACATCTATAATATTATAGCAATTCCTCATTCTTATAGGATATCTTCAGGGCTGTTACTGCACTGACTGGGGACTATGTAAGGAGTAGCCTTATGTTAAGCCAGCGTGGACGCGGTTACACGCACACGCAGTCACTACCTAATGAACGAATCTGGTGGACACTAGGGACCTCCAGATGATTGGGGTCTTTGGTCTTTGATGAGAAAGTAGTCTGAGAGTTTGAAATTGGGTTTGAAGATGGTCTTTATGTTGCTCCTAAAGGGGATCTTGGGTGACATCTTGAATGTAAGCTAGAGATGCTTGCTTACGATAATTAGGATTAAATGAGGGAGTTGGTGTAGAGAAGGATTGTTGTAGTGGTTAATAGTCTTTTTTAGGAATAATTTTTGTCGATCAAAATTTCGGTGAAGTGGTTTAGTTAGTTAGTCCAATTTATTGTGTTATTACAAAAATTTTTACATTCGTCAGTCATATGGAGAAACATATTAAAATGCCGAAAAAGGTACAATGTCCGTACAATTACACAATACATACAATGTTGAAAATTTTTCAAATGAAGGCATAATACAACCATTCATCATAAGTTAAAATTAGAACAATAAAATTGATAAAATTTATCATCCACCATGAACCCTTGCCTCGACCAATAGGCTTTTCATATTAATAGTTCTTTTAATTTATTGTTAAAGTATATAGATTTAACTGTAAGTTCATCTATAAATTTTTAATAGAAAGTCCATAACAGTCGTTCTAAACCCTGGTTTTATTTAGCCTGGTATAATCCAACAACAACTCACTGGAATTTCTAACGCACATCGAACTATACTTATGGATATTATTTTTTACGTAGACTAGGTACTGCAGAACGTACACTGCCGTTCAGAGAAGTTCGGTCGGTTGGTAAAAAACATGAAAAGGTTACAGAAACAAACGAAACTAAAAACAAAATGCAATTTTATTGTATGTACAGGTAAAAAAGACAAAAATAAATAAATAAAAAGTTATTCTGGCCTAATATAACATACTGAACATTATATTTTTTTTTCATCGAAGAAACCTCCTTTGCTGTTAATCACCGCTCGAACTATTCTAGGCATTCTTTCGATAAGTTTTGTTAAAATGGATTGTGGAATATTAATCCATTCATGTTCTTGTGAAGTTGGGCATATTTTTCGGATTCTCCTGTCCGGTTCATCCCACGACAACTCTATAGGGTTCAAATCTGGGCTTTGTTGGGGCCATGTCATTACTTGCAGGGTGTGCTGTTCTTCTTGCTCCTTTAGATAGTTCTTACACACTAACGCAGTGTGTTTTGGGTCGTTGTCATGCATGAATGTAAAGTTACGGCCTATTATACGCAATCCTGATGGCACTGCATGATTCTGGAGTATTGCAAAATAATTTTCCTTCCTCATTACACCCTCCACTCTGCATAAATCTCCCGTCTCAGCAAAGGAGAAACATCCCCACACTAATACAGAACTACGCCCTTGCTTCACTGTTAGCACAATGCAGTCCGGGATCACTTTTCGGTTTTAGATCTTCGGACATAAACTCGTCGATTTTGCCCAAAAACCTCAAACTTTGACTCGTCACTCCAAAGCACTTGTTTCCAATCATCTAACGACCAATCTAAATGAGAACGGGCCCACTGTAGCCGTTTTTCTCTGTTGCCCCGACGTAATAAGGGTTTTCGAATGGCAATGCGTCCATGAAGGTCCGCTTGTTGAAGTCGACGTTTTACCGTACTCGCCGAAACTTGTTCTGCACGGCCGCGATTGACTTCGGCTGCTATTTGTGGCGCTGTTAATTTTCTATTGCGTTTGCTTAATAATACAATTCTCAAATCTTCAGCTTTTGTTGTTTTCCTAGATGCTCCAGGACGAACATGATTTTTTATAGTTCTAGTTGTCCGATATCGCTTTAGGATGTCATTTACTGTTGAACTTCTCATATTTATTTTTTCATCAGCAATTTGTCGCCCCGAATATCCTTCTTCAAACAGCCTAATAATACGTTTTTCTACGCTGGAAAACTTGCCACGTGCCATTTTGAAGTAAATTTTCTTAAAACTTTCGCGCAAAAACGACAGATGCACACCAACACACGTTCAATAGTAAAATGAAGCAAATTTATATCTTTACGCCCGTGATAAATAAACAAGAGTGATACTGCGGTATATTTCCTAAATGTATTGTTCGTTAATAATCCCCAAACGACCCGTTTCAAAAGATCGGTACTTCCGAGGAAATTCTCGGAATGATAATAAAAGGGACTTTGTTGTGGTTGTCGCAATATTTCTACTTTACATAATAATTTATGGCTTTAATCCCTTAGAAAAGAGTGTATGCTTAATATTTTTCTAATTTTATGTATTTATAATTGTATACAGTGTGATATAATAGATTTTTATTGTATGACCGAACTTCACTGAACGGCAGTGTACATCGAGGGTAAAGTTAGGATTTTAAGCTCTTTGCATTTTTCTTTGCAATAATCTCTGAACGAGAGTTCACCAAGGATTCTAATAATTTCTCTCTTAACTTGGGCACAGTGACTTCACAGAAAGATACCATAGGTCAAGACCGAATGGATCATTCCATAATATGCCATCCTAAGAACATCATTAGAAACTATATCAGGAAATTTTCGTAATGCCAAAATAGCCAAACTCAATTTGTTTGCAACACCTACCAAAAAAATCCAAGACTTGTAACCCTTCATCGCATCGATGGTTACATGTTCTACTTCTGCTCTGCAGCCAATAGTTGTGTCGTCGGCAAGCAATATCCAATCAATACCTACATTGCAATTGGTTATATCGTCAATAAATAATAGAAAGAAAATGGAACAAATACAAAGCCCTGCGGCACACCTTTTGCTGCTGGAAAATAGTCAGAAGTCACACCACTTTGTGATATGTATTGACATGTGTCTGTTAAATAGGATCTTAGCATGAGAATAGCTCTATTACTAATACCACACTAACTTAACTTATGCGTCATCAACACAATCAAAAGCTAAGGTCACAAGTCCCCTTTGTCCCCCCCCCCCCCTTGTCCAGTAGTCATTATTTTGAAAGAATCTGCCTAAATGGAGACGGAGACAAATTATGACGAAAATATCCAGGTTTCAATGGTAGAATGTATAAAGAGATAACATCGAACAACGTCAAATACGTTTAAAATGTCGTGGAACTCTCTTGCGCAACTTATTCCACGACAATAGAAACAAACAAACGGCGACAAACAAGAAATGTGTTACAAATTTTGCGAGACTAACACAATTATATACTTCCCGATTCTGCGGAACATTAATCTCATTATTTTCCCTGGGCGAAAAGATACGAATATTCGAGATAGGGTCTACGCCAACGTTATGTTTAGATACAGATAAAATCGAAGATCGCCAAAAAGTTCCCCACGTTCTTCTTCTACGCGGAATGGAAATCTCCGAACTTTTTCCGACGTAGGTGTTGATTTATGTTCCTCGTCTTAAAACTATCTAGGCTAATAGTTCCTTCTCCTTCTTCCCTTATACCATTTCAATTAATCCATAGTTGTACTACCCAGCGCAATACCAGCGGAGCAACCGGGATGGTGGAAAAATAACAACCACGCATGCATTTTTACTCCAAGTGGGTAGTACATTTATGCCGATGTAAATCAGTTATAACTGAGGATTATTCGTCGTCCTTATTCCTTTCTTTGCTCTTTCAATGAAATGTAGTATACGTTGGACACAGACACAGGCGCAGAACGTAATGTGACGTAGACAACAAGATAGCTTTATAGTTGTGGTGACCTAATATTAAAAGTACGCAATAAAGATAAAACCAAAGTCTTTCATTAAAACGCCAAATTACAGGAATTTCGTTCGATGTTTTATGTTTGATAAGCACATTACGATTGCGCTAGCTTTTATGGTTGCTAGGAATATACTTGCATAAATAAGAAGAAAAAAAATAATATGAACTTTTCCGCTTTTCGAATGTAGTTTTTATAGAGACCTCAAGTGTATTGTTTTTCTATTGGAGGAATTTTCTGGAAAACGGCTTCTTAAAATATTGATATCAAAAGATAATCTACGTCAACAGCTTAACTTGCAGCGTAGCAAATCACGACTGGATATTAGTTAAAGTCAGTCAAAAAAAAATAATTTCTTGCTTGCACGAATCATGGAAGGGTTGAAGTAATAAGCCTTGTGTAGAGTAGGAAAATTGCCGTTTTTGAGTGATTTAAATAGAGCTTTAAATAGCAGAGATATTGCCTGCATACATAATTGTAAAGAAGCCAATGTCATTCAGATACGGACAAAAAAAGATTGGTGCAAGAGCCGAGCCTTGAGGGACTTTGTGATTTATCTCGACAAACTGAGAACGATTATCCAAGTAGGATGTAAACCACTACCTCGTTTTTCCTAGAATTCCATAAGCCGATAATTTCTCTGGCAAGCGAAAGTGAGCTACGCATTCGAAATCTCGTCTAAGATCAGAAAAGAGATCAACAGGAAAACGCTTCTCTTCAGTGAGCTGAAGAGCGTCATTATAAAATTGGTGTATGGCGGAGATGGTCGATTTCCATTGGTTTTAGTTTCTTCTATCAATTTAAATCTAGTGTTTATATGAGCGAAATACTTAATTGGGTTACTTCTCCTTGAAAAGACACGCGAAGAGCGAAAAGTGCAAGCCGTACAAGCTAGAAAATCTGCTTATGCTGACCAAGTGCTGACAAACTCTTGCATAATTAACAAGAAATTACACAGTCCAAATTGAAATTAGAGCTTATTAACCAAAATGGGCTTTTCAAGGCTGAATCAGTGTGGTTTGAAGATAAATAAACATTTACATAATTTTTCTTAACTCAGATTTGCTTCTCCCATTTAAATCTACGAGTATACAGTGAAACACTGTTTCTTGAGCAATTTCTCAACAGTTTCGTTCAGCTTAAGAGTCTATTAAAAAATCATTAAACCCTACGAAAATGGTAAGATTCCCCTAAATCATAGTGTTCAATTCAATTTCTAGAGATACGATGAGTAATGCAATAATTCGTTACAAAGAAGAATATTGGCAATCGATGGCGCAGTCGTTACTCCGGGGTGAATCATAATAATTTCAGTGGAAAGTTTATACCCCAAAAACATTGCCCTACTTGCTTGAAGCTGATTCAAAGAAGTGCGTTATATGCATACTGATGACATGTTAATTACAAAGATAAGAAATAACAAGCATTTGTACTATTCTTCAGAGTTTTCTTTTTTTTTCTAAAAAATAGCATAGTTTGCGATGTAATCATTTGTAGTAAAGACCGAACACAACAACAATGCCTTGAATTACTTCGTTCAACTTTTGGTAAGGAAGCACCATCAGAAAAATTGTCCGTATTCATCCGATTCATCACCTAGCAATTTCCTTTTATTCCCGAACGTTAAACAAGAAATACGTGGACACCTCAAGAAGCTGCTGAAGCCTTCAAATGCCATGTTTTGGTGATAGCACCTTCAGTGTGGAAATGTTTCAAGAATTGGTTCAACACCAACAAAACAATTCGTTCGATTATTTTTGTAAAAACAAAAAAGAGGTATCTTTCGTAGTTTCTAAAACCTCGTGGTCCCAAAGGTGTTGGTGTAGCTTTAATAAATGAAAGCTCCTCGTATCCTGGTAATTCATTCAAACTTGTGTTATTGCAAGTGGGTCCTTCTCCCCAAGCGTCCATACTATGGTTTTAAAGTATTTATAGTATCCAGCATCGAGATAATCATCTTGCATCATCTATCAAGAGGGAGACCATGGTTCTTCGCGCTCAAAAAAGAGACATCCGATTCCCCCCGAAAATTATACAATCCCCGACACACTGCTGGTCGTCGGGGAAAGCCGGGTTCTCGGGAGGGTAAGGGTGCAAAGCGCGAGAGAGATGGTAGTGGCGGTCCTAGCGGCGGCGGCGGCGGCAAAGGGTGCGAGGAGGGTCGACGGTGGCAGAAGCAGGACATCGGCGCGTAGGCGGACCCGGTCGAGACAACGGCAGGCGCCCGAGTTGGCAGTTGCGAGCCACCCCCAACATCGTAAGCAGCACAAAACCAAGAGCTCCATCCGGACCGATCGCAGTGTTTACGCGAACTCCGACCAGAGACCATATAATCTATATACATATAGTTTACACTATTTTTTTTGGGTTATTTCAATTATTTTGCCCCGACTAACTAGTGTTAATATCGCACCAGAAACGGATTACAAAACCATCACTTAGAAATTTCGTAATTAGTCTCTTTTTCTTTTTTTTTTTTAATACGGAAAACTCCCTTTAACTTCCTCGTTAATCCAGCACATTTATATCAACCAATAGGCAAATTTTCTTCCTTCGAAACGAAAATAAACGACCAGCAAAAATAATTTAAAAAACAATTATCAATTAATTCCAAGGGGGTGGTGGTGAATTATATTTAACCCGCTTTAACTTTTTGGGGAGAGGGCAACAAGTGGAAATCGTTCGTGTCATCGCCGTTTGTGGAATTTTGAATTCTGAACGCGTTTCTGATCGTTTCTTCCGCTGTGATTCTCAGTTTTTTCCGATGTCTTGGAAAGATGATCACTTGAGAGCGTGAAATTCGAAAAGCATGTGGCGCGTTTTAGTGGCAGCGGTTTGGGTGTGCGCTCTAGCCAATCCGCAGCCGTTGCACCTAGAGCGGGACTCCTATAGACGATCACCGTCGGCCCTGACCTGGCAGAAAAGAGACCAGGCGGTCTCTGAACCGACCCAACTGCTATTCAGATCGTCGAGATCCAGTCGGCAGTATGATGTACCGCAAATAGGTAAGTGAGGAGATAAGAAAATTTCATCTTGAATTTCGCCACATTTGGAAATATTTGAACTGTAAAGTGCGCAAACAATTTAAGAGGTTGTATAAAAGTACCGCTTTTCACTTATGTAACACGAGTAGAACAATACAGAAAAAAATTGCTGAGAAGCTTAAAAAAAGTATTCAACCACCATCAATAAAATTTTTTAATTTGGGGATAGGGAGTAAAATTAATGATTGGATGATATATATAGAAGAGCAAGAGTTCAATATTCACATAGGTACACCGCAGGGTAATGTTTTGGGACCCTTAATTTTTTTGTACTATTTAGTGATCCTCCTAAAATGAGGATGGGGTTATCCTTCTAGACTGGCAGTAGTTAAGGCAAAACTACTAATGCTATTGCTTAATACTAGTAAAACAATTGCTCAAAGTATTTTTTAATACTTTCACCGAATTGATCTATAAACAAAAATTTCATTTAATTCGATGAATATCAATTGGTCGGGTTGGTATTTGCTTGTCAGTAGCTGCCGAAGATAATTGAAACCTCTTGTTTAATTATTCATCTCATATAATAAATAAGATCCAGCAATTGGTCCCCACTATTTGGAGCGGCTTGTATACGCTATTATTATGAAATGAAATATTTGATCTTCAGCTGCTTTGGTATCCGGGAACAAAAATGATTAATATTCCATTCGTGTCGGTTTGTTTTATTTACGACGGCCGTAAAGTTCGGAAATAGCTCACTTGACAGTGATCCGAAGACGTACGCTTTGCGAAAAAAAAAAAAACTTTAGAATCCAGATTACGCGAGCTTAGATTTAGAAGTGGGCGATCGCTATCTGGCATTTTGATTACGTTCAGCTGGATATCTCCGGATAGGTCAATGAAGTTGTATGCATTTTCCTTCTTTTGCTTCGTTTTATGATTTATTCATCCGCAACGCAAATCCTGAGCATTGGTGTGGTATTTCTAATATCCAACGTGTACGATTGTTATAAAAACAGCGAGACGTTTTCAATTTGAAATTTATTCTCCTCGTTTTGTTTTTCGAGTGGAAAAATATATTAAAAATTTTTGGATGGCGCAGGGCCTTGATTACGAACATATTTAAAAAAAATATCGTTCAACGGTTTTGAGAGCAATTGGAATTCTTCCAAACACAAGGTGTAACTAAAAGTATCAAGGTTGTTGTTTGAGAAATTATGCAAGACGTTCGAAATTTTCAAATTTACAATGTGGAAACAATAATTAAATTATAACGTTGATAAAATTGTTCATTAAGTTATTTAATAACGTTAAATGTTGTTTACATATTATTCCCTTAAATTTTACTGCTAAAAACAAGAAATTCTAGCTAAATTTTGAGAAAACAAGGTAAGGCAGCTAATGGGAAATGTTCCTATTGTTTTCCCTACAGATTGCTTGTAACTTTTACGATGCTTAGCCACTTAAGAACTTAACACTCAAAGTTTAAGTTGTAGCTTTACAACATCTACTTCTGCATTCTCCTCAATAATACCCGCCATTGTTTCGCCTGGTTTCGCCAAGTTTCTCCGAGATAATGAGAGATCACTCTTGCGTCTTATTATAATCATAAGAGCTTTTTATATGTTTATATCGGGAACTATTAATAATGATGTAGAAATATTTGCAAACAACCTCTACAATTGGGACCAGGGACCTGCGATCTGTGATGGCTGCAAGGATCGTCTAACAGCTTAATTAGGCAGAGAATTAATGAAATTAATGATGCAGCCCTCACAGATCGCGATGTTAGCAATCCCTGGTGACAATTGCAGAGATTGTAGAGGTTGATGCTCTCATCCATATATGCATGTTTCTACGTTATTCGTATTTACACGGTAATTACTAGATTCAATACCACCTTCAACAAATGTCCACTGATGAGCCGTATGACGGTGAAACGAGCCTCCGTATATGGTGGTTAAGCGGTAGTCTAACTTAATTATTATTTTCGAAATAATAGGTTAATAACAATAGTTGTAGGTTAAATTATTTTACTTTATTTGTTTGCTATTTTTTCTGCTGATAGAAATTTATTTCAAAAGTGGTGTATTTAGAACAAACATAAATCAGTACTGATAAAGTTTTTGCGTAACTTATCGGGCAACACATACATTACCGGTTGGCAACCAAGTCTGATTTAGTAGCTTTATGTATATATCTAACAGAGAAAAGAACACTTCACAAGAGTCTTCATTATGTGAGTTAATTATTGTATATAAATATGCGTGACGTAATTATTGGTATTATTTAGCGATCAAGTGTATAAAAATGAGAAGGAGACACCTCTTAAAGAAATAATCATTTACATAATGACGTCGTAACGGGTGGACCCAACTCCCCATAAGTCGGTCCGATTGAAATTAATTGAAGCGAGTTGCAAGTCCGATTCGATTTGAAGTTAGTCCGACCAGGCACAAAATTCAATCGAGTCCGACCCGAATCGAAATTATAAATTGTATTTGAGTTTTTGAGTCGGATGTTCAACTCAACTTATAGAATACGAGGTGATTCTTCTGCGACCTTTTCAATTCTATTGTGTTACGTTAGCGTTGCCTTCTTCATCAACCCTAGCAGCCTTGTCAGCGATTCTTCCACGTAGATTTAAACTTTTGGATATTCGGATATGGCAGTCTCCTTTTCCACCTGACAGAATTTACATGCTGTTTCCTTTATTAGGCCTAGGTTGTTCATGAGTTTTTTGAGCACGCCTATTATTGTTCTAACTGCTGTAAATGTGTCCAATCAGACACTCGTCTTTGACCTGGAATATTCTTCCACCAGTGTTGAGATTTCTTATCTTTCCGTTGTTTAGTGGCTGCTATGGCTACCGTATAAGCTATTCCTACAGAGCGCCTTGAGCTTTCGTCAGCAGTTGATAAGGGTACTCGGATTAATTCATCTGCCTCGATGGGTCGTGGTACCCAGACCAGGGTCACCTTAGTTCATGTAATCCCACGTTTCGACTTTGCCTGTGCGGAGTCTAGTGCTTATCACTGCTTGTCTGTCCGAATAGATAGCCATAGATCGGTAATTAATTTTGCCAGCTCGAATTGGCAAACTACCTTCGCAAATGAAGAACAGATTTAAGAAAAAAACGTAACATGGAATTTTTTTCCGCCTTTACATCAATTATTATCAGTTTCCCTTCATTTTATAACGTGCTATTTTTCCAGACAACTTTCTATAGTTCTCGTATTATGGATTTGTTACATTATACGTAAACTTGTGATTATATTAATTTACATAGGCGAGCCAATTGATGTATGTAAGTATACACAACTTTCTATCGTATTATATTTTGATTACATACAACATTTTACGCACACTTATGCAACATAATACAATATGAATTAGTCTACCTGTTGAATATCGCACGAACAATAATCATCGCGAATCCAACGCAACCCGATACTAGTAAATTAATACGCAGCGAATACAAAATAAACATTTTTTTTTAATTTGACAAACTTAACATTTAAATGTCCAATGTTTATATTACTTATATTACCTTTGACTTTTATTATTCTAGCTTCGGCTTATGTTTATTTGTTGAAGAACGGATGTCACATTAGTATTTTCACGAATTGCTAAATGTCACGTCATACTTGATAGAATGAGTGTTGTATTGTACAGAGATGATAGAACATGCACGATGCCTTAAGTAAAGTTCTGATCAAATCAATTGCGTTGAGGTCGGGAATCCATTAAATATGATCTAGTATCTAATAGATCTCATGGGGCAAGTACCCAGAGAAGATCCGGGTGTGGAAGATCAAAGAATCAAAGTTTGAGGAATTACAGAGGATAATCAATATGAGTTTTAGAAGATTTAAGGATCAACAAAGTGCCAGCGAGATGGATTCTCAAGCTTCTCGCAGAGAAGTACAGACTTCTCAGGCGAGAAATTTGGCTACGTTATAATGATGTAACGTGGGTATATTATAGAGACCTTCCGAAGAAGCCAGAGTCAATGTAATAAATGCACAAAGGGTCTCCATTACCAGAGCAGAGAGAATAGCAACCGTTTTCTGGAACTACAAGGGGGATTTTATCGATTGATTACATGAAGGAGGGTGATAATATTTACGAGAAGGAACATTAGACATTTTAAATCTATCATCCTCCATCAATATTTTGTCGAAGGAGCCATAAAGCAGCATAACAACTGCGAGATCTATAAAGCTCAAAAGGTTCGATAAATTATTGAGGTGAAAATGGTTTATAGAAATTGAGACATCTTTCCTATACTCTGGATCTAACGCCATAACTACTTATATGTATTTCTAAATATTCTCTTGAACTAGCAATTTCCTAATTGCATTGTGCTGAGTTTATAATAAATTAAACGTTTGTTACGTACTTACGATAGTAAAGCTCAGACTTGCAAGAACGTTATGCATTCGATTAATTTCGGATGATTACCCTCAGGGTTTAACTATTAAACTGGAATAAGTTGAGTGCACGAAAGCAAGCAAAGAAGATACGGCGAAGTTTCGCGTCCTCTAATGCGGAAAGTCTTACTCAACAGATGTAAGTAGAGGACGTATTCCCATTACATCTCTTTAAATAGATATCGAAGGAAATGTTCTGAAATTCGCTTAAACATCGATGTGAGGATTTGGAATGTCGTAGTGGGTGCTCTGGAGTATCTCAAGGAGTACTACCTTGCTGTTTCTTGGTAGAGTGTATTGTTTAATTATAATTGTTTTTAATTTCCAACAAACAGTAAAGAACAAGAACTTTTTAATAAATTTTTAAATGTGGATTTAATCAATTTCTTTAAATTAAGAGGAATCTATAACATGTTTTCTTCATGAAATTATTCTTGTTCATAAGAGCAAGAGATAAATTGATGTTGAGCTGGTGATAGTAATTTCTAAATGGTTTCATCGTTTGGCAGAAGTTGATGAAAGTAAAGGACTGAGTAAAATAATCGATATGAGCAGTTTCTGTCTAGCTTTAATATATTGCTGCAATATCAATTGAGAGCTCGTGAAAGCTGTTAAAAAATAGTATTCTAAACGTCCGCCTTGTTGTATTAAGTTAGCCTCCAAAAATAAGTTCATGCAGGTGGTAGGCGTTGATGCTGCTGCATTTAAGAATAATGACTTTTTTTCTTAGTTACTATAGCACTCAAAAAAGTTATTTCATCGCTGGGCAGATTACGCTAATTATTAAAATTATATTGTAAAAGGCAAAAAACGTTACTTCTGCCATCTAGATTAAAGAGCTGCAATATTATAAACTTGTTAAAAAAATAAATCTGAAATCGCTTCATCGTATCTGCCTTAGAGCCTAATAATTTTAATAATTATAAAAAGAAAAAAAAGTAAGAAGGAAAACAATTTCAATGCTGATTTTTATAAGGCAAATATTTTGTAATTCATTATACAAAAAATTTCCTGATCTTCATCAAAATTTCACGTGACTCAATATTAATATTTTTAATCGGAATTCATTTGAAGAACGTAGATTACCTTTTCGTGTTTCAGCCGTCTTTTAGAAATTCATTTGATGAAAGGTATTGTGAGAGTTTCGTCAACTTTTTGTAATTAGAAACGCGGAAATTGTTATTTAGTCTTTTAGTCAGAACCAAAAAATACTATTTTACTGTTTTTGGAGAATTGGGGGGTAAATTTGGTAGTCGAATGTTGTATCGGAATTCTAAAATATAAATCAATAACAGAAAAAGTCGCATACACGCTGCCAATTAAAAAAAAAGCATTTCGACGTTTTTGGAAAATCAATCCTTAACAGCGCAATTTTGCATCCTTTGTTTCTAACCAGAAGCCTAAGTATCAAATTTCATCTTTCCAAATTAAAAAATTACGAGACTCCTACACGAGTTTTCCCTATTTTGCACCCTTAAGAACTGAATTTCTAAACATTATTGCGTGTCTACACACAAGAGGAACCTACTGTCCATATTTCGTGTTTGTGACTTTAATAGTTCCGGCTCTGCGTTGGTGAGTCAGGCAATCAGGGCTTCTCCCTATATAGGTGGTGATGAACATTCTAATGTTTTTATATGAGATGAAAAATCCACCATGTATGGAACAACAGATAGTAAACATGAAAGTAAGGGAGAAGAATATAACGTGTAATAAATAAATAATTTAATACATTTTAATGCAGGTTTTTATTAAAGCCGTTAAGGAATGCGTTTGAACATTTCTGTTTGTAAATATATTCCGGGATAGTTAAAATCATAGTCATTTTTGGAGGGGACTGTACTCTGAAATCGAGTGATTCAGCCGCTGAAAAAAAACTTTTGTTCTTATATCAAGGTGTTCTTTCAGTCTCTTGAGTTTCATCGAAATCTGAGTTACTTAGAAGTTTTAATTTGATAAATTACTAAAAAATATGGCTGTCCATGACAAATTTAATTTTTGCTTTGTAATTATGTATGACCAATCAAATTTTTAGCGTTTAATTTTAAAAATTTTCAATTAAAAATTAAAAAATTTTAATTGAAAAGCGAAATATAATAAATTTAAACATTCCATCGAACTTGTGCATTTATTGAAATGCACAAGATGAACTCTAAAATAGGAAAATAATCTTCAACAATATTAAATAAAATCGATAAATTAACTTAATTAATAAATACCGTGAAAGTATCTGTACGAAAATCTATAAATTTACCCTTAAAGCAATTACCGTGTTTAGATTCTGATCTTTCAAGCTGCAAGCGCTCAAAGTTTATCCCATCATACGAATTTCGACGTTATTTCACGCTCTTTGAAGTTAGACGCCGAAAAAAAAAAATAACAACCTACCAACGGTCTAGTATCAGCGCCGTATGACTCATACCTTGTTTTTAACACAAACGGGAAGATAACATTGATTCTAGCCGAACTTAATGGTCGATGAACTTCAGCGTTTCACATGGGGGTGGGTGTAAGGACTTTCGGAGGATATTTACGCCGCGATCTGATAGGTAGCTCTAGCGTTAGTTCTTTTTCTTCCCTTTAAACACAGTCTATGTATACATCAATAGTTTTCGAACTGTTTAACGATAACGGAAATTTTTTTTTTTTTTTTCGTAGTGTATGTGTATGATTTACATCGCTAGACAAGGGGAACTAACTACATAATATGGACATGTTCATGGGGAATGGTCCTGTCAATTGCAAAGAAGAAAGCTTTCACGGGGAAACTAATTTGTCGTATGATACATGTTAGCATATTCTTCGAAGAAAGCTCAAATATGTTTGGTATCATCTTATTGGTTTTATTAACAAACAAACCATGCGTATATGGACCAGTGAAAACCCTAGTGACATGATACAGAAGCCATTGTATTCTGAGAAGGATGACGTTTGGATAGCAGGTTCGCAGGGGAGAATTATTGGTCCGTTATCTTTTCATTCTTATTTCCGATTTTTCTATTGATAAGAAAAATTGGCTCTCACGACATGGAATTTTTTCAAGAAATTATAGGACAATATGAACACAGTATAAGAATAAGTATGTTTTTCCGAAACATGGCTAACGTAATGTTACTTGTACTTTCTTGAATCTTACTAATAGGAAAGTTACTAACAAGTTACAAAGTATAACTAATAAGTTTAAGTTTGAGATTTTTGCTTTTAGAAATAGGAGCTTTGCATTCTAAACCTAAATCAAAATCAAAATAAAATAAAAAAAAACCTAAAACAAATCAAAAGAACATCAAAATAAAATTAATCTCTCTCAAATTGAATGGCTTAACTTAAAATCTAACTTATGCAGAAACATCTTAAGTAAGAGTGAATAGAATGTAAAACAAAAACATAAACAAAAATTTTCGAGAAACGTGAAACGATGCAATCAATCAATCAATACCACTGATGGCTAACAACACAAAAGTACCGGCAAGCTCCGTACCACAAACAAGTTTAATTAAGTAATCTGGAACGGCTGTTTTGAGGATACGATGATCCACATTCTCAACCGGTGCCTGGTGATATGATCAAGAAAAATATTATTTACAAGTACCTATTTTTAGCGCCTACATACCCTCAAACTAAGACATGCGAAAAAATACGGACAAATAGACGGGAGGGTCTCTTGCCATTGTAGCCCGAAACATAAAACATGTGCAGGTTTACCCCAATAAATCAAATAGAATTGAGCACGTTTGGTTTCGTTTATATGTTATACTGCACTTGACGACTCTAATCTACCGAAACGGTAACACCTGATGTGTTCCTTGAGTCTTCCCGGTGACTGTGACAAGGTACCAAATCTTCAGACAAAATTGATTTTCGGTTACCCTTCGTTGCAACTTACATTGATGATTATACCCATAAATAAAATTTACTACATTTTGACACAATTTAATTCTATTGAGCCACCTGCTTTACCGAAAAATCGACTTAAATTAAACATTTAAGAACTAAAATTTTATCTTTATCTGATGTTAGTTTTAACGAAGAAAACCTCCAAAATTTAACAAGTAAACTAACACTAATAAAGTGCTATTTCAAGAAAATAGACGAAGTGTCCAAAATGTAAATCGGAATCGAGTATACAAAAAAGATTTAAATTGATTGATGTAAATATGCCGTCGAAAAGATTGACTGATATTTTAGAAGGCGCTGATAGTCAAATAAACAGTTATCATATTAAATTCCCGACGAAATTTTAGTAATTTAAAAGGGAAACTAGCTATAAGAAATGTCGCTTACAGAGTGCGTCGCAATAATTATAAATTCTCTTGCATAGGTCAAAGTTCGCAGAATCTTGAAAAACAACGTAATTACGATATCACCACTCATAGTTCAACTGGCATAGTTAATCACGCTACGTCTTCAGGTTAAACAATCAATTTTTCTAAGAACGTTTAGTCCCTGTCTCTACAAAGTAACATTAATAATTACAACCTTTTATTTTACAACCATCTTGTATAATCTTTTGGGAAAGACGTAATATGTATGTTTGCACTTATACTTCATTGTAAGTTCGCCACTTTCCGTGCGTTTCGCGGGCATCTGTATGGAAGTGGTCGTTCGAGTGTGCGATTCCTAATATATGCGTAAGCGATCTTATTGTAGTAGTAGCGTATCCAGTATGCGTTTGGCGGACGGTTGGAATGCACGCGAGTGTAGCGAAGTGCTGCATATATGTACGAACAGAATTTACCAAAAGAATTCCAAATGTTTTTTTTTTTGTGGTGACGATCCAACGGGGTATATAAGCTTTTTAAAGCCTGAGATATAACCTCAAGAACCGTTGCGTGTAAAGTGTTTCATGGTTTTGTAACTTAAAAAATAAGTAAATAATAGTCTCGTATTCATTTTAGTTGTTTTAGGTATAGAAATTACCGTCATTTTAAGTTGAACATCTTAGATATTTCCTGTAATAATATTATATTGTTTCGCGTGCCGCCACTGTTTAGTACAGAAACGTTCTCCGTCGTTTATCCTAATACAGTTTCACTATACGAGCATATATACATGTCGCATTCATCCACAAAAATACCATAGTAAACAAGGCATAAAACTCGATTTCGTTGCCTCGCTCGAACGTGTCACGTGCCGTGAAAACATCAATGAAGGACGTAATAAACACACGACCGAAGAGCGCGTATTAAAAATTAAGCGCGCTAAAAATAAGTAGAAGAGCCACCGGAATCGATCGGGTGGTTGGCGTCCTCTGAATTTGCAGGAAACATACATGTGTGTGCTCCAGACCAAGTTGAAACCGAGCGGATTTGTCGAACATGCATTATTACCGGTTGGAAAAAGTTCCGTAACGAGTTTTTCGTGTTTGATGCGAATTTTATTTTGCACCTACGTTATGTTCGTCCGCAAACAAATCCCTCTTCTCGGTTTGAGTGGCCGAGCGAAGCTTTTATTTTATATATTTTTTTCGTAAGCTGTTATTATTTCCGGGGTAATTTTGCTTTCGCATGGTACTTATTATGATAAAAGCTTGCAGTTTAGCTTCCTTTGTTGGCTTTGGGAATTTCCAAGCAACCCGGCTCTTTTTGGCGTAGTCTTTTCGGACGATATATTGAGTTAACTATCTAGTACCGGGTGCGTTTATTTAAAAAAAAAATAGGAAAAATTAAAGAAAATTTGATTAAAGCAACTATATATAATGAAACGAATTATTTAGTTAAGATATTTATTAGAATGAAGTACAAGATTTGGTTGAATTAGAAATTACCGTGAAATATTTTGTTCCTTTAACCCCTTTATCCCAACTTAAGAAATGCGGTAGTTTCTTTAGATTTTGGGACAAACTGTTTGCCTCAAACGTAAGTTTTAATTAGCTAGAAGTAATTATAAGAAATTCCATTAATTCCATTTGAAAAACGTTATTGTGCTGCTGCTGGCATTGTATAGATGCAACATCCATTGGATCAACGTAAATACCCTAATAGCCCCCGATACTCATCAATTTATTCTTACCGATGAAGGCGGAAGAAACGCGAAAGATCGTACATCTCTTCCATCCACTTCAATAAAATATTATTTTGGTGATGTGACAATACCAATTCACAGAAGTGTATAATCGCACTTCCCTATTTTTAGAGCGTAGCCCGCAAGCCGAACGCCGGCTCAATCGTCGAATATTATCGGTATGTGCTTTTTCCCATGGCGACGACGACGACGACTCGTACAATAAATGACACATGGAAATTGGGAGTTGACAGGCGACAATATGGTCCAACAATAACAACAACAGCAGCACCACCACCGGTGCTAGGCAGCAAAACCACATCGCGATAAGTTTCGGTCATCGAGCGAGATAGACGCGAGGGCGAAAACAGCAGTGACACAGTAAATAAATGAATTCGGATATTCGAGGGTAGTAGAGTCTCTTCCAGCCAGCGCAGAAGTTTAATTTGCATATCTCCGGATGCGGACCTGTTTAAATTAGAGAAAATCGAGCGTAAAACAAACAAGCAATATTTATTATCGGTTGACATTTTTGTACCGCTCCCTCGTAAGATATTCGCATTTAATGCTACGGTGTATATTTAGATTTAGCGAAGAAAATAAATTTACCTTCTGGTATTTTGTGATTTCCTTAATGGGTAAAAATAGATTTAAGGATGAGGTACTCCTGAATTGTGGGTAATCTTCTCTCTCAACATTTCATCAAAATAATTTATATATTGATGCTGATCGGCATCTTCTAACGCATTTCAGCTTGTAAAACTCGGAGCGACAACCTATTCAAATGAATGGTTGGGTTCAATATTTTTTAAAGGAACTTTTTAAAACATCGTTTTAATTTTCTTGGTTTCCGGGCTGAAGTTGCGTCATTGTTGTAGCTTCTGGCTATGTTTCGTCGGGATCTTTGATGAAACTTCGACAGGAACCACGACAACGACACGGATCTAGCCCGGAAATCAAGAAAATAGAGACAAAAAAGATATTAAAAAAGGGAAATTAAAACAAACAATTTATAAAAGATGGCAGAACAATAATACGTTAGCTGGCTATTCTTAACGTGTGAGCTTAAGTGACTGCCAATAAGCTTATTCCTTAATTAGGAATTAACACTATTAACAGGGTTATTAAAATAATGCTCCGAAAATTCCAACAGATCAAAGATAACAAAACGGCCAATTTTTGAGAAGTTGTTAGATGTTTTTTTAATTGTTATATTGCTTGATAAAGATAAAAGTTATTTGTTGCGTAGTCAGGGAAGACGGTCTATTCAATTCATTTCATAATGAAATTTTGTAGGGTCGATAGTTAAGAAAATGTAGGAGTATTAAGTTGGATACAACAAATAATAGCTCTGCGGGTTCGAAAATTCATCTATCCTAATAAGGGATTGTCGAAATCAGCTTCCCTTCGGTAACGGAAATCAACTGGCATCAATTAACCTGGTTTTAGGTACCTACAACGTGCGTTCCATTTGAGTGCGGTACGATTAATTTCCCAACTGCTCGGACTACAGCGTGGAAAGCAATTTTCCCGCGAGACATACGTAAAAACCCCTCAATACGAGACCGCGTTCATCAGCTTAATGGTTTATGTCTTAATATTAAAGGTATAAGGTACAGGGACTTTATTGATGCAGGAGTACCAACCTTTTTTTTTTATAGAAATTATGCGATTGACAAAAAAAAAGAAATTCCTTAATTAAGTTTTTTTTAGTAGGTTATTTTTTGGGTCAATGGGATGAAATTATTATTATTACTGGATTTCCCTACCCTTCGCTTCCATTCCTCCCCAGCCACAACTTCCAACGCTCCAGGTGCGAGGAAATTCAGGAAGACGAGGTTTTAAGTAAATATTTGTCGCTGCTTCCTGAACGGCAGGCATGCGTTTCTTTGGCACTAGAGGGCGCCAAGAAATGTCGAGTTTGTCGTTTTGGAAGTTGTGGAGTTAACTGTGAGACAATAGTGTTAGAGGGTAGAGATAAAAAATACTCTCGAAACCACGCTGATGACGTCGGGTAGGCAGAAACATGTCCGTGAGTTAGTGTATTTTTTTTCTCTCCTTTTGTTGCGTTTGCCGTGAATTATTCCATCAGTACCATAAGGAAGCTATCTTAGCATTATTTTTTTTTGGGATTTTCCGATGTGTTTGGATATATGCCTTACTAAGAATAGAGAAAATCTGGAAATTTATTTTTCAATATAGGCCCCTTGCTTTTAGATACACAGTTTCAATAAAATCTCCATTTGTTATAAAAAAATCCTTTCGATCCTTTAACAGCCGCTAAGTTCATCATAGTCCATCAGTTTTGTTCCCCTTAGTATTTTTTTTGAGACTTGGAAACACAGAAAGCTACATCTGGACTGTAGCTCGATCGTCAGTTTCTATGAAGCCACGTTCAGCAACGGCGGGTTTTGACTTGTAGACCAGTGCACTGCTGTGAAGCAACAGGACACCTTACGTTACTTTTCCTTTTCACTTTAATGGAATTTTTATGGAATTTAATGGAATCTGAGGCAACGCATTATGTTTCCATAATACTCTCTTGTTACCGCACCACCCTTATTTAGATAATCAACCATTAAAATTCCTCGACGATCCCAAAAGATAGTTGCTATCATTTATTTTGCAGAAGGGGTAATTTTAAACTTCTTGGGAGGGTGAAGCCCTTACCATGCAATTGCTTCGAGCATTCACAATATAGTCGATTTTGAGCATTCCTCCACGGATATTTTATAACTGCTCGATATTCGTGTTTGTTCATTTTGATACATGACAAATTAATACTGGTGCAATGGTGCAAAAACAATAGATAGTGATAGCTGCTGCTATTGTTACTTTAATTCATGCCCAATGCGATTCCGCTAAAAATTATCATTCTGCTGAAGACGAATCACCCTGAATTATGCAACTTCTTCCAAAAGGAAAGATCCCGTAATAGATTAAGCTGTAGATAGATTTTAAACTATAACGGAGAAAAAGCTTACGTGTAAATGTTTAAAAAAAGCTATTATTTTTAAAAGTTAAAAGGTAAATCCCTTGAACGTTTCAGTAATGACTAAACAATATTCAATTTCCCGATCAAACCGCGTCCTTGTTAAGAACCAATTTACACGAATTTTAAACATAACTTAATGGCGGCAGTCCCGTTTTCCTAGTGTTGGCTTCAATTAAACCGATACACGAATCTTCCCGAACTTCTCGCGATGGGTTTAAATTAATTTGCACAAAGCTGCCTCCGGAACGAAATTACCGCGTTTCCCATTCTCAGCTTGACAATTCCGTATTGCGCACTCCACAATAGGAATAAAAGTCGGGAATCGAGTTAGACCCTTTGTCCTCGTCTGGCGCACGTTTCGGAAAATCTAATATTAAAATGTAAGCGCACTCTTTCGGCATCTATTGATTGCATTCCCATATGATACTCGTTTTGGACGTTACTTGTAGCGTACCTTTTCTCTTGCTTGGAGAATCCAATTTGGTCTCTCTGAAGTATTAAGCTCGTTTTAAGCTAATATTTGTTCGGGAGATTTGTCCTTTTACTTTGAGAATTTAGCTTCTGTAGCGGTCTAGTTGTTTCGAGATCTTTCAAAACGGGTTTCTCTTGCTTGAGGTCTGATTGCGGGCATGTTTTAAAAATATATTGAAAGCACGGGGTGACTTATAAGTTCGTAGCTAAATTTTGGCGTAAAATCAATTATTCGGGACTTTCTCGAAAAAATCAACAAAACTAGCATAAAATCGGTTATTTTCCGATTACAGCGATTTTATTAATATTTATTCTATTAAATATTCCAACTGTTTTATATCCCGAGAGTCTCCTAAGGTTATTATCCGCTTGTCGGAAGTCCTCCGAAGCTGGAATGGATACAGCCAAAGCAATTTTAAAATCGGTCCCATGGAGACAAAACGGGTATCTAATGGTATATTATCTGAGGAGGGTTACGATAAATTTATAATAACGTTCTGCCTTTGCGAAGAATATAAAGTTAGACATCAATTCCATGTAGCAGCTATAAGATATTTAAAATTAATATTAAAATTAGACGGTAATCTTTTAATTTTGTGGTATTAGCTGCCGTATAAAGCGAAGCAAACGGGTGTTTCTAACAAGCTAAAGGCAGATTTGTTCATGCTCAGTATATTTAGCTTCAAACATGTTTTAGAGTAAAGGTAAATACTGCGATAAGCAAAGTTATATTTAGAATGGTTGTAAATGATATCCATACGCCGAAAATACAACTTGAAAAGATTCCGTATAGATAGACAGCTATACAGGGCGATATATGAAAGAGTAATACATTAAACTTTTGAATTAAAGTATTTTTAATCGCCTAAGGCTTCTGTGGCTGTCAGCCTTGTTATTTTAAGTAGAGCACCCTATATATTACTTTATTTTTGAATTTCTAGTTAAGGTCTGCTTGGGAGAACAGCTACGCCACTATTTCTAATCATATTTGAAATATTTGAATTTTTCTTTAAATTATGGTACGGGACGGCTGCATATGAACCTTTATAACTGTGAAAGCCTTTAACTTGGAAAATTGAAACTTTACAGAATTATTGACCCTATAAGGTAGGATTAAAAACCCAATGAACTTTAAATATTATACAACCAGTTCCACAATTACGATTAAACTTTCAAATGAAAAAAGTCTTCCCGGCAATAAGAATGTGGCTTGTGTAGTTTTTAAAATCTCACCCAACATTGGGGATAGCCAAGTTAGTCGTGACAATATTTAGTTAAACAGTTAACAACAGTTAAGTCCGAAGACATTAAATAAATTTTTCGTACAAAAGATAAAAATTACACCAACATTTTATTGACAAAATAATCGCCTTCGTAGAGCATCGATCAATCTTCCTGGAAAGTTTTAGTCGAGATAAATGAAGACGTTAGGCTTAAGCGAAACAAGTTTGACCATGACGGCGAACCATTAATATCTTCTACGCTTAGCGCACACAATAACACGATTTTTATCTCAACACTCGATTAAGATGTATTAAGATATCCTTCTACATGTTCGAAGTTCAGCCTTCGCTTGAAAACATTTCATTAAATTGAAATAACGACAAAAGCTACAATTACGGCTAACTATGTATATAGGGCGCAAGAAAATTGTTGCTTTAAGAAATTCTTGGAAAAAGCGTTGCCTTTGGGGGATATCTGCATGTTTTTGTGCTTGTTTCCCTTCTTACATCCATTGCCACTGCCGTCATGTTCCCAACAAACTAACGGCTGCATACAAAACGACCTTTCGCCTGCCATATTTCAGGCAAATATTCAATTCTTCGCATGCAATTTAGGAAAAGCATACGTTACCGTTTTTCATTCGGGATCCTTTCGGCGTACATGTTGCAGGGTGGGAAATAGTTCGTGTTGACAGTTCCAACCGTACGATATTTCGTTCGCTTCAGCTTTTCTTGTTTGCATACTCAAGTACCCGTAAATTGCATCGTCTAAAGTAGCGTAAAATGTTTTTTTTTCCTGGTGCGAGAGATGTTTTCCGGAGAGAATAAGACCGGAATTCTAGCAAAATGTCTGTTGAGCGGTTGCCTGCAATCTGTGGGCGCGACCAAGTTGGCAGTTTTACGAAAGTCACTGAAACATTCAAGGAATAAGAATTAAATCTAGGAATGAAAAACGGGAAGTAGAAAGTAAGTAATTTGTTTTTTGCCCTTTTTGGAATATTTGGAAGTTTGTAGGTTTAGTTTTAGCCCTGCTTCTAAAATTAAATTTTCTTCTATTTTAAAATTTTGTAGTTTGTAGAAATGTCGGTTTTTTTCTTCTTACTGATTATGAAAATATTTAGTTATAACAACAACAAGAAAAATATTCAATTTTTATAAGGAATGGTACCCAATTCAACTAACAAAGAAATCGGCCAAGTAGTTTGTTTACAGTGAGCGTTAAAAAATAGTAATTCTTTTGAAAACGGAAATTTCCATTTTCCAAATGGAAATTTCCATTTTTCTCTTTTTTGGACTTTTATGAAACTCTAAATAAAAGTCTAAAAGCAAGAGGCCATTATGTGCGAAGCGAAGCTAAGCTGAACGAAACTATTTTTTTTTGAAAATCAGCTAAAATGCAATGCTCCAATCTTACGCGGACGCGGTAACTTAAGCTAAGAGAAAGTTAGGCAAGCGAAGATATAAAACAACATTTATCTTCGCTCTGTTTAGCTCTGCTCTGATTCGAGCGAGCTTGTCGCTGGGGTAGTTTAGTTTGAGATGCGCACTTGTTATAGCTTATCACGTTAATTATATGCCGGACCAGAAACAACGACAACAATAGCTTCAAAATGTGCTGAGACAAAATGAGGTGCTGCACAATACTGATTTTAAAAAATGCAGTTGTTCGTTCATGAAGCACTTGTAAGATACTAATTCGCTGCACAGAACATGTGGCAAGCATTACTTTTGATGATCGAAGAACAGCTAATGCTGAATTACAACAATTTGTTGGAAAAACAATCAACAACGTGGCACTATCCTTCATCTCACGCAGCATGTTATACAATTGATTATTAGAAGGAGACAAATGTAGAATTAATGTATTTTTGCTCGTATTCACCTGATTTATCCTAGCAGCAAGCTGGTTTTATCATCTCGAGATGTTGAAGCCTTCAGAAACAATGTTGGATGAGATACCAGCTCAAGAGTGGAAAAAATGTTTGAAGAATTGATTCAAACGGATACAAAAGTGTAGAATGGCGAATATTTTGAAAAAATAAATTAATTTCTACCAAAAGTTTTGAATTATGCTTGCCGCAAACATCGATGTCTATTAGCCTAAACTCTCTCAAAGTAACATTTTCTTCACTTCACTCCAACATAGTTCCATTAAGTTTCATTAAAATCGAACCCTAACACGCCGCTGAAAGATTCGCTTCTAGCCACGTAAAATCTGCAACACAAATGAGCAAGGTGTAATACGTATAGTGGCATGTTATATACCCTTTGCGCCGTGCATAAGTCACGGGTCTCAGGAGAAAAGCTTCTAATTCAAGGAAATGACTCCATTACTTGGCAAATTTATTATTTTAGAGGTCGCCGCATATTGGCCGCCTTAATAACCACCTATTTTTACGCTAATTGCCTTTCTCGGTTGTATATACGACGAGACACGTGTTGCGCGGTGAAAATCTGTGTAAGGCTAAAAGCACCCAAGAATTTTTATTACGTAAAGCGTTGCAAGAACGCTCCGTTGTACGTTTCTCTTTTTTTTTTTATTTCTGTTTCCATTTGAATAATGCCCCCCGTATATAGGATAAACTAGCTTTTATTATGGTAGAAACTACTTGAAGTTCTATCTCCTTACTGTTAATTATTAAAAAATATTAGCTTCATTACCGGCGCTTTTTTACCATTTACAGCACTTAATGTTATATGTAAACTAGGTGGGATGTTTCGTAGGAAGAAGGACTTTACGGATGACTTTGGCCACAAGCAAATATTCTTGCTGATAACACCTCGACTTTCCTACATTTAAGGGAAAACGGCTGCGTGGTCCAGCGATAAGAGGGTTTGCGTTTGACTGGGGGTAGAATTAGGCGTTGTGCGTTTGAGTCCCAAATTTTCTTAGCGGATCCGGTACACTTCTGAGTCACCATTCGCATTTGGAGGACAATTAACAGGGCTATGAGAAGATTTAAGAAGCTTGTAATAACCCCGTTCGCCCGTCACCACAAACAATTCTTTACAATTGTTAGATTATTATTTTGTTGGTTATTGCTGGAGTTGCAAAGTTAATAGAATTGGAGAATTTTTAATCCTCTCCTCTGCGTTTATATTTAGACACCCCAAATACGCTGGCTTTAAGTAAAAAATCTCTACCCTAGTTGCTTAACTAAATAAATAAGGATTTATTGGAATGTTAAAAAGCTTGTATTGGTGGTATTTTTTTTTTATTAAAATTTAAATAATAATTTTTTTTTCGTTTCCTCTCAAACAGGAAGCAACCGTGCATTAACAAATCTTGGTTCGAGTAAAGTTATGTTAAAGTAAGCGGTAAAGTGGAATTTGATTTATTCTAAATGCGTTAAAAAATAATTGAGGCGTTAAAAGAACAGATTACAGAATTTATCCAAACACGGCGTTTCCATTATTTATTTACACTGTATTATTTAATATCGAGCAACACTACGATACGGTCGATTTTCTGAATAAAACCCGTAGAAAAAATTCAATTTACGTGAAAAGGGGCATTCGGCTGGCATTTAATCTAAATGTCAAAGTAGACACCCAACATATTACCCTTCGAAATTATTAGGTTCCGAACATAAATCAGCCAGATATTAATACGATACTTGGATAACCAACCACGGCATATCTACGTACGATTACATACAAGTTAATAAATACGTCAAATGTTATATTTGAATTGTTTTCGCTTAATGGCCAAGATGATGAGTGTATTTATTGAACAATACGGTTATATTCGAAGCTACAACCTTTCGCTATCAATGCCACGCTTTCGTAGGCAGCGAGAACGCCAGATAGATTAGATACGTGAAAATAACCATCGATAACATCCATGTGCAGACGAGCACCATAATGATATCGGATAAGCAGGAAGTGTCAGATCCGTTGAGAGGATGAAGATAAATGATCGCATTTGAAAACAACCGAAGTACCGAGATTGGCTTATGTTGGATAAGGCTATCGTAGAAGGAAAGATTTCCTAAATCCTAAGAAGTTGTTTTGTTACCCTTTTCCTTTTTCTAATGCTTATGGATTTCGTCAGGAAAAGGAGAAATTAACTTTGTATGAACACCGTAACGGTTTTTTGCTATTTATCTCTATGCTGTAATCATATGAAATGTAGTTTGAAAGCAGTCTTAGGGCTACTCATTGCTTATTTACATCAAGAGAGGCGATATATTAACGTTTCTATAAAATATTTTCATATTGGAAAAATTCATTGAAAAAACATTTTTTATTTTTTTAAATTTTACTAATCACAGAAAGCATCTTAATATTAAAAAATAAAAAAATAACAATTTGGGGGATAAAGGATACCGCGGTCGCCCGTTGCTAATTTTTGCCGAAAATAATTTGCGTCATCCTTAGTCCTCCAGTTTCATACAAATCTGAATTTTCGGATTGCCGGTGATCCTTAACGAACACTGCGATAAACTAGAAATGAGCAAGAAATCTACGATTTAATGCGAAATAACTAGAGCCAATCTAGAGTGATCGAGAATAAAATCGAAAAAATGAATGAAATTAGGTGTGGATTGCCGCAGATGCTGAGGCTTAAGTAAGCAACTACTACCGCAGGTTTTGTGATATAATGCAGGATTTCCGTAATGTATGCTTCATTCGTCAAATTTTCTCGTCGGATGCTTCATTTTGCCTTGCCTTGCTGCAGTAGATGGACAAAATTTCAGGTACTGGAGTAGAGAAAATCTTCCTTAGATTACTGAAGCATGCATAAAATGTGTGGGCAGGAGTTTACAATTGATCCTTTCTTCCTTGGCGAAAATTTGACGCGGCGGCGATATCTGGATTTTTTGAGCACTTCCTTGCAGAAATTTTTCCTGTTGGCGAGTTTGTAAACAACTGCTTTCCTGGTAGGTGGACCAGTAGGCGACGACCAACAGCGTGCTTCCCCATATCCTCAGATCTTACGCCCCTTGATTTTTTCTTATGAGGGTAGTTAAAAATAGAAATCTAGAGGAGGACAACAACTATTTATTAGCTCCTCCTCTTTCATTGGAACCGACTTTATTTTGAAATAAATGAAATGCTAATGGAAACATGCACTTTTTCACAAAGTTCTTTTATCATTTTTGTATTAACATCGAAGTAAAAGGAAAATATAAAGAATCCTTGTCACATCCGTCTTTAACTTTTAGGAGATAACAGAGTAGTTAAGCATATAACGACGTACACTTTTGCATAATACAAACTTCCCGAAACTTCCGGAGCCATCGAAGAGACGCGACCACTCGTCGAAGCCCATTAAAGATCATTCAATTCTAATGTTCGAGCAGACATAATCTACCCGGGGAATCCACGATAGTCCGATGATATCGCTTTTGCTGTTACTGCTACCCATACATCTTTATTATGCTTAACTCTAACTCAATAGGTCCCGTCGAATCGCAAGAGCAACGCTCTGTAAATGATCATCATATCACTTCTACTAGCTCTTACATTGGCAGCTTCATGCACAGATGAATATTGCATTCGTGAATGTACTACGGGCACCACTCCCATTTCTCCTATTTTGGCGTCTGCAATTGCGTAAGAAAATCAAGAGATATTTGAACGTTCAACTCTAGAAGTACTTTAAGTTTTAGATGGTTATTTGCAACGGATATAATTGTGACATATATTATTCCAATGTTTGGTGTAGTTCTAGACAATGGTCGGTTGAATAATGTTATCTAAAACAAAGCTCGCTTTACTACTGAATAACCTCGCTGGTAATGTACATACAATGCGTACTTTCATGTTGACGCATTATTTATGAATGGTATTACGTTTCAATAGAGGCGTGAGTTAATTTATAATAAAACTAAAACGCGATGTGCATGAATAATATAACGCTCGGTAACAAAGAGTTTAGTAGTTGGATAATTTATGACATGAACCTGTATACTTATTTTAAGTTTGAAGGTACAAATTGAATCTAGTAACTAATTCTTTCATGGCTTTTGAAGGAACTTAAAAGCTATAAGATCTCAATAAAGACAATTTTTTGTTGTATTCTTTTACTGCTGTTAGAGGTAAAATAGCATAAAAAATAATGGATGTGGTTGGTTTCATAATATTTACTAACTCCGTCAAGCAAGTCTGAGGACACAAATAGATTCACTGAGCAAACTATTAAATTAAATGAGGAGACTAGGCAAGGGCACCAGTTATTTAACCAAGACATTTCTAAAATGCGCTACATTCTGAATTGACTAATTGTCCTAATGCTTGAATGATTTTTCAACTTAGGAACTCTAACCAGAGGTTCTTGAAGTGTATTTGTGAAACCCCTGAGCTCAATTGAAATCTCGTCAAGCTTCCATGGAAGAGAAGTGGTGCTTAAAATGGAGCTCAAAACTTTCTGACTCTCATTTGATAATCAAGAAGGAAGGGTTATTGCCTGATACCCTAGAACCTGTGAAAATAGGATAATTAAATGGTAACAATGTACACTGCCGTTCAGTGACGTTCGGTCATACAATAAAAATCTATTATATCGCACTGTATACAATTATTAATACACAAAATTAGAAAAATATTAAGCGTACACTCGTTTCTAAAGGATTAAAGCCATAAATTATTATGTAAAGTAGAAATATTGCGACAACCACAATAAAGTCCCTTTTATTATCATTCCGAGAATTTCTCGGAAGTACCGATCTTTTGAAACGGGTCGTTTGGGGATTATTAACGAACAATACGTTTAGGAAATATACCGCAGTATCACTCACTTGTTTATTTATCACAGGCGGAAAGATTAAACGTGTGTTGGTGTGCATCTGTCGTTTTTGCGCGAAAGTTTTAAGAAAATTTACTTCAAAATGGCACGTGGCAAGCCTACCAGTGTAGACGTTCACGCATTATTACGCTGGAAAATTGCTGAAAAAATAAATATGAGAAGTTCAACAGTAAATGACATCATAAAGCGATATCAGACAACTGGAACTATAGAAAATCGCGTTCGTCCTGGAGCATCTAGGAAAACAACAAAAGCTGAAGATTTGAGAATTGTATTATTAAGCAAACGCAATAGAAAGTTAACAGCGCCACAAATAGCGGCCGAAGTCAATCGCGGCCGTGAAGAACAAGTTTCGGCGAGTACGGTAAAACGTCGACTTCAACAAGCGGATCTTCATGGACGCATTGCCATTCGAAAACCCTTATTACGTCGGGACAACAGAGCAAAACGGCTACAGTGGGCCCGTTCTCATCTAGATTGGTCGTTAGATGATCGGAAACACGTGCTTTGGAGTGACGAGTCAAAGTTTGAGGTTTTTGGGCAAAATCGACGAGTTTATGTCCGAAGATCTAAAACCGAAAAGTGATCCCGGACTGCATTGCGCCAACAGTGCAGCAAGGGCGTAGTTCTGTGTTAGTGTGGGGATGTTTCTCCTTTGCTGGGACGGGAGATTTATGCAGAGTGCAGGGTGTAATGAGGAAGGAAAATTATTTTGCAATACTCCAGAATCATGCAGTGCTATCAGGATTGCGTATAATAGGCAGTAACTTTACATTCATGCATGACAACGACATAAAACACACTGCGTTAGTGTGTAAGAACTATCTAAAGGAGCAAGAAGAACAGCACACCCTGAAAGTAATGACATGGCCCCCGCAAAGCCCAGATTTGGACCCTATAGAGTTGTTGCGGGATGAACTGGACAGGAGGATCCGAAAAATATGCCCAACTTCACAAGAACATTTACGGAATATTCTGCAACATGAATGGATTAATATTCCACAATCCGTTTTAACAAAGGATGCATAGAATAGTTCGAGCGGTGATTAACAGCAAAGGAGGTTTTTTCGATGAAAAAAAAAATAATGTTCAGTATGTTATATTAGGCCAGAATAACTTTTTATTTATTTATTTTTGTCTTCTTTACCTGTACATACAATAAAATTGCATTTTGTTTTTAGTTTCGTTTGTTTCTGTAACCTTTTCATGTTTTTTACCAACCGACCGAACTTCTCTGAACGGCAGTGTACCTAACCTCGTCAGTTGTTTTAGGAGCCAGGTGCTAATCAATCCTTGACCTTTCTAAAAGACCAACAGCTGTGGCGATTTTTCTATAAAAACACAAAAATGGTTAGATGGGAATAGTAGTATTTAAAGCATGGTTTTTATCGCTATCCGTTAGTATACCTGAAGAGAAAGAAGCTTATTGCACTTGGCCAATACGTTAGATTTAACGTCTCCCGATTTTTTTGTGTAATTACAAAACGTTTGAAAGCTAAAATTACTTCCTCTCGAAAATCAAAGTACTCTCAAATGTAGAAGTGAGACGTCCTGGAAGATCCGTAGAGCTCGTTGAGAACGTCCTCTAAACCTTGGTGGAACAAAATCCCATCGTTGAAGAACTAGTCGAGAAGCTTGGTTTTGATCAATCAACAGTCTATCAACACCTGCGTGCTATTGGAAAAGTGAGCCCTGTATGTGTCCAATGAAAATAAGAAAATCCCTCAGAGGGCCCTTGATTAAATAAATTTCTATTTGCAGTTGATAAAGCGAAGTAAATTTTTGATATTTTCCACGTTTATCTAAACGCCATATCCAGCACAACCTCAATGGGTAATTATTGGGTACCCATTACGCAATACCATCAAACATTGAATGTAATGGCCACAAATATAAGCCCCAATTACAATGAATGTTAATATTCCAGATATGGATCACTTGGAATATAGCACGTATGAATATTATTAGGTATGCTCTTTATTCTGAATAATTCAAACTAATTAGCATCAATGCTTGAACAGCATAATGCATATATTGGCTTTGTGATCTCTCAATAGTTAAATACTTTGGTTTATTAATGTAATGGATCTGGGAAAACATAAATATTCGAGGGTAGCAATGAAAAATTTCCAAGCTAACACAGAAGCAAGTATTTCTTTATAAAATTCAGTTTTATTTTTTAACGTAGCTTTACTGTAAGTCTACAAATTTTTCTTAAGGATGCTCCCATCGCCCAAATAGTTAATCTTGTCCCCCAAAATAGACGCTTGCGAATGCCATGGCTTCTTCGTTCGATGAAAATTCCTGTCTTTGGTCCTTGGAAACAGAAGGGGGTGGGTGATCTATTAGTTCGAAGGCCCATTCCCAAATCTTCAGTCAGTATATATGACGAATGATGTTTACAGCCTCCGCTATCTCTCTAGCCTTAATTCGACGGTGGTTTAGCCCCATTTAGTGAACTTTTTCGTGTGTTAACGACGGTGGTTGCAGTTTTTGGCCGTCAGGTTGATACGACGACATCGTGGCAAATAATGGTTTCCACAAACAGTATCTAATTCGACGGCTCAATATTCGATTTTTTTCCATTCTTACAGGAACATTAGTGAAAGAATGCTTTTCATGTTGAGGCTTAAAACTTTCGTACAAACATTGAAATTTACCAAATAATAAATAGAACTATTCACATGAAAATTGCGAAGATTCCTCCAAATTTAGTAAGTTCATAGAAAAATAAAACATTAAAAGAAAGCCCTGCATAGGTAAAGAACATGTTTTCGAGTGGTTAGAAGTACAAACAATTCCTATTAGAATAAACTGCGCTATAAGTAAATGAAAGTAACCGCCGAGATAAAATTTTATCGCTTCTCGTGTAGGCAACGCGAGACCTCATGCACAAAAATTTTTCATTCCAAAGATAAATGCGACCCACGTAAACGACGAAACTTACTCGCTACAAATGAATTTCCGCAGACTTCCTGCACAACCGTAAACTTTTATGGGTTTTCGCAAATTGCGTGTAATATTGTTATTGTTTTGAAGTACCCATCGTCTTAGTGAAAATATCTATATAAAGCGCATGTATGGGGGATGGAATTGAGCTGTTTTTCCCTTGACAGAACGTCCGAAGGAAAGTGAAATTACGCTTTGAGGATTATACGTTAGATTAAAATTTTTATAGCTTTTTATATATACGAGCATTACTCTATATGGCTGGATGTGGCTAAACATATTCGCAATTTCTATTCGGGAGGTATTAAATAATATATTTTTAGGTTATCGGCCCATTCTTCAATGAGATTTTAGACGGCGCATAATTGATATGATTTTGTATTATTCTATTAGAAGTACGATCCTGGAAGATTTGAGAAACGAATCACTTTTTTAAATACACCCTCATTCCTTGAGTGTTTTACAAGTGATACACGTTTTGTTTGAATCTTTGGCTAAAAATGGGCATTTGCCACCAACCGTCTAAAATCTCATTGGAGAATGGGCCGATCACTAAAAATTATACAACATTTCCCAGTTAGACTTCGATAGAATTAATTTCATTTATGTAAGTCATATTTCGAATTTTGTTGAAATGTTAGACGAAGCATTTCGGGACAACGGTTTAGGTCAAGCACGAACTCATACGATTTAAAAAATAACGACGTAATGACGATAAACGCTCCATCATTTATTTATAAAAAAAAAAGAAAAACTCCGGAAATTTTTTCCGCCGTATGAGAATAATTACCATGATTGTAACAATGTTATTTCCGTAGAATTTCAACCGATGACTGCACAGCGGCGAAACAATACAATTAGCGTTTTCGTAGAAGTAGAAAATCGTGACATACCTACTTTTGTCAAGTAATTCCGCACGATGATATTTCCGCGAAAACACCTACCAATTAATTTAACAATTAAATTAATTTTACTTGTGGGAGCGTGTTAATGAAAATAATTAGTCTAATCTCAATTAATTACGTATAGCGGAAAATGACCATCGAAAACAATCGATAACTTTCGAATTTATTTCTCTTGTCGTTGAACATTTTTAAAAATTAACTGGCTGTTACATTTGTAATTCGAACTTTTCGAACCTATTGGTACCATTACCAGCAAGAGAGGTAGTAATGGTGCGCACTTCATATGATCGGCCTGTATATATAGAATTATTCAAAAATAAGTTTCCAGGTTGAAATGGCTCTAATCTTTCAACATTTTTAGATTCTGCGGATATAAAAACACCAAATTGCTCTAAAAAAAAATGGGGGTTTGTTTTAAAAAGGACGAACAATGAGGATTTCAATATGGCCATCACCATAATGTTTAATTAAAAGTAGACGTTGTTCTAAATTATTAACGTGATTAGTAAACATTCCTGGAAATACTCTTTCCAGGAATTTTTTTTTTTTTCAATGACATGTGATATCGATTGCTTCAATTCTCCCAGTAAGTGCACTAGAAGGTACCCTTTATTTGAGGTAATTTTATAAGCAGTACTTAGCCGGATTTGCTGTTTGATTTAAAACATTAAATTTTGACTTGATTTGTTCCTGTATTAGCTGCATGTTAATCACCAGACCACCCCGTATGCGAAACTCGTTAAAAAACGTATAGTTAAAAATGCGCACATAAAATCGGCGACTTCGGCTCATTTCCAGAAGTGCACGATACTCCATGTCGTTTAAAGTAAAGCGAAGAAGTTTGCAGCCAACGACTCGATATTAAAACTCACATAATTTGAAAAGTTTCCGTCGATATCTTCCCCCGAAAGCAAGACTTTTATCACGACGTAATGAAGAACTTTTTGAAGAGGTTGTTTACTTGATAAACTGTAACGTGTTTCGTTCCATGTCGGAACAACCTCCCTGCGCCATTCCGTTGGGACATATTATTAAGCCTAGGAGAAGGCAATTTACTTCTTTTTTTTTTCAATTTATATCGCGTAAGATTTATTCGAGAGCTTTATAAGCAACGCGAAACCTGATTTACCTCCTTAGATTTTATTGCGTTCAGGAAATATATGAGGGAAATCTAGATCTTATTAACATGTACTATAAGGATTATAGGGCGACACTTAATTTGGCAAATTCTTTGAATTTAAAGTGTGTCAGATGCTCCGATTTTTTGGATCACTGCTTCCTTCACCACATTCTACACATTTTCTATAACGCCTAGTTAAGGCCGTATTGATTACGTTTCGTTAAGTTTCTGGCATTCAAGAGATTGTGATAAGTTCTATTAATTTTTCGACATTTTTGGAAAGAGTATTGCCAAAAAAGGTAGTCTAAAGGACTTAAATCAGCGGAACGGATTGGCCATGTTATGGGACAATCAATACTTGTCCATCGTATGCCACAAATTTAAAAAATATTCTCAAACAAAAGAGCCAGTTAATGTATTAGAAAACCCAAGTGTTGCTGCCTTGCCTAAAGTGCTGTTAAAAAGAAATATGGACCCATCAACTGGTCTCCGAATATTCCATACCAGACGTTTATACTCTATCTTCTTTAGAAATCAATTTTTCTCATCCATTGTGGATTTTTAGATGACCAATAATGTGAATTATGGCGATTGACTCTTGTTTGAAAAGTTGCTCTCATAGGCCCACAGAATATAAACCAGGAAATTCGGAATTTGTGAATGAAGTCCCATAAAATCTTCAGTCTTAAGTCTACGAATTGGGGCGTAATAACTACGTCACTTTGCGGTGGGTCCAAGCCACGAAAGGATCGAAGGAAATGGAGGAAAAGGCAGATAAGATGGCCAAAGAAGCAGCTAACATGCTTTTCATTCGATCTACCCTCTTTTGTGGTCTCCTGAAGATCCACATGAAATAAGTAATAAAGACATGGGAGGACAATCAAAAGGTTTTGTATTGGAAAAGCGTTGCCGGACAGCAAGGGGCGAAGGTAATCATATCTGGCTCATAAATAGCGCTATCGTTCAGCAAAGGGAGGTTGTTACTGAGAGGATCTTATAGCCCTAAAATACCACTTATTTAATCTAAGAAAAGCTGAAGATCAAATGTCAAGGAGATCTGGAGACAGCAGAACACATTCTATGCAAATGTGATGCTATCAGTCTCACACCACACCAATACTTCAGCAGACCAAATTGTGAGGGAATTAATTAATTATTTATAGTAAAGCCTACATTAGTTGCTGAATATTTTTTATTATTTGTTTGGTTGATATTTTCGATAAATTCTTTTTGTTCTTGTATGTGGACCATTTCAAGGAAACATCTAGCTCTGTAATTTGCTCCTTAATTAAGAATTTTCGAAATTAAAGTTGTGAGCTTTATCTAATGTTTTTTTAAGGGCAGTGATATTTAGTATTTTCGTTGAATATTGTTTTGTCTCATCTATATATATTTTTTCACATTGCAGGCATGTTATATGTTATGTTTAATATACGACAAGGTTATTATTCGGTCTATATGTTATGTCTATATTATTCTGGAGTAATTCTTAAATGATTAACGTGCGGGATTGAAACGAATCTTTATGTTTGTTCGGAGTTATTTCCTTTATTTATTTCTTTTCTGGTGGGTATCATATTGTTTAGGTATTCTTTGCTTTATTATGCTATATTTATAAAGCTAGATATTTTCTTGTAAGGGCTGAAATGTGAAAACAAAAAAGTTCGGTCAGTGATAGAACTGAAATTCAAAATTTATCTTTTTTTATAATCAAACAAATAAAAAAAGTAATGATAGCAAGGACTGAGTCGTAGAATGGTAAACAACACATTAGTATTGGCACCCTCCGCACCACACAAGTTTAATTTATTATACAGTAATATAATAATTAGTCCGGGACGGCCGTTTCGAGGACACGAATGGTCCTCATCATCAACCGGTGACCGAATTAAAAAGATTTTTTTTTGTAACTAATGTTAGCTTTATTAGAAATAATTAATTAATTCCTTCGAAATTTTATTTCTGCACATTTAAAATCTCACATATAAGCGTAAAATAGATACATGCAAATATATAAAAATAACATGAAAAAATTAAACTAAATTAATTAAAACAAAAGCAACTGTCATCCCACTCGTTTTTTAGTTGACGAACTGCTGTCGATGTTTGCATTTTTATGCGATACGTTTTTAAATTGTCATGTTTGGTCGGTTGGTAAAAAACATGAAAAGGTTACAGAAACAAACGAAACTAAAAACAAAATGCAATTTTATTGTATGTACAGGTAAAAAAGAAAAAAATAAATAAATAAAAAGTTATTCTGGCCTAATATAACATACTGAACGTTATTTTTTTTTTCATCGAAAAAACCTCCTTTGCTGTTAATCACCGCTCGAACTATTCTAGGCATTCTTTCGATAAGTTTTGTTAAAACGAATTGTGGAATATTAATCCATTCATGTTGCAGAATATTCCGTAAATGTTCTTGGGAAGTTGGGCATATTTTTCGGATCCTCCTGTCCAGTTCATCCCACAACAAGTCTATAGGGTTCAAATCTGGGCTTTGTGGCGGCCATGTCATTACTTTCAGGGTGTGCTGTTCTTCTTGCTCCTTTAGATAGTCCTTACACACTAACGCAGTGTGTTTTGGGTCGTTGTCATGCATGAATGCAAAGTTACGGCCTATTACACGCAATCTTGATGGCACTGCATGATTCTGGAGTATTGCAAAATAATTTTCCTTCCTCATTACACCCTGCACTCTGCATAAACCTCCCGTTCCAGCAAAGGAGAAACATCGCCACACTAACACAGAACTACGCCCTTGCTTCACTGTTGGCACAATGCAGTTCGGGATCACTTTTCGGTTTTAGATCTTCGGACATAAACTCGTCGATTTTGCCCAAAAACCTCAAACTTTGACTCGTCACTCCAAAGCACGTGTTTCCAATCATCTAACGACCAATCTAGATGGGAACGGGCCCACTGTAGCCGTTTTGCTCTGTTGCACCGACGTAATAATTGTTTTCGAATGGCAATGCGTCCATGAAGGTCCGCTTGTTGAAGTCGACGTTTAAGCGTACTCGCCGAAACTTGTTCTTCACGGCCGCGATTGACTTCGGCTGCTATTTGTGGCGCTGTTAATTTTCTATTGCGTCTGCTTAATAATACAATTCTCAAATCTTCAGCTTTTGTTGTTTTCCTAGATGCTCCAGGACGAGTACGATTTTCTGTAGTTCCAGTTGTCCGATATCGCTTTATGCTGTCATTTACTGTTGAACTTCTCATATTTATTTTTTCAGCAATTTGTCGCCCCGAATATCCTTCTTCAAGCAGCGTAATAATGCGTGAACGTTTTTCTACACTGGTAGGCTTGCCACGTGCCATTTTGAAGTAAATTTTCTTAAAACTTTCGCGCAAAAACGACAGATGCACACCAACACAGGTTTAACAGTAAAATGAAGTAAATTTATATCTTTACGCCTGTGATAAATAAACAAGAATGATACTGCGGTATATTTCCTAAACGGATTGTTCGTTAATAATCCCCAAAGGCCCCGTTTCAAAAGATCGGTACTTCCGAGAAATTCTTGGAATGATAATAAAAGGGACTTTATTGTGGTTGTCGCAATATTTCTACTTTACATAATAATTTATGGCTTTAACCCCTTGGAAAAGAGTGTATGCTGAATATTTTTCTAATTTTATGTATTAATAATTGTATACAGTGTGATATAATAGATTTGTATTGTATGACTGAACTTCACTGAACGGAAGTGTACATAATTCTTTTTAACGTAATTTTAGGAGAACTTAGACTAATTAAAGTAATTAAACAATTAATAAATATGAAAATAAAATTGTAAATTACCATTTGGAAAAAAATATATGATTTCTTAGACAATTTTTTTTTTTTTGATGAAGAAGGCTTTTGTCCATCGAAACGTTAGACTAACCATATAGTAATTAAAGAAAATATGCCACTACGCTCAAGAGTTTTATTTTCCCATTTAAACCGAATTAACCAAGAAAAATACTAAAAATTTTCAATTATGTTTACGTGTATGTATTGTTCCTTACAAGTTAGTACCACTCCAGACCATCTTAAATATAGTCAATAATTCTTAAATATATAAAATATCCGTTGATACATCCCAAAAAAAAAAAAACATTTTATCGATTTGCGTCTTTATAATTTTCAGATACCTTAACACAGCAATCCTGTTATTATACTTCTTAGGAGAAACATCCAAATATAGATATTTATGATGTACCCTCATCAAAATATCATAAAAGACGAAAGGACATTGTCGTATTCATATTTATAACTGTAATTTCCTAAACGTCTAAACCTGAAATCCGCATGAAAGTTTTACTATGGGAAACTGGTTAATATTGAATGATCTGACACTTTTCGTTTTTATTCGACAAAGTTTTTTTTTTTTTGATTTTAGTAACTTTATCGCGTTTAACATTAAATTAGGAAGAATAAATTGATATTAAGTGTACATGGAAGTCCCAAAACATATGTCAAGTTACACCCAACCAAATTAATTCTATCTAAATTCTAATTTAATCCATCTGTTGTGACCTGAGGCGCTCAACACATTCAACATTAACATTGTTTTAGCAGCCCTCGTCGTTGTTAGTATTGAAACCCTTTAATTATCCGCATCTTGATTTGCGTTAGATAATTTCTGTAAGGATTTGGTGGTATTTAAATAGGCAACTTTATACCTTTACGGCTCGGGAGAACTCAGTGGTAAAAGGACTTGCTGCCAATTGTGGTAGAATTAGACACACTGCGGGTGCGGCCTACCTTTTACAGCGAAGCCGTGGATCATTTTGTACACCATTTACATATTAAAAGGTTCTTGAGGTTATAATAATCTCCAAGTTAAAGTTTATGTACCGCGCGTTAAAGAAAATCTTTTATGCAAACAGAAGTTGCTCATTCAAGGGATCCTCTCTACTAGCTATAAATTCTTATTGTAACAACTGAACGCATTGTATTGAAACTATATAGCTTTGGAGAAGTTGTACGACTGCGAGCGATGTAATACTACGTCAATAAAATTTATGAAGCATTAGCATGTTAGGAATTACAGGAACTCTACTTCAGCAAAAGTAGATAAAGGAAAAAGTTGAATTACCTTATCGAATCGTTGCGAAACTTTAAACTTCAACGTAAGCGCCAATATCATTTGAAATATCTGCATGAGTAAAAGTTTTACAGTTAAGCTAAACTTCTTTACTGATCTTTTGAGAATTGTTTGTAAATGTTACAGAGTTTACGCAGGCATTAATGAGATGTATGAATACCCTAGTTGGTTTCTTTTCTAAAATTTGTCTTATTTAATTAACCCTTGGCGGTGTGCGAATATGCTTAAATTTACATAATTTACATAATGTGGACGTACAAATAAAAAACAATAGAACTAAGCTTGAAGCTACCCATGGCATGAGGGTCCTTTAATAAGTCCTTGTCTTCTGTAGATTTTTATTTATTTTTCAGCATAATCTCCATTTAACTCCAGACATTTTTCCCCAGTCTTTTTAAGCCCTCCAAAAAGTAGGAGTTCGGAAGGTCCTTCGAATAGGCATTTGGTTGGGCGAAGACTTCCTCGTTCGACGTGAACCGTTGTCCGTCGAGCCATTTTTTTCAAATTTGGAAATAAAAAGAAATCACTGGGGTCCAAATCCGGTGAATACGGTGGATCTTGTACTAATTCGAACTTTAATTCCATAATTTTAGCCATCGAAACTGCGCTGATGTGAACCCGTATTATCTTTTTCAAATGAGGATGGTTTTTCTCGATTTCTTCGCTCAACCGGTCCAATAACCACGCTTAATACTTTCCAGTTATTGTTTGCCTTTCTTCCATGTAATCATCACCTTGCCAGGTCTTTGCCTTCTTCGAAGCTCGTTCGCCTTCAAAAATCTCACATCCAATTCTTCGAAACCATATTGTGGATTAACTTGATATCTAAAATAATAAAATCAAGGTTGCGCCAATTTTTTATGTTATGCTATTAATTTGTTTATGTTTCTTTTGTTGTTGAATTATCTATTTTCTGATTCGTGCAGAAGTGTTATGAAATTTAGAAATTTCTTTGAATAAATTTGAAAATATGTTCGGGTTTAGAAGATAAGCTATTATGCCGCTATTGATGTCAGAGACTATATAACTCGGTGGCAAGGGAAGTTGTCTAAATCGAGAACAATTACTCTTTAATACATTCAGATAACTGTCGCCATTGATTTATCAATTTAACCGACGCTTCCGCCAATATATCAAATGCTGACGTAAAGATGTAAAATTATAAATCAATATGATTTGCGTTTGCTTAATTGGCAGCTAGTTCCCCTTTATTACGTCAATACAGCGAGATTAGCTACCTTCCCCATAATAATCGCTATACAGATCTGACAAATATCATAAAGCATTACATAATTGCGACAATTGATTCGCACAAACGCATACAGCATATGTCGGTTGCTCTTTTTTAAAATAATAGTTAAAAAAAATAAAATAAAAATAAACACTCAGCGATTACGTACATTATTGTTCCACAATCATAATTGCCATCCGCCTAAAAACGTACCGAAAGTAGCAATAATTTACTTTTAAAAACTGCCAATTTGGGAACTTTGGGGTTTTTAATATTTAACGAGAATCTTTTGAATTATCTCCCAACTCAATCCTCTTTCCACGAAGATTTTTTAAGGTATGACCAGCGGCGTGCAGATACAGGAATAGTGAAAATTACAAATTTTGATTCATAGGAAACGTGTCGGATCATAATCTTTTCTTTTTGATTTAAAGATCCTGGTTGGAGGGGCGAAAAATGTTGCTCCCCAACACTGTGTATTTTAACGTATTTACATTCAAGGTTGTAAAGACTATTGGGCTAATTTTGTAACACCCGTAAAAATGTACAGATGAAGTTGCAATTCTGTGTCAATATTTTAACCACAGAATGTCTATCTAAGTCTTATGGATTTCCGTAAATCTTACGGTGATTAAAAATATACCCGGAAGTACTATAGATGAGACTTGTTTTTAATAAAAACTGTAATTAACGCCGCTTTGAGGGTATTGATTGGTCTGTTGACGACAGAAGTAGATAGATTTTTTGATACGGTTACAGTACGCGGTAGTGTATGTTATTTCTTCACCGTTGTCTATAGATGTAGCCCTGTAATTGGACGAAAACCTCTTGGGTTAATAAATACATTATTATTATTAGGCATGTACGAGTAAATAAACAAATTAGGGATTATATTCGACTATTTAGAAGAAATATAGAAGAGTAGGGATAACATACAATCCCTTTGAAGTTCCCTCATATTGGAATTATATTAAAGTGGTAGCCTTCTTCTACTAAATTGATTAAATATTAATAGTTTTTTCTTGATTTTAGGTCGTTAACAGAAGAGACCTTTTTCTTCGTTCTCTTTTAGACAAAAGAAATAAGCAAACATATCGAAAATGATTTTCAACTGGTGTTGACTGTTTATCATGGTTGATTTGAACACAATGTTTGACATTAAAGTTTTTCCAAAAAATTTTGAATATCGGATAAAATAAATAAAATAAAATAATAAATAAATAAAATAAAATAAAAAATTAAAAAAAATAAAAAACAAATTAAGGTAAAAAGACGACAAAAGGATAGCTTGAAAAAGTTGTTAAAAAATCAGCGAAATAAATGCAGGAAAACAAACAAGAAAAAAGGCTTTTTCCCTTTCTAACTACTTAAAACCCGAAATATGAAAACAATTAATATTTAAATGATTAAACCAAGGTCAAGAAAAAAAAGACAACGAATCTATACTGTAAATATAAATATAATTGTTGTTTAGTCCATGTCTTTCGTACGTTTTGCGTTTCAGGCTGCTCTAACATATAAATTAACGTTTACCACAAGAACTAATACCACACTGTGCAATTATATTTTCTTACATCATTGTATATAGTACGCGGCCGGGGTTGACAGACGTAGCTAATATACGTGAACTTAAGCGTTATTTATAGCTATATTTATAGAGCTATATTATATAGCTATATTTATGGAAACTTACTCAGAATTGCCCGTAAAGTAAATTTGTAAATAAACACTTATAAACATCTATAAACTTATGCATCTGTAACGAAATGCACAGAACTGAACTGCATTCTGCAAGTTAAAACATGATTTATTACAATTTGTTTATTTAAAGATTTGCTTTTAAAATTACGGAGTTTGCCGTGTAACGTCACAGCGAAGTGTCATTGGAAACATGCACGTTTACTACCGAACTTGGCGACTTGTTAAGCAACCATACTTTGTTTGGGAAAATATTATTTTATGCCAAATAAAATTATTTGGTACGTCCTTTGTGAATTAAGTAACTTTAACACTATTCTTGACGCGGTTCCAACCCGGAAACCAAGAGTATAGTGTTATTGACGATCGCGGAAGTTTACATACCGGACGAAGTCACTTTAACTTTCAAAATTAAGCGCCTAACTGTTATTGAATAAAGCCCATAAAGAGAAGAGATTACCATGTCATGTTAGGTAGCTGAATGTATGTGGCTGAACAGCGCTAATCATGTCGGCAGCGCTATTACGAATTTATATAAAGGTTAGTTTACAATAACAAAAACATCTACTTATTGCTAAGAACTATGTACCATATCCCCCTTTAATTGGTATTACTGTTCATCATACAACCACACTTGTTTACGCCATGCTTGAAATCAAAAGATCTAAATAAACAACCTAAATCAAAAACAAAAGGACAATAACCCGGTACCCATTTAATCTCGATGTTTTGCACGGGCTATTTCGAACCCTCTATTTTTTTTGCCCGATGGTTTGTGATCTGCTATTTTTAAATCCATGCAAAATAACCTGAAAAATCAGCTTCGTCGACTCCGTTCGCTGGAGAATTTTCGAACTCTTGCCAATTAATCACTATCGATGGTGCACGGATACCGAAATCGGATGTACCTGATGTGCATCGAAGCAAGATAGCTAGCGAGAGCGGCAGATGAATTATAAATAAACCTTCGAACGACCAGCGAACTGTCGACGTTAAAATACATGTGCAGGTGCACAGCAACGCCATGGCGGATCAATAACAAACTGTTGGGACGGCGGCCCCGGCTGGCGACATAAACATGGGACATCTCAATTCGGGAAATTCGCATCTAAGTTAGCTATCGGTGATCTGTAGCTTCTTCGGTTGGAGCTGTACACTGCGGGTCTTATGTATGAGGGCGATATTAACACTTCTTTAAATATCAGTAATTTTTTTCTCTTAAGTAAAGGCTGAGTTAACGTAAAAAAAAAAACAAGAACTAAGGCCACCAGAAAGCTAAGAAAACGAAGACCTGAACGATATAACAGAAGCAGGCGTGTCTGAAATTGAAAAAATATGAAGAAATAATTGAAGGAGCAGGAAACAATTTAATAACGCTATTATTTCGATTGTTTATCGGAGCTTTTCAAGTGTGCTGAAGTTGAATTAAATTGTTTCTTCTTGGCAATTAAGTTCGGCCAAGCAATTCAGATACATCCCGTAACTTGTACCCAAACATTGCTAATATTTTCATATGATTGTCCATAAGCGTACGCGTTTCTATATGCGTGTCCCTGCGACCCCCACGCGCCAGAACCACATAATCCGATCGTCCTGTGAATTTACGAAGACCCTCCTTGGGATTCGGGCCGCTCGACCCTGTGCTCTCAATAAGGGTACTCCGCAATAAGAACAGCTCTCTATATTGGATATCCTCGAAAGGTTGATGATTTCGAATTAGCTGTGACGTGTTCATTTTTTTTTTTGTTAGGTGCGTTTCAAGGGCATGATATATCGTCGGTTTTCTATATAACGTATTATGCATAACATGGAATACGTACATTTGACGGTGTATAAAATAAAGATATAATGATCGGCAGCGTGGAGAATTCTAAGAAGACATTCTCTCCTGTATCACTACAAAGTGAAGATGCGTTTTGAGCTTAGAGATAGGCGTAACTTTCGCTTTGGAAATGTTAGAAGAAGTACAAAAAATTTTTTTGGACAGATTAGGCACATTTTGGATTAAATTGGGGTGTTAACACATACAACTGCATGATATGGACAGAATAACTCAGTAAAAATTACCTGATGTCAAGGTTACTGTTTAGTGTGGCCTTACTTAAACTCTTCTAGTAATAATAATAATAGTCTTTATTACCCAGCAGAATATACAGATCCATCCTAAATAATTAAACCAAAGCGAGGTTGGCGATTTCTATTTCATCGCCAAATGTAGATTCTCATAGTGATGTCGAAACCATCTTGGGCAAGAATGGAATCTTGAATATTTAGATCCTATTCATAGAGCGCTTGCCGAAGATGACCATCATTATATTCCAAATCTTGGACTCTTGTGAAATGGATGCTGTTGGATCACCCTAGACGCGAACTTGATTTGTTCCCAATTCTCTCAGAACGCATCTGGTCCTTCTTGAAGGATCGTTTCTCATCAAATCAGTGACTGGATCATCGCGTTAACGAGGACGGTCAGCGTAACGCACCCGGTGAAAAGAATTCTGTCTTCTGGTTTTCTAAACACATTAGAATTTAATGAATGGTGCCCAGGAAATCGCATCACGTACAATCGAGCTGCTTGATTTGCGAGGGTAGATCCCTGGGCACCTCGGGAGAATGGAATGTAATTTCTAGCGAATAAAGTTTTATTTTTTGTACACGTTTGCTGGCCTAGTAAACCCTTGAAAATCTTTAAAAAATTGCTAATCATATGAGTTGTCCGGTCGAACTTATTTACGCTTTTGAAGACAACAGCGATTTTGATAATTTTTCCATATATTCGGAAATGTGGACGTTGGAACAGTTAAATCATAAAGTAATGCTGATGACCCTGACAACACTGCTGCTCAATCCTTGAACAAAAAGTTCATCATCACAAGCAGTGAAATTTGCCTTCAGCTTCCTAAGGCGCTCCATTTGCGTTTAATTTTTTAACGGTAAAACACCCATTATTATAGTAAACCGAAGCAATATTCAGCGTCGAGGGTGTAAAAACACCAGTAAAAACATCAGCTTACTTTGCGTTACAACAACGCAACTGATTACCGTTCATCACCATACTTCCGGGGATTCTAGCACCTTTTTTTTAACGCCAACGAATCTCCAAACGGTCTTCGGATCATTTGCGATGTTAGACTCCATATTCGCCTGATGTAGGCGTCTTGTATAATAGGAAAAAATCTAAAGATTTAGTAAAACTGCGGCCTATATATCTTCATAATTCCACAAATTTTTCTTCTTGTTTTCTGGTTAAATCGCTGAAAAAAGATCAAGGTTACAGCTGCGTCAGAAAGGGATTAATTTTTATGAAACTCTAGGATCTAACCGCTGACAGCGCGCCGACTTACCAAAATTCATTACCGTTCAATACGTAGGCAGTCCACGTAGACCCCATCCCGCCCAACACGACTTACCGAAACGGATAAACTTCTTCCACACATCGTAAATGTTGGTTATCACGTCCGCGACCAGGAAACTGATGAAACCTCCTTGTTGTCCGCCTGTCGTTTATAATTTCCCACCTTCGCCTCTCGCATTAATTGGCCCCGACTACGTCAGCAATTTCATCCCGTTGGTTTGCAGTTGAATCCCAAATCGGCCACCTACCTTGAGAAAGAACGTCCGTAATCCGGATAGCAAGCTCGCGGAGGTGTAAAATTATTACCGAGTCTTAAAATTAATCCCTTATATTAGAGAGCTAGCCCCTAGGCGACGCTTTTATCGTCTAAAATTGAAGTTTATTACGATTCTAGCCCGGGAATTCTTGGAAACGTAGTAGTGGAGATTTTAAAGGGTGGTCGGAAGGTGTACGTGTTAAAACTGATAGTTACGGCTTCTAGTACTTCGATACTAGTTAATTAGAAACAATTTAATCGGGTGATATCGCTAAGATTTAACACGTTTAAGTACCAGTGACGCAGGTGTTAAATATAGTCTTATAAATTTATATCATGCTGCTTGAAACATCTGCTTAATGTAAGAATGTTAAGATTACTGCTTCTTTCTTGAGCTGTGCTTCTTTCTGTTCTGTAATTAGAATTCTGTTAGTTTTATTAACTATTGTGGGAATAATTCCCAATATGGAGGTTAGCTGTATGTAACTAGCGCCACGCTTTCTGGCTCTAGTCGCTCGATTTTAACTTTCCTCTTGTAGTTGGAAGCTCACTTTAAGAAACGGAAATACTTTTTTCAGCAAGTCCCAATTCGCTTGGTTGAAGATTGGACGCCTCTAAATCGCCTCTGCGTTTCTGCAAGCATTACTGCCATGCTAGGAAATTGATCAAACGCTTTGTCTAACTTGTCTTCAATAGACTTTGCAAATAGGCGAACTCTGCAAAAAAAAATCAGCACGATCGCCACTGTCTACTCTCTTTCTACTTCTTAACATATTTGAACTTGCCTTCTTTGAGATATGGCTATAGTAATAGTGAAATTGTTGTGAGATAATTTTACATTAAATCTGATTAAGACACGAGAAGATTGAACGCAAAAGAAGTTATTGTTTCGTTTCAGCAGGCAAGAAATAGATTTTCCGCTTCCAAAACTGAGCTTCCAGCCATAAAAGGGAAGTTAAGTTGAAGTACGTATTAAGTCTGATGTATGCGTGGCGCTAATTACAGCTAACCTCGATGCTGGAAATAATAACTTTACAATATATTTACACAAATTTATTATAAATACACATGTGGCTATGAAGTAGAGGAGTTACTGAAACTTAAACTGAGGCTGACGTCTTAATTAAAGGAGAATTTGTGTTTATTATTTGAGAAGCACGCTTAACTTGAAGAAGACGACCCAAAAGACAGGTAAATAATATATTCCTTTGGATTATCTTCTAATTTATCGAGCCTCCACATTCTTCTACTATTCGTCTTCGGGATTTCGTTAACTTTGAATGGTGAATTGAAGAAGGTATTTTTTAACTTCTTTTCTCTCGCGTTCGCCGCTACATCTTTTTCCTTTCGAACTAAATGAACAATTTCTTTAGCCACCGCCTTGTGTTTTACTTGTTTCTTCAACTACCTTGGACACGTTCATTTTTTCCGAAGAATATGTAAAACCATTGAAAATAGATACACTATTAAACTAATGAACTTGTGTGATGCTGAGTATGCCTCAAACATATTAGTGCCAATATAAATTTGATTTAATATCAAACGGCATTCATTTCATTTCTGGCAATCTTGCGTGCGCTTTGGGAGGCCAATGCCATCTCAAAGAGATAATACCAAGGCAAAAAAAAAGAAACGAACAAAAAGAAAACGAATCGTGCGGAACCAGAGCCGAGAAGCGGAGGAGGTTTCCATTATAAACTCGTTCGGATTTCCGCGGGTTTCTGTCAGGAGGGTTCATGAGTAATTCATGAAAGGGGCAGACGAATACGCCAAGAATACTAAAGGTGCTTGAGTTGCGGCTGAGGACCGCCCCGAGTTCGGTTTGTGCTAGTGTGTGGGTGTCCAAATATGTGTATGCACCAGTGGCGGCTCGTTAGTGACTTGCCGGGAGTCCGAATCAATTCCTTACGGAATATCGTGAATTTATATGTATTATTTATTCATCGTTTATTTATGAGTTCGCCTCAATAGATGTCAAATCATAACGTTAAAAAAAAATTTGAAGCAACTACAACAATTACTAAAATAATTTTAATACAAAGAAAAAATTTAATTAATTAAAAATATCAAACAACAAAGAAGTATCGGCACATTCCGCACCACACAAGTTTAATTGATTAATCCCGGAGAGCTGTTTCGAGGATACGTCGATCCTCATTTTCAATCGTAAATGATGTGAGAAAAAAACTTGTTGTGCTACACTTGACGATTCTAGTCTACCATATCGATAAGATCTGATGTGTTCCTTGAATCTAATGCCTACCGCTCTTTTCGTTTGACCAATATAAGCTTTGTCACAATCGCTATATGCAATTTTATAAATTGTCGACCTTTTCCTTCATGTCCGGTTTATCTTTCGGATTGCCAAAATGTTGTTCGCGAACTGAAACATACGATTTCGATATACTGTGAAAGGGGAATCATCTGCGGAATTAATCTTCGCTTTTGGCAAAGTGTACATTTGATCGACTGCTTAGTTTCGCTTCTGGCATGGTTTACACACGTGGTAAATGTTGCCTACCACCTTTCCCTCTCCTGAGGAAGCTCCGTATAATTGTGGGCGAAACGTCGAGTTTTCGTTTAACCATGACACGGTCCGATCTCGGAACATGATTAATTTTGAGGTAATTTCCCGTCTTAATCAACATTCATTTTGTTACTTTTTACTACTACAAAGTAAAATATCCAACGAGTTCGTCAGAAACAGCAAATTACTAAACACTCCTTCACCTAATGAAGATTACAGCCATTGCAGGAGTTAATAAGAGCTCTTAAACATTACTAATTTGAGAGTATGTTAAGTTAAGGAATGAAGTTAGAAGACACCGGGTAATAAAATTTTAATGTACAACAAAAAGGGTATAAAAAAGTAAATCATCAGCGAATACTAAAATGATATTATGCGCCAGAAGGATATAATTTCGTCATAAAATTCTACACGGACGTTGATAAAAAAAGCTAATTACACTCGTTATTCTCAATTATTCGGTAGCAAGATACTTGCTGCAGCGAGTAAAATTTTATTTACTTGTTCATTAAATCTGTAATAAGTAAGATTTTAACAAACCTGCGAGAAAAATTACAGGAAAAATAAACATTTTACTTTGAAAAGTAAATCAGCAACTAGTTATCCTAGCGTAATGCTGATTATCATTAGTGTAGATGTATATTTTTGATTCATCCAGCCAGCCGGTGGAAAAGAACTTTTCCTGGCTACATTAATGAGTTGTCGCACAAATGGTAACGGCTTTTCCCGTGGAAGACTATTCAGTACTCTCGTGATTTGTTGGTAGTTCTGTTTTGGAGTGTTTCTACTGGGTAAGTAGAGAAAAGTATTATCCTTCAGGAGTTACATATGTGCAATGTTTACCACGAGGATAGCGTCTTAAATTTCTACAAACGATAGCGCTATTAAGATTTATCATTTCCGTAATATTATTGTTGAAGCAGTGATAGCTCAGAAATGGTCCGAGCAGTTTGTTTACGGTGAGTCTCTTGTAAAAAAGTTGGCATTTAACGTGAGGGTTTTGGTTGGATGATTTTTTACGATTTTAATAAAGTCTCAACACAACAACAATGGCCCGAATCGCTTCGTTTGGAGGTTTGCAGAATTTCGTCGTGGTCGTGCTTCCGTCAATGATAAATTTGGCGAAAGTTCACCAGAATCTGAATTGGCACGTAATTTACCCCGAGCATATCGAAAACTACAGAATACATATGATCTTTTCCCGATAAATTTCGTATAATTTGATCCAAGCACAAAAAAAAAACTCTTGTCAATTGGGATAAGGAAATGCTCAAAAAATTCGGCAGAGAACTATCTTCGATGAAGCATGTGTATGTACATTATAATTTTTAGGACTTTTAGGATTTTTTTGATAATAATCGAATAAAACCTGAAAACCTATGAATGAGCAATGACACAAAAAGGTAAAAATAAAACCGCTGCGTGTAAATTAAACTTCGGAACGTTGGTTCAATTTTTGATATCAGTTGAATGTTTTATTGCGCACGCTATTCCCGGGTAGAAATCAGACTGATTTCAACCCGTATATCTTCACTTTAATTTAGATCAGTGTTAACATTGGCCAAACGTTTACAATATCAAAGGTTGTTCGAGCATAAAGCGCCCAATTGTACAATAAAAGTCGTCCACGTCATCAAATAAAAGCACTCTTAGTCGGACGGTTAACGGCTATTAAAAAAATTGATGGCATCTCCCGATCTCGAATTTCCCGGACTAGTTCGTTATACGGTTGGCTTCTTCTTCGGCCTCCGCGTGCGAGAGAGCGTATTAGATAGTATTCCCCTCATCTTTTGTTCTCGTTCGTGCCGAATGTAGTTCGTTTTTGTTGCCTAATACGAGGTGGAATAAAGACGATTTCACAGTAAATATATTCGGAGAGAATTCCGTAGAAAATCGTGGAAATTATCCTTATCAAGTGATGGTAATCGTTGAAGAAGCATCGTTAGTCTTCGAAATAGTACTGGTCTGATTTACCTCTCAATCATTAATAGATTAAAGTCGATTCAATGAAGGTTTATTCCATTTCTTTCTTTGGAGGCCATTCTTCAATTCATGAAAATTTTCTTCAATATTCACATTTTAAATATAAGAAATTGTTTATAAAAAAACAATTTTAGAACAGTTCGTCCATCAGATTCTAGGAAAATGCGCAGGTTTAATGTTTCATTAAAAAAAAATTATTTCAAATTTGCCTTGTACCCTGAAATATTTTACCAAGCGACCTATCAAACATTTCCATTTTGCGGAAGAAATATTTGCTTCAGAAAGAATCAAATAGCGTTCTGTGCAATTTTTTACAAACTCAATAACTTCTCGTGGCAATGAACCAGTAAAGCGAGTTTATTGCTATAAATCACGAAAATAGACGGGGCTGACTCTGAAATAGACACAGTTAAATCGGAATGGTCGATAAAAACTATGCTTTGCTATCATCTTCACGTATAATTGCTTTATGGGAGTTAAAACTGGTATCGTATATACGTTAAGGCGCCAATTGCAGATGGCGGTTATCTATTTGTACTTTGAGATTCTATTTGCAATTATAATTTTTTTTTTATATCAGTTTTTGTGCTAATTTTTTGTCTGATGATGTGCAGGAAACCGATAACAATTTATTATTATTAATTATTATTATTAATTAAATATGTTGAATATGGCAACGAGCATATCAGATGAGGTGGCTTGTGCCTTTTGGCACTGGATGACATGAGACTGGTTGCTAATTTAGAGATTAGCGATATAAGCCGAGGGGCTAAATAGACAGAAGCATATCCGTTTTCACACCATCAACACTATCAGCAATATTCTTGGCTCTTGTTTTTGGCCAATTCTATTTTATTGTGTTACGTTTATTATATTCATTAGAACAAATTCATGTCTTCTCATTTTACACTTATAAGAAAAAATGGAAATAAGAGAATTAATATCAAAAAGAGAGATAAAAACAGCCGCGGCAACATCTACTCAGCCTTTCAGCCATTTGCTAAATTAATACTAAACTTAAAGATCAGCTAACATATTTTTCCGCTAAACTATTGTCTATTGTACGCGAAATGGAGGCATGTATTGTTCATTTTTTCACCGAATCTGGGCGAGAGCACAAAATTCGTTCTATACAGCATAAAACTCTTCATAGGCAGCTTGAAGTGGCTCCCTATCAAAACATTCCCAGCTTCTCCAATGGACGCCTTACGGATTATACCTCGTACGGCGGAACGAGATATCCCTTAATTTTTTACGGGCGTATGGTTGCAACACAATATGTAGCACGAAACGACACAAATATATATTAATAAAACTTGGAATATTCGAAAGTGCGGCTGCCAACCCGCTACAAGAGCACAAAACTTGCCAATTGTGGCACAAAATTTGCCGATTGTGGCACAAAACGGGTTCAAAACAATGCCATAATGATATTTTGAAGCGTGAAGTTGATAGCCACGAATTTTTCAAGAACGAGAAGAGCACAAAACTCAGCGATCACGGCACAAAACGAGCAAAAAAACGATCCATTTTGAAAATTCCAAAATTCGGCTGCCAGCGTTGCGAGCCGCGAAAATGAGAAAAGGACAAAAGTCGGCTATTACGGCAGAAAACGAGCGCACAATGATGGCATAGTCCAATTTTAAAAATTCGAATTTACGACTGCTAACTGTAACGTTAACATCTTTGTTTAGCGAGGCGGAAATTAAAGTATTCCTTTTTGAAGATGGGAACAGACGTGCGGGTCTTTACATCGTATACAAGGATAATTTGCTAAGTAAAGCTTTTCTTGAAGAATTCAATATGTATTAATGGAGTTAAAGTCCCTTTGAACGGAATATTAACAGCGGTTGGTGGGTGGTGAAAATATGATGTAACTGAATGCAAGTCTCTTATTTTTCATGTTCAACCATTTTAAATCTTTTAATTTGTGGAAGATGTGGATTCTACCCCCAATGCCAAAGATTTTAAAATTATTACTGGCTGAAATGTAAATAAAAGGACAAAAAATAAAATTCGATAAAACGGGAGCGTCACATAGCAGCTGTTTGATTCTTTTGTTAAGAAACTTTAAACTTTTATGAATAATTTTTAACGCGTCATTGGAAGGCTGAACACAAACTTCAATATATCTATTAAAATTCAACGGGTCATCAAGTACGACACTTAAGCTCTGGGGCAATGTTCCAGGACAAAAACAAGCGAAAGCATTTATATCAGGCTCGCCTAAGACAGCAGAAATAGTGCTATCGTTCAGCAAAAAAGGGACCTTAGATTTGCCGGTATTTTTGCCCTAAAATATCACCTATTCAATCTAGGAAAAGCTGAGGATCAAATATGCCGTCTATGTCTAGAAAATATAGATTTAGAGTCCAAATAAAATTTTTTGTTTGTTTGGATTTTACTATTTATTTGATGAGACGAATTACGCACAGCATACGTCATGTTAATTTATAATAAGAGCTCCTGCGCCTTATGAAAATTCCGTATTCCTTATTTCTTTACAGCAATTTAATAATACATCCTTAGCTACACGAAACAAACCCGTCGGGAAAAAGAAATATTAAAATATTAATATTATCAGCTTAATTTTGGCTTAAAGACGAAGTTGCCTGCGGTGAAAGGGAACCCACGCGCAAGCTTCCGCGTTTCGCAGTGTTCACTAAATTGAAGCTCTATATTTACATAAGATACCGTTATGACAGGATAATGAAAATTTCATCTTTTTGCGCCTTTCGTGCCTTCGGACGCAGCAGGTCTTAGACTTATAAAGCAGCAGAAGACGTAGGGCGGGGCGTAAGAACCGGATATTGCTCCCTGTATTGCTTGCCAGTCGCAAAAATTTACGATGTAATACTTCGGGAGATCTGTTGGTTGTTATTTAGTGAACTGCGGTTTTATTGTTCGGAGTAGTAGGAAAGGAAAAGGAATGGGAAACTGAAGCGAAGAAACAACAAATAACGCTTGCGTTTACACCATCGCCTTGCTGTAATAAAAAAGATCAGAAATAAATCAATGTCAATGATGGAACAAAGTAAATAAAAGTAGTTAAGCTTTCGAAGCTTAAGTGCGTATATTTAGTTACCTATACTACTGTACGCTGCTTTCTTCCAGATGGCGTAGTACGATTTAACTAACTTTAAGGAAATTTAAAAATTTCAAAATAATCTTGAATCTCAACAGCCTCACTTAGTTGTCGTTGGTAAAACCTTAAAACGCCACCCTCGTACAATGGTATTGATTTGAAAAGTTCATCGCTAAAGGTAACAATGTATGTTAAATGGCGGCTCTGATCAAAGCTAGTTATCCCTCGAATGTTAACAATTAATACGACAATATGTGTAGTTCCGCAATACCCCGTTTACGAAGTTAATACGACTATGAAATTTCATTATTGCTTTGCAGCGTGTAAGCCGACGATAAAGGACCATTTCACCGAGGTAAATTGGACTTTACGGTCGTAGAGCGCGCTTAAACAGCAGTACAGCGGGTACCCTGCGTAATAAGTTTCAATTAAAAACGTATTCTATCTCCCGCAAGACTGAAACTATTAAAGCTTAAAAGTGTGCGAGAATTAATCTCATAGGAGATGCTTCGTTTTTAAACCAGAAATTGTGTCCATAGTAAGAGACGATGTTCGCACGCCGTATCTTTATTTTCGCCTTATTCCTTTTACGTTTCCCTCGGATTTTGTTCGGGAATAAACAACGAGACGATTCTTTGTCTCTTAAAACCTGAAAGTTCTCTCGAAGCATAAATTCTATCTTATGTGAGCGTAACATCCATTACCAACCGACTAGCTTTTCACCTGAGCACGCCGCCGTGCTAGGTACTTGATGGTGAATTTATAATAGTCGTATTTTATCTGCATGCTTTTGGAGGCGTCTAGAAAGTTTGAAGTTTAAATCTATGTGCGCGTGGAAAAATTAGTAGTTTGCATATAAGTTTATCTACGTTATATTTTTATTATTTGGCGGGAGAATTTATGAATAATGCAGTGATCGTTTTAGAGTGATGCACTGAGAAAATATCTTTAGCAAACCAATTTAATAACTCAATAGTGAGTTCATGTTTCGTAAATATATCTTTATTTATAACTAACATAGATGTATTATTTATTTATTTTATTTATTTATTTTATTTATTTTATTTATTTTATTTATTTTATTTATTTTATTTATTTTATTTATTTTATTTATTTTATTTATTCAAGTATAATATATCTAACAGACTAACCAATTACAAATTAAAATACAAAATAAAAGAAAATGACACGATTAGAATTAGAATTAATATTAAAACAGATATTCTCCGGCGGGATTCAGGTATTTGGCGTAATTGTTGTTAAACACATCCAACGAGTTCCTATATCACACATATATTCAACGATTTAAAGTTAAATTCTTGAAGCAGATCCACATACGAAACGTGTAAATTAGGATATGGTCTGTGTTTCACATACTACAAATATTTATTAATTTATATCCTTTGTACGGATTACAATTGTTATAATCTCATAAGCAAAAAAAATCTAAATTCAAATTTTAAATAAATGATTCCATGTACACTCGACATCAGTTTTCCAAAAATATTTTAAATATTTTTAATATTTTTAGTATTTTCAATATTTTTGATATTTTTAATATTTTTAATATTTTTAATATTTTTAATATTTTTAATATCTTTAATATTTTTAATATTTTTAATTTTTTTAATATTTTTAATATATTTAATATTTTTTATATTTTTAATATTAAGATAATTTGAAATATATTATATAATCAAGGATGATGCAAATTATTTTGAGAAAAAGTAAACAACGGATGACTAGTCGCTGCCATTGTGCTAATCTACACATTTTTACGGCACCCTTATAAATCGCCTACGTGATAGGAAAATATATGTATATAATATTTATTCAGAATTAGATGTTATTATCATTTCTAAATCTTTAATATCTGTCCAAATTTGTTATGCGCCATCGTTTAGTACGTGAAAACCCCTTGAAAAATAAGAAAGAATCATAAAAAATATGTGAGTGTGGGGCAGTCCGGTTCCCCACTGTTTATTTTTTCCGAAAATAATTTACATCATCCTTGCCACTATGTATTTATACTTCAAATTATCTTCATATAAAAAAAATTAAAAAATGTGAGGGGTACAGGATACCGCGCCCCCAAGTTCTTTATTTTTTCCGAATATCGTTTAAGTTATCTTTGAGTATGTAATTTACTTCAAAGTAACTTCTAAACAAATGAAAATACCTGTTATATGTAGTTTCAGAAATATTCATAAAATTCAAAAAATCATGGAAATTTATGGGGGCTCTGTATACCGAAATGTGGGGATTCAGCCACTAAAAACAAATGTTCCGATTGCGGGTGTTCCCTTGGCTTCTGGTTGATGGGAGCTAGTTCCGACTAAATTGTAAAGAGTAAAAGAAATTAATCACTATCCTTAGATGCAATTTTATACAAAGATTAATCGTCACAAACATGGCCATAAATTATCATAATTACATCTTTAATTCGATCGGAAAAGAAGATATTTTCAGGAATCATCCGTAAATATCTGATGGTTATCGCGCTCATGCTTTCAGCGTGGTTATATTTGAGTACGCACTTTTTCCTGCGGATAACCATTTAATTTTAGATTATTAACAGCATGAGAATGTAGTTTTGTAACTAAATATTTAACTACGTTTCATGCTCGCCGCTACACCGGGGTAGAGGGATGTGAAAAAAGCTGGCGATCTTCGGCATAAGATAAGGGCCAATTACACGAGCGGTAACCTTAAAATAGCACGCCGAATCCGATACAGATCTAATATGGAGTTCCGCAGCAATTATAAAGTGCTATCGAACTTCAAACGGAGGTTCGCGCACAACTCTGGCAGGTTTTTCTATGTTGCTTGTACCAACAAATCGTGCGGTCGATATATTTAATTCTATATTTATTTATTTTATACCTATTTAAAGCCGGTAATTATGTAGCTAAACGTATTGCTGTACTTCGAGACATGGAAACATGCTTAAAATGAAAGTTAATGTGTAGCTGCACAGTTCACGTAATGGTGTAGTGTGTAATTCGGTTTAATGTTATTATTTTAGAGGATTTAAGGTAATCGTTTTTAATATATTTAATTATTACATTAAGTTTGCTAGATGCCTAATGTTTTTTTTGTTAATTCGGAAAAAAATACTGAACTTGGTTTTTTAATTTTTAAAGAATTATATTTAGAAAATAGATGTTGCAGTAAAAGGAAATAGCTTTATTGGAACGAAATAAGCAAATACATATACATCTGAGCTGTGGTCCGAAACGTTCCATCAGGATCATCAGATTCGTTGCTACTGCTGACTTCCAATATCTTCTTTTTCTGCTTTCCTTTCTTACTTACAGGCAATCTCCCTGCTTTCTTGACAATCTCATTTTTCTGTGCTGCTGCAGCTTTACGTTGCTTTGTTTGGAGTTTGGCGCGTTTTCTTTTACGCACTTCTGGAGAAGTGCGAAGAACAATTCGGCATGTTGCTTTCTTGCACTGATTCTCGGACTTAGAATGGATGGTATCGGTGCTAGCTCTTCAAAGATAACTTCCTGCGTCAGTTGGTCTTCTTAGCAGTCAGGAGTTCTACAATGGCGTTAAAACTAGTCTCCCCAGCAACGTGTTCTGTGGCGGTTGAGTGAACAGCGCTATCTGCAATAGCGTACGCATGTTCTGGTACTTTTTCTGGCTTGAAAGGATAGATCCCGTAGGCGAAGCCAGATGCCCCATTATTGTTCGTGCGTTTCAGCGTCTTTCCATGCCTCTTTAAGAAGTTCTCCAAACTGAGCTCGTGTAATTGTTCTACCAGGATGATTTCGTATGCGGGTTGTACAAGCTCTGTAGCCGAGTAAGACTTCAGAGGCTGAAGCCAGTGGTTCGTATGGCTGGGCAGACAAATGACGTGAATGTTTTCAGCTAAAAAGTCCAAGAGCTCTACGTCATTACAATGTGATGCATGACCATCAAGGATACAACTATCCTTGGTTCCTTTTTCGGCAAAAAGTACTCTTTAATCCATTTTGCAAACAGGGAAGACTTAACATAGGCTGAATCCGGTGACATAGCCATCACAGATTCCGGGGGCATGTTCTCGTCCTACTCTGACTTTTTATTTTTAAGACGAAATATTACGTATGGTGGCAAAATGTTGCCCTCCGCATTACAGCACGCAAGTAAACTTATAGTTTCACCCTTTTACGCGCTAATTACTGAGTGGGCGTCTTTGGATCCTTTAGTGGCAACAACTTTTCCGGGTTTATTGCACAATTGTAGTCCTGATTCATCCATGTTAAAGATTTTCCTAGGCTTATCCATCAGGTCATACGGTGTCAAAGTGATCTTCAGTATCGCAAAATAACTCGTATAAGGCCGATTGTCAACTGAAGTTTCGTTTCAAATAATGATATGACATAGGTTCTTCGAGAAAAACTACATAGTTGTATTTATCTCCGAATATAATCTCTGTAAATGTAGAGACATTTATCCCAGTTTGTAACATGAAGGTAGATAGAAAAGTTTAATGCTTCCAAGGCATCTTGTCCTCCAAAATAGACTACCTTATTCGATGAAACTGTCTCCCGAGGGAAATTTTCACCCTAGAAAATAGAAGAAATCTAGTGAATAGAGTGGATAGTCTATCAATCCGAACCCTAATTCGTGAATTTTCGCCAATTTCGCAATTTTTTTTTCAAATGCGACCAATTTCTCGCTCTATCTGCCTTCAGCTTGTCAAGTAATGGCGTGTAATATGCCTCTATTATTATTCTTCCTTTTTCAGTATAGTCGCAGTCTCCGCTTTTTTTCGCAGTCCACTGTTTCGACTGTGTCTCGGCTGCAGGAAAGCGCTAGCTAAGTTATTAGTGCACGCCAAAACTCCTACTTACTTCGGTTAAACTGCTTCATCAGACCTTTGGAAATGTAATGGCTTAATTCAACGGTAAACTTTTCCAATCTTATCGGTGGTGGTTGAAGTTTTTGGCCGTCTTGAACGATCAACGTGAACCAAGCTGGCACGACCACGTTTAAATACAGCTACCCAAAATTTCGCTGTGGCGACAATTTTATGTCGTCTGAATTTGTAATTTTTTTTCCATTTTTATAGAAACACCAATATAGATTTTTTTTTGATTTTTTAAGGTCAATTAGGGAAGGACGTATGTCATTGTAAAACCCGCTATTAAATGATGAAACATTGATTACGTTGTTATTTAGGTGTTTCCTTTACACCTTTAGCTTTAGCTGATACCTTTATAACCTTCCGAACGTAGTTCTCAAATACTTAAGAAATCCATTTACATCTATTATTATGACTCCCCGGTAACGCCGATGTCGAAGCAAAGTACTTCGCAAACGTTATTTAACGCGTTGTCATCGCATTCCGATATGACGATGCCTGGAATAGGATTCCTTTTCGACTTAAAAATAGACCTTTACATCGTCGAAACGTAATTGTTCATGCCATCCAATCGAGAATTGTGCAAGCAAACCACGTCGAATCAATAGCCGACCGTTAAAGGAATATTTTCATTTCGATAAGCACAATTTTCTTCTTAGCTTAACGGAATATGTGGTTATGCCTTTCGGCTGACGGCTTCTTCGCGTTTTCTTGTTAAAAGCCGTTTAGCTTTCAAAATACGAATGCAAGTAAATGCCCGAAAGAGCAATTGGTAAATTTTGCCGAAACGATCATGTAGGTGCATGCAATTTAACATTGACCAGCTAATGTGATTTTTATATGTACTGTAATGTTATTAAGATCGACGAGGTTAGCTGTTATCAGCGCCGTAGTCACTTCTTCTTTGCCAAGTTCACATTGCTTCTTGCACTTGCTTCACTGTTGGCACAATGCAGACCGGGATCACTTTTCGGTTTTAGATCTTCCGACATAAACTCGTCGATTTTGCCCAAAAACTTCAAACTTTGACTCGTCACTCCAAAGCACGCGTTTCCAATCATCTAACGACCAATCTAGATGAGAACGGGCCCACTGTAGCCGTTTTGCTCTGTTGCCCCGACGTAATCAGGGTTTTCGAATGGCAATGCGTCCATGAAGGTCCGCTTGTTGAAGTCGACGTTTTACCGTACTCGCCGAAACTTGTGCTTCACGGCCGCGATTGACTTCGGCTGCTATTTGTGGCGCTGTTAATTTTCTATTGCGTTTGCTTAACAATACAATTCTCAAATCTTCAACTTTTGTTGTTTTCCTGGATGCTTCGGGACGAACACGATTTTCTATAGTTCCAGTTATCCGATATCGCTTTATGATGTCGTTTACTGTTGAACTTCTCATATTTATTTTTTCAGCAATTTGTCACCCCGAATATCCTTCTTCAAACGGCGTAATAATGCGTGAACGTTTTTCTACACTGGTAGGCTTGCCACGTGCCATTTTGAAGTAAATTTTCTTAAAACTTTCGCGCAAAAACGACAGACGCACACCCAACACACGTTTAACAGTAAAACGAAGCAAATTTATATCTTTACGCCCGTGATAAATAAACAAGAGTGATGCTGCGGTATATTTCCTAAATGTATTGTTCGTTAATAATCCCCAAACGACCCGTTTCAAAAGATCGGTACTTCCGAAAAATTCTTGGAATGATAATAAAAGGGACTTTATTGTGGTTGTCGCAATATTTCTACTTTACATAATAATTTATGGCTTTAATCCCTTAGAGAAGAGTGTACGCTTAATATTTTTCTAATTTTATGTATTAATAATTGTATACAGTGTGATATAATAGATTTTTGTTGTATGACCGAACTTCACTAAGCGGCAGTGTATACTAACAAACTTAACATTAGAAATTTCTACAGCAATTTCTAGGGCGTATATTTTATTTTTTTTATTATATAAATTGTTAAGTATTATCATAGGTACCTATGAAAACAAAACCGTTGGCAAGGAAACTAACAATAATTAATTATTATTTATAACTTTATGTCGAGATATCATTCAGACATAATATATTGAGAAGTTTCCCCAATTTTTCCTAGTTTCGACCCACTATTTAAAAGTTATTCAAAAGGGCATTTGAAGAATATTGCGTTTATGTAGAAGAAGGCTACAACATTTAAGGTTAGTTGTCATTTCATTTCTCGTTTTCCGTTTTGAAACTATCCTCAAACAAAACTTTCATTTGCCGAAAGATTGTCTAGGGACATTCCCGGATTTACGACCCCCAATTTTAGTAAATTTTTTTAAATTAATCTATCAAAAACATTACATTACATACATAAATATAAATCCATGGTATCACCCAATTACAAAGCGTAATTGCTGCAAATGGTAATTAATCACAACGTGGTGTTAATATTTTATACGAGCAATTATAATATGATAGGTGTGAATGTATGTTGCAAATACAGATTATTGTAAACATTCACAGTAGTTAATACATTGCAGTGGTAGTGCTTGGTCACGTTATATTTCCGCAATTTTATTGATTACGCAACCATTGTTGTCTTTATTTTAATTTATTTTAATTTGTGCATAAATATGTTCCAATTTATAAAATTATCAAAATCTTGGTAAATCTCACATCTTCAATCTTAGGGAGGTAATTTCCGAACAGAAACGCACGTTCACATTTTGTCCCCAAAAACCTCATTAATACCTTTCGATATTTCGCGAAAGGGAAGATTCACAAATTGTACGGTAAGGAGTATGCCGCAGATAATTCTTTAATATATTTACGTCATATTTACCGCTTGATACGTACTTTACCAGTCGTAGGTGTACCAGGAAGTATCTTATTTCAGTTCCGTAACTATAATCGATAGTGCAAACTAGAAAACTTTAAATCAACTCAACTCTACCTGACATTTTAAGGCGTATAAAGCGACGGAAGTAAAAGGGAACAGTGCAGAGAATGCACTTCCACGCAAACGGGAAAAAATCAACGGCGTGACGTATGTAAGTCTTAACTCGAAAAGCTCGGTGGAAATATTGGTTTACAGGTACTTTATCGAAGAAGTAGAGACTACGATCCATATCGCCTTGCACGTGTCGACTTGTTAAATGTGAAATATCGCAGAGATCTGTATTTTTCTTCGCGTTTATGTATATGAAGTTCTAACGAGTGTTTGCATGCAACGGCAAATTTGGATATCGAAGGTGACCGTACGCGAAACGTTTTATTGGTTTTCCAATTTGATGGTAAGGCATCGATATACTGTCTAATTTAGTCGAATATGTTATAATACGGGCAATACTGGTAGCTGTTAAAGAGCAAGCAAAGATAGACTTGTAGTTGAGTGTAGGCTTTCACGACCGTAATCCATAGTAGAGATGTCTTTGTCTGTGTAGTTAATATTTTACTTCACGTTTCGCTGACCATGCGGTCGGCTTCTTCAGAAGATTTCTAAAGACTGTCTTTAGAAATCTTCTGAAGAAGCACATTTCTTCTAAAGATAGACTTCTTAACTATTGACTCTATTCTTTAGTGTCCAATTCTTCTAAAATATCGTTCTCACTGTTGCCATTATCTGTAATACCTTATATTGATCTACGATTTTCTTTGGTGTAAGATCATAATATTTTCGATCTGTTCAAAACATTTGATATCATCGATGTCGCGGTACTGAGGGATAAATTGCAGATATTCCACATGAATGGCCCATAACAAACATTACATTTCCATGTCATCGAGATGAAATGAGGCGCTCCTCAAGGATCCATCTTAGCCCCAACACTTTTCTTTAAAGTGCGTCAAAGACTTGTAACAGAGTTTAACACCATCTACGCTATCACAACATGCAGATAATCCAACTTATATTATTTCGCATAAAACAAAGTAGATCTTCCAATTACATCGAATGGTTGTGTAATTGGTACGATATTGCAACAATGTTCATAGTGTAACTTAATACGTATTGAGAATAATCGACTGATCTACATTGCTATTACTTTAAAAGATTGCAGCCCGTTTTCTCATTCGGAAGGAAGCACCGGTTCAATCCAATTCTCTTGATAAAACGCCTATTCTCGGTTTGTTCTAGTTCTGGTGATAAATATGACTTTATTATCTATTATCGACAGCTCCTTTGCCATGTTCTCTCGGATTATTGGCGAGTAATACATAAAAGGGAACTATTCCGAGTCTATCTATCGATCGAAGATGTTTCATTTTGTTTGCTTGATTTACGAGAAAAATGTAAGATTTTTATGAGTGGTATAAAATATATAAACGTTGTTCCATTAATGATAGCGAGGATTGTGGCGTAGTATATAAAACACGGAGGGTATCGGTACACTCCGCACCACACAAGTTGTTTGTTATGATGTTCTATATTAGAAAATACTAGCACTGGAATCAAATTTAATTTTATTAAATTTTAATCAATTTTAATTTACTGCTACTGTAAAATAAAAATATACAGAAGGAGCCATTGATACCTTTGCAATGCAAATTTCTTTCAAAATATTTTACTTCAATTCCCTTTAATTTACAAAGAAGTCCTCAGCGACAAATGCGAACTTATGCATTTTAAACTGAAATAGAATTGAGGTATTGCCACATTTATTATTTTAACCACTTTTCTTTTGTTTCAGGTAAGTAGCAGCTAACATCTTCAAAATATCGGAGAGGGTGAATATAAGCCTGGTAATTTTAGTTTTTATTAAGTTTTTATATCTTTAAAAAACGCACGATCTTGCCCCTTAAAATTCAGATAATTTCCATTATCAATCCCTGGAAGAATATTAAGATTTTCGCTGGTTAATACAGGCGTAGAAAATATAAGAAATTTTTCCCCAGTAAGCAGATCATCAATTTTAAGGAATGTAACACAAACAGGTAGAATAAAGAATAAATTCAAAAAGACGTCCGAAAGTATTCCTTTCAAGGCAGATTTGAATAGCGGCCTATCTTATATGTTTTTGCTTTCCCCATTAAGTGCATTGAGAAACCGGAGAACGAACAAGTTAAAAAAGACAGCAAAAAATTATTTGAGATTAGGAGTGGTGGATAGAATGTTTTTGAACCAGGAAAAAAAAAGATATTTATTTGGCTGGTTTTTTTGAAGGCGAATATACAGGGTTCACTTATATTAAGTCTAAAGTAAAGATTGTCTCAACAAGAGGAGAAAATTAAAAATTAAAAAAACAGGGTTTTTTTTGGGAAAATTTGATTTAATCATAAAGTAGACATGTGGGAATTATGTATCGAGCAATGTTTCTGACAAATCCCTTCCTCGGCTTTGCTGGCACACTTACGAAATTTTCAATCACGTTTTGGCTGAATATCACTGATACAGCCTCCTTCAAAGCTTGAGTTGTCGCGGACTTGTTGACTTTTTACTATAAAAAAACCCAAAGAAACAAGTCAAGATAAGGGGAATGTCTCGTGCAATAATGCGTGGTGTGTGGCAAGCGGCACCGTCCTATTGGAACCACATGTTTTCGAGATCCGTTTCATCCATTTGAAGCACAAAATACTGAGTTATCACTCTCTGCGGACACCGTTCTTCATTGACAATTTGTGCATCCTCGAAAAAAATGGTCCAATGATGCCCAACATGCACACCAAACAGTGACACGTCTGGGATGTATTTCCTTTCGTGGATTTTCGCCATTCCAAATGTGGCTATTTTGCTTGTTTATGAAACCATCAACCTGATCACGAGTCTCATCGCTAAAGATGATTTTGTTGGAAAACTCAGTGGTTCAATTATTACCGATAAACTTTCTTTGCTGCGTACGGTCTGTAGCCTTCAGTTGCTGAGTCAGTTGAATTTGATGAGTATGAAGACGCAAATCTCTCGTGAGCGTACGCTGCATAAATGATTGAAATGTTCAACTCTTGAGCAAGATGTCCTCGAACTTTTGGCCATATTCTGACGAACAACCGTGCTTGTTGTTTGCTGAGTGACCTGGTCCAACAGGTGTCATTGGTTTGATATCAGTAATCGACTCTGTCTCCATCTTTAATAATGATTGGCTGTCCACTATCTATCGCAATGGTTTCCCTATCAAAAGACAACACGGAGCCAAATTTAAATTTTCTTCTTCTTCTTGTTGGGGCATCTTTTCTAAGGAGTAGATTTAAGCGAAGGCGCTTTCAACTTTAGGTAAAGCTAAAGACAACAATTAAAGGAATAATTCCTCTGGTCGAAAACGCCTGGGATAAGTTAGCTTTTTCGCCACGATTTGTTGTTGTAAAGCAATCAGATATTAAGAGCAACCTTAATTAAATCTACCTACGTTACGCCTACTTGTCTGAAAAACAAAGCAACAGCAGTCCGTTTCAGATATCTCCTTCCCACCTCGTACTAATTAACCACTGTCATGTCCTCCTAAATTTTCCTATCAAGTGGTCTAGATACATTGAAAGATCACAGTCGGAAACCGCATTGAGATTGTAATTAATCAAACGATAGCCTCTCCTGCGCCCCTGTGATTAAGCCTTGTAACGTAACTCAAACCGTTATTAACAGACTAATTTGTCAAAGCTAGGACCGCATTTACAATTAACGCCAACTACTACGATATAACGACAAACCGTAGACTATACCTAGTGTATAGTAACTGCTAGCTAATATATTTCCAATTATAAATTGTCGCGGGGCACGGCAATCTATCGCCGAACTTAATTAATTTAGCGTTTTAGCTACGCATTTTCGCCCCGGATCCGGAACGTTATTATTAGAACTTATCGTCTGGTGCGCACAATTTCTCGAAATTGTGATTTAGACTCCACGCATATACTGTATCGGGGATAGACTTGATTTGAACCGGGTATGTGGATGGAATTAAATCCTTTCGCGGAGAATAAGCACAATTACTTGCTCGCTACATCGAGAAAAAGATAAACAACTCAAATCAAATGTTGATACCTCTGCTCAAATCCTCACAACATTACAAATTTAAACAGATCTTTATATTTGATAACAAGAAAGATGCCCATGGCATTCTGCTGAATTTGAGACGGACTGTATATACGGACGTGTTTTGACGTGATTAATGATTGTAAAGTAGAAAATGGCGAAACACCACAGTGTCGCTTATCGTAATAGCTGTTCAAAGTTATCACACTTGTTGCTAACTTTGTTAAACTTGGTAATTTATGGAAATTATTGTAGATTTTCGTATCAGAACTTGTAAAAGAAAAATTGAATTAATTTAATCTATTATTAGATAACGCCAATGTAATTTCAACCTACACTATATCGAAATAACAACAGCAATTGTTCATAGATGTTAAGATATTAAAATTCTACTTACAGATTAGTATTTTTTAACTTTTTAACTTTTTTTCCTGCATTCACTTGCTTCACATTAAAATGGTAGTAAAGTGCTTGGATTATCAGTAACGTGATTCTAAATATTTAGATTTTTCTAATAACAGCTAAATAAATAATTTCTCATTTAGCAGATTTTCAGATAAATCAACTAAAGGGTATCCCAGCAAGTAGAGATTTTAATTTTAAAAGCTTAAGTTTCATGACGCAGCGTTTCACCCTCTAAGAACGCATAAAGATTTCCAAGCTTATTAAGACTTCGTATTGTTTTTCTTCGAAATCATATGGCCAGCGATACAGCAAATGGGACTCTAATCGCGGACTGGTTCTAGTCTTGAAATCAAACGACCATTACGAGAACTTCCTGTTCGTTCGATTCGTCATCGATCACAACAATTGGGCATATAAAAATCCTTCATCTACATCGACCCAATCGACCCAAGAAATGAAGCCTATAAGCCATCAAAACCGTCGCGTGTTTGTCGATTGGTCCTTAGAGCAGACTGCAGTTGTTAACGAATTTTCTAAACGAATCGTATCCAGTGACGAAACCCATTTTCACAACGGTGATTACGTTAATAAACGAAACTGTCGCTTTGGGGGACGCGAAAATCACCGAGAGGGAGATACGAACCTCATTAACCTCTTCTTCCAGCAAGATAGCATTGCTTGCTGTACTGTCAGAGAAAAATTTCCTGCCTGTGTAATTTCCCGAAATGGTGATATTGGTTGGCCCGCGATTTAACACCACCACACCTTTTCCTTTGGGGATTCCTTAAGGATCAAATTTGCGCAAATAATCCGCAGACAAATATCGATGTAATATTCGTGCGGCGATTGGCGAAATTAACTTGAATATGTGCGACATGCTAATTGCAAATGTTGGAAAAAAAATTACAATATGCAAAAGGAGTTGCGGAAGACATTTATCAAATATTTCTACCTTGTATTTTGTAGAATTTAAATCTCCAAGTTTCTGTTGGGAGACCTTTACAAGCATTTCCTGCGTAAACCATCATCAACCTTTATTACCAGATGAATCGCGAGAGCGCATTACGTTGCATACTCTGACTGGGTTAAGACCGCCCATTTTCCCCAGATTTTTTGTTGTTTGTTATTTGTTGTTGTTGTATTTGTTTCTCTGTTTGATCCATATGTTTGGTTATTAAATTGGATGTGTTGCCAATCAGTATGTAGATTATAATATAAAATATATAAAAAATATATAAAAATATTGTTACGTTCCATTTAGAAACTCCTTCAAGGTCCAACATGATAAATTGATACTATTCCTAATATTATATTCAAAATACTTTCCTCGAAAAGGTAGAAAAACAATTTCCCAAAGCATGCCAAAAAATAGAGAAGAAACACTCGAAACGTAGCAAGATATAATTCCATTTAATAAGTAGCAAAAAAATTGCATCTTTAGGCCCATGGGCTGGAAAAGCGTTAAACGGATCGCTTTAACCGACCGAAATCTAACCGGAGGCAAATTCTGCCGAGCAGAAAAAACAAATCTCCAACGCGAGAGCCTACAAACAAATACCCCTGGCGGCAACGAACGCGACTTCAGCCGTATATGCAAACATATCCGTACGTATTTGTGCGCTTCGGTATGCGTAGCTTATATCGTGTCAACATCTGCGGCGGTGTTTTCCATGTATGTACATTCCCTCTTCCATTGTCTTGTAAACGTTTTGTCATATTCCGTTTCGCAAGAGTAAAAAATTCCCAACGCTACATGTCATGTGCCGCGATAAATCATAATAACGACGGAATGTGGAGCTTTTCTCTTTATAGACGATAAAACGTGGTACGCCATACGTAGGAGATATAATTGAAAGATCCGTTGTTGTAATTGTGCGTAGAGGAACAATTCGGAACTTTTGTAGTTACGAATTGTTGGAGCACTTAGAATTGGAACACCTTTATTTAATCTAATAAATCATGAAGATGCTCTAACAAAAATTTTAATTAATTATTGTTGTCATATATTTGATGGTGCGATGATTGCAAAAATAAAATTAAAAATTGCCCTAAAGGACAAGAGTTTTGATTTTTAGAAACACATTTTACACTAAAAAATGTCTAAAGTACAAATAAGACGTCATGCCGAAAAATTCACTGAGTTCGCAATCTCCATATTGGACAAATCGCTGAAAATCATAACTCCGCCCTTCCCAATATTAAAAGAGCTTTGCTTTATTAGTCCACCCTATAAACCTGTCGTACATCCGATACAATCAAAATAATCCCTTCAAAATTTTATCTTTGTATTCTACAACGAAAAAGGACCGCAAATTATCTAAATTGTTACGTTGGCGTATCTCGGGATTTTTTTTTCGTGGTTTTAAACGAAAAAATTTGATTTTAATGATTGTTTAATAACGGCGTACGATGCGACACGGACGAAATAAGACTGTTTCCGGAGTTAATACGACAAATTAAGTTAAAATAACGACGTTTCGCGGATTAGGAATTGTAATTCGCATTTGCCACCGGTGAGAGAGCGGGTGATTTGTGGGGATCGGGCAAATGAGAATATGTAAATTTCGCGTATTCGTACTCATGCAAATAGATGCAAATTAAATAATGGAAAAAGTATCATGGTTATTATCGCATGTGACGTGTGAGCGTAATTTACTGGCGAAGAACAACATCCTCCAGCACAGGAAATTTGGGAAAATAACTCCGCGAACGGGAATAGAATTCATTTAAAATTGCTGCAGGTGGGCGCTGGTAATTCTATCTACACATAAAGACGAGGTAGAATCTTTTCACGGAATCTTCTGCGCTTTACAAAGGCTGTATGTGATGCGTTTGAGATAATAAAGACTGTAAGGATGGGTTTTCTTCTTTCTACTCGTGTGTTCGCAAGATGGTTAGAACGGAGATTGACCGACTGGGCATTCATTAAACTTATTAGGTCTTATTTTTCGGTGAGGCTTGGGACGCAGATCTCCACTCGTATTGCTCGCTTAACGATTCCTTGCTAGGCCCGGAGTTGTTCTTATTGCATTTCTCTGATATTCCCCTTCCTACGGTGGCTATAATCTCAAGTACTTCAGCAATATGGTTGTGTATCTTTCATCAAGGAGCGAAGTCCAAATGGTAAGGAATCGCCAGGAGGTTATTCGTTAACGAAGGCCAAACTTTCTGCATTTACGTGAATTTTCACGACAAAACCGTCCCTGCTACCTCGATGCAATTATCTTCACGGGATTTTTCAGATTCCTGCAGGATTGTTGCATATGTAATGCAACATTAGCATATTTCTACGTTTGCACAATACTTCTATGTTCAATTTTTAACACTCTGCAAAGCTCATAAATATGTAATCTACATGCTACGTATGCATTAAGGTTCCATCAAATTTTCAATTCAATTTCGAATCTCAAAGTCAAGTTTCAGCAACAACGTAGCTCATGTAATACACGTCGCAAGGTAATAACGCTAGATCTTGAAGCTGATTATCATACAACTGCATAAGCTGATGCATGTTGCCCTTACTAACATTCAATATGTTTACCTGCCAAATGCATAAACTCCTGAATAATGGGAATCCATTAGTACAGTAATTGGAACTGATGCTTTAATAGCGTTGTATGTTGCCATTCGTTTTGTTAGTAACATTATGCTTGTTATCCGAGTAATGGGGCAGCTCTATACAAGTCAAATTTTAACTTCTGTTAATTTTCGGAAGATTTTACAAATATAGTCGACACTAAAGACGTCTGCCGTATTAAAAGTGCTGCTGAAACAACTTTAAATTTTAATTATTAACGTGCTATACACTGCCGTTCAGTGAAGTTCGGTCATACAATAAAAATCTATTATATCACACTGCATACAATTATTAATACATAAAATTAGAAAAATATTAAGCATACACTCTTTTCTAAGGGATTAAAGCCATAAATTATTATGTAAAGTAGAAATATTGCGACAACCACAATAAAGTCTCTTTTATTATCATTCCAAGAATTTCTCGGAAGTGCCGATCTTTTGAAACGGGTCGTTTGGGGATTATTAACGAACAATACATTTAGGAAATATACCGCAGTATCACTCTTGTTTATTTATCACGGGCGTAAAGATATAAATTTGCTTCGTTTTACTGTTGAACGTGTGTTGGTGTGCATCTGTCGTTTTTGCGCGAAAGTTTTAAGAACATTTTCTTCAAAATGGCACGTGGCAAGCCTACCAGTGTAGAAAAACGTTCACGCATTATTACGCTGTTTGAAGAAGGATATTCGGGGCGACAAATTGCTGAAAAAATAAATATGAGAAGTTCAACAGTAAATGACATCATAAAGCGATATCGGACAACTGGAACTATAGAAAATCGTGTTCGTCCCGGAGCATCTAGGAAAACAACAAAAGCTGAAGATTTGAGAATTGTGTTATTAAGCAAACGCAATAGAAAATTAACAGCGCCACAGATAGCAGCCGAAGTCAATCGCGGCCGTGAAGAACAAGTTTCGGCGAGTACGGTAAAACGTCAACAAGCGGACCTTCATGGACGCATTGCCATTCGAAACCCTTATTACGTCGGGGCAACGGAGCAAAACGGCTATAGTTGGCCCGTTCTCATCTAGATTGGTCGTTAGATGATTGGAAGCACGTGCTTTGGAGTGACGAGTCAAAGTTTGAGGTTTTTGGGCAAAATCGACGAGTTTATGTCCGAAGATCTAAAACCGAAAAGTGATCCCGAACTGCATTGCGCCAACAGTGAAGCAAGGGCGTAGTTCTGTGTTAGTGTGGGGATGTTTCTCCTTTGCTGGGACGGGAGATTTATGCAGAGTGCAGGGTATAATGAGGAAGGAAAATTATTTTGCAATACTCCAGAATCATGCAGTGCCATCAGGATTGCGTATAATAGGCCGTAACTTTACATTCATGCATGACAACGACCCAAAACACACTGCGTTAGTGCGTAAGAACTATCTAAAGGAGCAGGAACAACAGCACACCCTGAAAGTAATGACATGGCCGCCACAAAGCCCAGATTTGAACCCTATAGAGTTGTTGTGGGATGAACTGGACAGGAGGATCCGAAAAATATGCCCAACTTCACAAGAACATTTACGGAATATTCTGCAACATGAATGGATTAATATTCCACAATCCGTTTTAACAAAACTTATCGAAAGGATGCCTAGAATAGTTCGAGCGGTGATTAACAGCAAAGGAGGTTTTTTCGATGAAAAAAAAATAATGTTCAGTATGTTATATTAGACCAGAATAACTTTTTATTTATTTATTTTTGTCTTTTTTACCTGTACATACAATAAAATTGCATTTTGTTTTTAGTTTCGTTTGTTTCTGTAACCTTTTCATGTTTTTTACCAACCGACCGAACTTCTCTGAACGGCAGTGTACATATTATAACGAAGATCAAGATGCTACTTACTAAAATAGTATTAATTCACATTCTTTGGTATATTGAGTTCCGTACATAAATAAACGAAATTATCTTTGTATGTTTACTATACTAAATAATCCTCCTCCTTATTGCCTTCGGTCCCTTGATGGCCTGGGACCCATCGCAAAGTAACGTGGTTCTTGTGACCCAATTGCCTTGAATTGTGTATACATTCGTGAATCAGACCAGACTCGTATGAATACGCTTTGATAGCCTTTAGAGGTGCCTGACTGCCACTGGATATAGTTATAGTTGCACCTCCTATCCCTATCTCGAGGTTCTTTATGACGTACAAGTTCGAAGCAGAGATCTCCGCTTGAAATATGTTGGTGTGGAGTGTTGTAGGCATCTTAAAGTGGTAGTTAGATATCTGTTCCCACACCTCCTATTCTTGAGCCGTCCATGTACGACATCAAGTAGGACTTTCAATGATCACCTTATAAGGCTGATCAAAATTGTCTTGCATGGGGATCATGTCCTTTGCAATGTGCACAAATGGGATCTTCAAGGATTCTATGATGTCCTTTAAGATTTCCAAGCTGTAATTCCTTCATTCTGCAAAGCGTGAGGGCACTCAGTATAGCTTGGTTTCACACGTAGCATATACAGGAGTTTATTTAAAAAACTTATATGGTGTATTGCGGAAATTGAACACTCGTACACTTCAATATAATTAGGGCTTGTATTCGAATATTTTTTATTCAAAAACTTTTTCTCCAAATTGCTCAGGGAAGGAATTATGGGCTACTCACGTACTAGGTACACAATTGCTTTGATTCATAAAGTCCGCGTCATATTAATGCTAAAATTATAATTTATTCTTATAATTTTCCATAAATTAGTGTGAAATAGTTAGCATCAACATTTTTTCTCTGAATTCTACTGTTCTGTAATTTAAAAGGAGTGAATAAATAATTTATAATTAAAATGAAGAAAGTTGTTACATTTTAATATTACTTTAGCTATCTATCTTCGAAAATCTATTTTCTAACAGTCAATGTCACGATAAAATTCGTTCAGTAAGTCTGCTTATTTTGTATATTCTTCTGTTTTTATTGATTTAATATTGTTTAACATTGGCCCACAGATTAAGGCTCAAAACAACTGCATTAATGTTAATTAATAATTAAAAAAGCAATTTCTGATTATTAATAATGTGAAGTCCCCTATACCTTTACAAAGATAGCATAGAATAAGTTACAGTAAATATATAATTCAATTGTCCGCTTAAGGCACATTTTTTAATCCCTTCAGATCATATTCCTTTCGAAACGCAACAAATACCTCATAAAATAAACTGAGAAAACTTATCCAAAGTACAACGTGTTATTAATAAGGGAGCAGTACACTTTTAAAATTACTTTGGGAAATTGTCAAGTGCAAACAAGAAATATTCGTTGCTGCGATGAGATTTCGTATTTCAATAGGGAATCTTCCCAACGTCCTTCTCTTTTTTACCGGATACCGGCGAAATGTATAAAAGATAATTGGAGGTTACATTTAAGTTCTTTGATATCGAAAGCTTCTTGGTGAATTAATAATGAAGGGGGCATTAAGAGGAATCTTTCTCGATATCTCCTTAATGACTTGTTGATTGACGTCATTACCAAATGGAGATGAAAACTGAGACGAGGCGATGTTTGGATGCTATGGAGAAATTTCTAAGAATCTGGCTTAATTATTTCGTCACACAATTGATTATTTCTCGATAAATGAGGCAGCAGATTCAAATTAAAAAAAAAAAAAAAAAAGGAAATATTTCTTTAAAAAAAAAAAAACAACAAAAAAAAAAAAAAAAAAAAAAAACTGGAAGTATTTTGTAAATTGTGATTGTGCACTCGCGTAAAGCGAGAAAACAAACATTTTTTTGTTCTAAAAGAAATCTGCGATTTTTGAGTTATGTTGCTGCACAAAACACACCAAAACCAAACAAAATTTAACTTTTATCAATGAACTTAATTTTACCCATAAATGGAGGAGCGACAAAATTTAAATAGCAATAAACTAATGCTTTGTTAATAATAAAGACGTGTCTAGTTCCTTGCTTTACCATATATATACTTGACTCGTTTTTCACCTACTTTAATAAATAATCAATACAAAAATATCGGCGCACTCCACGCAAGTTTAATTAATTAATCCGGGACAGGTGTTTCGAGAATACGTCGATCCTCATTTTCAACCGAGTGATCATTCGGACCACGGTTTGATCATTTGTCCCCCTGATTCAATCCGTTCAATTTATATTATTACAAAAATTCATATTTCTATGTACTCTTCCAGTTCTCCCACCATGTAGCTTTGACTGTAAGGCTACCTTGCAGTAAGAAAGGATGACCGCTGGGAGATGCACATGCGTGTTGTTACTGTTTCTGGACAAACATTGTACCTCAAATATTACGTTGAATAAATGTTTAATAAACGGGAGTGCGCTGCCTGGGTAGATGTAACTAGAGATAGGAAATATTTATTTTTTTGCAGCGATTAGACAGACTCGTGTCTATTCGACTCATAAGTAGGGGTTCGTATTGCCTACTGGTTTCCCCGAGAGTTGGGAAAACACGAGTCTGTCTAGTCGCTGCAAAATTCCCTTGCATTGCTCATCTCTGGATATAACCCATTGCCAATTATGTTTTATACTCCGATACGCTATTGGATCTGTTCCATCTAAGGCTAAATTTACTTTGAATTAGGAGGAAGGAGCAGCGTTTTTCAAATCGGACTCTCTTGATTGGTTGTTTTCCAGACGTATGAGCATGGAAGAAAACCAAGTATAATTCCGGACCATTCTTGTAATGCAATTACCTTTTGAAAAATTTCCGTTATCATTCATTTAATTATTTGAGTGCAGATAATCCCCGGTTTTTATTATGTTAATTATTTTCTCTTGACTAGCAATTCATCCATTAGTTCTAGGAAGGATTTAAAAAATTTAAACTTGAATTAACCAAAGATTCTGATCAATAAACTCATCCACTCTAACCGATACTTTGCTTACCAGACCGTAGAACTTGCTCGACAATCTATCCGGCTACTTACCATAATTAATTTAAGATACCGCTTTGTCTGATTTACAGTCAAAGTTTTAGCAAGTCACTATCTATAAAAGAGTCACAAAAAATTACATGGGACAGTGTTCCAGTTCGATTCGTTACTAGATGCTACAGTTAAAACCTTTCCCAATACATCTAGATCAATTTAAATTCTCGTCCCTTTTTTACCCGCAAAAGTTCAGTGTATCTACACAGGTTCCGCTTTTCCATCCGCCTCTGCTCTAATGAATAAATGTTAGGCAATGCGATTGTCTCCCTGACAGAATTGTCGCGCTCTATTCCCCTGTCTTTGTTCATCACGTTCGTAAGTCGGCCTTTCCCTCGCGTATTTCGAGCTTTATTTGCCATTTCGTTCATTCATTTGCATACCCATTTGCATATTCATTCATAATTTCCACTTGTTGTTCCATTCTCGAAACTTCTCGCCGAAATCCACCTATTTCGAAATGAAAAAGTTGAAAATTTCAATAAAGTCCTGTACCGTTGCCTTTTGCCTTCTTCTTATGTTGCTAACGTCACTTTTTGGCGTTATTCAGAAATGGAAGAAGAGAGATGTGTGTACCTGGTAGTCGCTTGTTCTTGAAATAATAAACATTCTAACAAGAGAATAACATTTATGATGATTGTATTGCGAAATCTCACTTTTTGGCGGTGAAGTATATCCCTGAAATGTTGACGATTTTCGAATTTTTGCAATTCACACCGTTATTATAAATAAAAAAAAAAACAAAATTAAATAATTCCAAATACGCCTTTCATATGAAATATATACATATGCCCTAGTAACATAATTGGTTGGCTGAAAGTTGGCCTTCAGTTGTGCTCTGATCGAGCTTGAATATAATATATCGGCTAAAGATCGGGTAAATATCGGCACTACCACTTCCACCAACGTTGCCGGCAAATGTCGCTTAAAAGCGTAAAATGTTCACACTTCCCGGTAATGCTGACATCTATCGCAATGTTCAGCCGTGTTATCCGTGATCGTCAGCCAACGTTGCGCCAACCGTCTGTGATACTAAGCTAGTTTCATATCATACATTATAGTTATCTTTAATTTTTTTCGGAGTATATAGGCGTACATAAGGCACATAGATTTCCCATGGATCATTTGTGCGTATATTTTGCCCTTTTTCGTTCAACCTCCTATGCGCAATAGGATAAAAGGATAGTGGTAGGGGTGACAAAAAATCTCATCCGGGCTAGTTCGATAGATCTATGGAAAGTGTATTTAAAGACACATAGTTTTATTTTTTTTAACGTCAGAACAGTGTGAATTACAAAAATCCGAAAATCGTCGAAATTTCAGGGGTAGCTTTCACCCCATAAACGCCGAAACGGAAAGCGACGCTTTAAAACACTTGGTGCGTCCTAGTTTCAATTCGGTCGGTGAGTAAGTCACATGCCGACCCCCTTCAACAACCGATTTTGATCGACCTTCACGAAGTTCATCACTGACGGAAGCACGACCGCCAAATTCTCCAAACCAGTTGTAAACAATTTTTTCTTATGGTACTTTATGACTAGAAATGACAAAGGCAGGTGAAATTATTACTTTTTTGCAGCGACTAGACAGACTCGTGTTTTGTCGACTTTCGGGGGAACCAGTAGGCAACACGAACCCCTTCTTATGAGACGAATAGACACGAGTCTGTCTAGTCGCTGCAAAAAAAAATAATTTCACCTGCCTTGGTCATCTCTTGTTGAACGTAAAGTATTTCGAGATATTGTTCTTGTGTTAGGACTTTACTAAATTCGTAAAAAGCGAAAACTTTCACGTGAAATTTTTTCACAAGACTGCTTTTTTTAAACGGTCACTGTAAACAAATTGCTCAAGCGATTTCTGTGCTGTCACTATCTAACAATAACAAAAATCTCCATCTAGGTGAACTCGTTAGTTCTTGCGTGTCAGGTTGTGGAAACTCTACAGGATACATACTGGTAAAGAGCTATTTATAGCCGCATGCTCTGTTGATGTCAGTTACACCACTGATTGAAGAAATAATTCCATGGGGTGGTGGAAAACCAATATTTGGGCTTGGAGAATACACCTACCTAATTTCATGTGTAGTATGTAAAAATAAGTTGGCCTTATTTACAAAAATCCTGAAGGCAAAAAATCGTATTTAAAATCCTGTTTCTATTTAAAGCCCTCGAAGAGTAAATATAAAATCCATTCAGAAATTTAAATACACTAAGAATATCCATACATCACGGAAAAAATGTCGAATTTGAAGCTAAATTTCCCCCTCAACACAATCACGTCGCAATTAATAGGATCAATTTGGGAAATGATATGCAGAGCCGATACACGGGAAAAGCTAACAAATAAATCCTCCTCCATTTATTTACGAAAGGCCTCGACTGGTTTATCGAGATTCGTGAAAAGCAAAAAGAGATACTAGACAGAGAAGGGATAAAAAAATGTCGAATTGAAACAGAGAGGAAATATCTTTAAATGTCAAAGGTCGCATCAGCAATTCGTTGCTGTCTGTGGTAGAAATCTTTCTAATAATAACCAGGCTCATTTACGGCTACCAACGTATACAACAGTGACATTTGCCAAGTTTTAATTGCTTATCCAAAACATTGCAAAAGAGAAAAAAAGCAGGTCAAGTTAGAGTACAGCGTTATAGTTTAATTTCCAATATACGTATTTATTAGATTCTTGAAATTTCTTTCGTTCTTTCGTATAAGTCATTGGCGGGTCTGGAATATAAATTATAGGACGTGCAGATAGACTGATTGCATGCTAAGAAGCAGCGTAATCCATGCCCAAATCTTCAACAAAAGTATCACCATGAGGACTATCAGACGATGCCCACAAGGAGAAGTACTATCACCAAGCTTGGTCCATTAGATCTTTGAGTGACCAAGGAATATGGACACAGGGATTCGCTGGTGTCTAGAAGAAAACTCCCTGGAACAGTAGTAAGCATTATGCGTAAAGAAAGGATCTCAGTTAATCCACAAAAAGCAAAGTTGGTTGCATTCACTAACATAAGCAAACTCACTCGCCTAGGCAGCATTGTACTGTTTGGGCAACAGGAGCAGGGCACTAACCTGCTTAAGTGGAACTCAAAATTGAATGAATGGCAAAATTAATCCATTGTTGGCTTAAAGCACGAACTGCTGCTAAAGCAACATGGCTTCACTTGCTGCAAGAAGGTGCTTTTTCAGTATTATATTTTGAAATTATATATTCTCTGTCAAAGAACATAAGACCAACATCCTCTAGAAGGCATCAATGGTAGATCCTGCATTCGTTGAAGTTGATTCATGTTCAACCCTCACCAGGATCTCGAGATTTGGGAACTCGCGAGGATAGATGTAAATTTGGCAAAGCTGCTAAACCCCCAGAGAAAACGGACACTTCAGTTTATTCTTATTTCTTATCGGCGCCATATTGGTTTTTGGTACCATCAGTAAGATTCCTTTTATTCTGATTTTAGCCACGTATAAAAAGGTTTTCGATATTATTTTTTAATTAATAAAGAGGACATTTTAAAATTAAATAAGGTACATGCAGTGGAACATTTCAATTGTCGTTCATTATTTATAGGAAAATATCGTACAAAAACGGAGAGAAACGAGATACGTTAAGCATTCATCTAACCGAAATAGAACAATAGGGAGTGCAATTGCATCCAGAACGCCAATGTCATAGCAACTTAAACCTATCCTCGATCTCTAATAATAAGCAAGGTGAAGGTCGAAAATAAACGATACTCGTACGTAATGGGTTGTAGAATCTTCGTTAACAAGACAAAGTTTAGAATAATTGCACGGCGCACAGAGTTTTACGTTTCTTGTTAGACGTCAGATGACGATTACATATCATCCATTATCTATTGTGTTTAGCGATCAGTATTGCGAAATACGGTAATTGAAAAATAATCATCATATACGAGAATAGCAAACCAAACAATCCGCCGTTCCCCATTTTCTTACTAGCGTCGTGCATTTCCCTCTGCGGTGTCAAATTAGAGAGTTGACGATTCCTCTTACGTAAACGCGCGTGTAAAAATAAAACCTACCGAAAATAAATCCACCGCACCGAACTATGATTAATAATGGCCAAAAAAGGACGACGATACGCTTTACAAATTAGCGTGCGCGCCTTGGACTTTTGTGAATGAAGAGGGCGATGTAAATGCTACCAGAATCTACATGTGTACGGGCCTCCCGCCGCTCTATGTACATACGTATATACATACATGTAGATATCTTATACATACACATAGCTGCACAGATATGTAGCCCGAGCATACATATAGGTTTAAATGTCTAATTCTGCCTCTCGTGGATGCGCAGTGATGTAGTATTGATCGGTTGCGTGGGTGTGTGAGCTTACGGCGCCTCTGACGTAAAAGCAGTCCTTCGCCAAACACCAAGCGACACCTAAGTTCGTCGCTGCATGCACCAGCGCCTTCGTCGTAAAGCTGAGACACGTTGCAATTCACCCTGTGTATTATATATAGGTAGATTTAGCTCGTATACGGGTTGTTCCGAATTATTGAAACGTTAATGCATAATTCGCATAGGGTACTGCGAAATTAACGTAAAAATCTGATAATCTACTCTAAATTTATCTGTTATTAATTTCTTTTGTAATGCAGGGAATTACACAGAAACCTTGTATGGCATATTTATTAGAGATTTCTTCAAATTCAAAAACAAATGTGGAAAATATTGGTGCAGCGTTGTGGTAGTGTTGAAGTTTGAAGTTTGTATAGTTTCGCATTGCACTAATTTCGCACTACCTTAAATGAACAGCGCTTGAAAGGTAATTATTGTAATTAGGAGGAAGGGATGACGTAGGTATCTTTTCTATTCTATTTAATGCCTTGAATTCAATCTATTTAGAACGCTATTTAGAATTTACATGGGTCCTTTTTGAGGCGCGGTTTTGGAAAACATCATCAAGCATCCAAGAGCTCTAGCTACTAGATCTGGTTATTAATTCAATCTTCAACTAACATTCGAAATTACCCATAAATCGACAATCTTCCTTTATACCCCCCAAAAAAAGCCCTATAAAAAAATTCGCAAGAAGAGTCATATTTGGATGCAGCAGAGCCGATTTTTCTATTTTCCACTACATCATCTTCAGTTACACAGATCGGAAAAATAATGGTGTCAACACGAATCTTTAGATCCTCCATACATCCATATTATAATAACTTAAGGGAAGATAAATCACGATTGCACTGGCGATTCGAAGATTGAAGTTCGATGATTAATAACACGTGGTATAAAATTGAATCTTTTCCCCATTTGGGCTGTACGATTCAATAATTTTATCGATCGTGTATGGAAATCGGGATGCAATCGCTGGAGAGGATAAATTGATGATGCACGGTTGCTCGGGAAGTTTTGAAAACCTCACATATTGACGTAACGGTATAATTTATAGATTGATAAATGCGAAATGGATGTCTATTGGAGTAGATTTTTAAACTTGCATGTATTTGGCTTTTGATACGTGATATACAAGGATGAAATTGTTAAATTCTTATAAAGTCGCAAGAAATTTTAGCTTCGTTAAATTACGCTTCAAACCAGAGTACTAAGTTTATACAAAGTTTAGTCGCTAACTCTGGACTTCTCATGTTTTCGCCTCTGTATACCCTTGAATTACATAGCATGAGCTACCTCTCAACAGCGATGGTTCTACTAACTAAGAACGTTACAGAAACATCAAATATGTTCTGTGTTCTGTATGCCCTAGTTGCCGCAACAAAATGAGGTAACTACACTACCCGACAAAAACATAGACGCGGTATCGTTTTTATTTACGAAACAAAGTTTATAGACATTATATAAAATGTAAATGAGGGTTATTAATACTTGTTATGTAAATAGTCCATTTATAGATATTTCTGGGTATTTATTGCTTTATGGGGGGTAATTGAGATTTTCCCAGATCAAAATAGGAATTTTAAATGCGACAAAAATTTACACCCTGTGCATTTATTACGTTAATATGAGCAAAAATGTTTTAATTTGATACTTCCCTTTATATGCAGCGGTTGTGCTGGTAAAGTGTACGCATTTCACCACGAGAAATTATATTTTATAAAGTGTCTGCAATATGGGTAGAAAAAAACAATTATCCTTGATAGAAAGGGGTAAAGTTCTAGCCTGGCACCAGGATGGTGTTAGTAAGAAGGAAATTGCTCGTCGGTTACGAAGAAGCGATCATTGCGGTAGAAATTTCCTAAAAGATCCGGAAAATTACGGCAAATCAAAAGGCCAGGGGCGACCGAAAGCTGTAAGTGAGCGGGATAAACGCATGATATTGAGGTGTGCATCCAATTCTTCTGCGTCGGCGAGAGTTATTCCAGAACAGGCGGAGGTACAAACGCATGTGCGTAACGTTCAAAGGATTTTAAAGGCGTCACCGGTAATATCACGGAAGAAAATGTTGAGAAAACCGCCACTTTCGGCGAAACACAAAGAAGCCAGGTTGAGATTTGCTGAAGAACACGTATCCTGGAAGAAGCAATGGGAAAAAGTTATATTTTCCGATGAGAAACGTTTTAATTTGGACGGACCGGATGGGTACTCGCATTAGTATCATGATCTGAGAAAGGAACCAAAAGTGAAAATGACCAGACAATTAGGGGGCGGATCTGTGATGATATGGGCAGCGATTGGATTTCGCGATAAAAGTGGGATAGTGTTTTGCACAAACAAAATGACATCTGTGACGTATAAAAACTTATTGCGTGACAATCTTCTACGTTTTGGAAACCAATGGGTCGGGCGCAATTTTGTTTTTCAGCAAGATAACGCGCCAATTCATAAAGCAAAAACCATTACTGAATGGTTTAAAGGGAAAAAGATTAAAACTTTACAGTGGCCGGCACGGTCGCCAGACTTAAACATTATTGAAAACATGTGGGGTGAATTGGCACGTCGCGTTTATGGCGGAGGCCGTCAATATTTCACGGTACAGGAACTGAAAACTTCAATAGTGACTGAATGGCAGAATATCCCTCAAAATTATGTGTTAAATTTATATAAATCTGTTAATAACAGACTATTGGAAGTGATTAAGAACAATGGAGGATCTACGCATTACTGATCACTCATTTGTTTATTTTTGTTTTACATTTGCAACAGAGCGTCTAAATTTTGTCGCAGAAATTGTTTAAACATCGGAGTAATAATTTATTATTAAGTTCATATATTACTGGAGGAGATATTTTTAAGTTTATTTTACTTTTATAAATAAAAACTTAATTAGATATCTCGCTAGTTTCGCAAAGAAATGTTGTAACCCTTAAAACCCGTAAAACATCTTACCGCGTCTAAGTTTTTGTCGGGGAGTGTATGTATTTAAGTGTTTCATTCGGCGCCTCTAACACTTTCAAAGCCTCTAAATCGAGTACGTAGCTGTGCGTTAATTAACGTAGGTCATTTTCAACTTTAATAGAGTACGCATATGAAGTACTGAAAGAAAAAAAAACAACCCGTTTAAATTTCGATACCTGCAAATTTTCGCTAGCTACAACCAAATATAACGGTTCAATCCTAATCATTGGCGTTTCTGCTAATTCAATTGCCTTTTAATAGAAATCGAATTTTTTTTTACCGTAACAACATCTCGCCGCACTTTATAACGCGGGAATTCCAATATTTAACGCCCTAATTTAAATGCAAATTTTAAAGCGATTAATGTTTAATTATTTGAATGTCGCGCCGTGTCGTTATTTCCAATAACGTGCATAAAATTATCGTCGCGGTACAGTAAAACTAATTATCGGTACGTATAAGCGGACCCATTCTAACGTCATAAATTACCCGGGCAACATTTGAGCGAGGAAAATACGCAGGTATGATGATAGCTTCTTCTGAAACACTGCGACATTCAAACTTCTCCATTTGCGAAGCGGCAAATTAAATTTAAACCCACTTTCGCGAACGTACGTAGCCAGACGTTCCGCACTCAAACATCGCGTGCCTCTTATGTCGAGTATGCACTTTATCTACGAAAAGAGATGATGAGTGAGGCGAGGGTGGCGGACGGATATAAGCTATGCTTCACTTTGGTTTTATAACGCACGAGGAAAGTAAGATGGCTAATTTAATCTTGGAGCCACGCTGTAAATAAATAAGTAACACCTCGTCAATATTCCTGTCTTTATTGTTTATTTATATTTTTGATTATATATTAATTGCGAGGAATACGCTGACTAAGCCTTGCCCAAAATATGACGATTTCTTTGGGCAACCTCCTAATCTGTGCCAGGGGCATAGATTGGTTAACTACAGTCTACTGGTTTATCATCTCACCTTTTTATTTTGCATAACCGTCCACTTGCCTTAGGTCTATCGCTATTCCTAGTCCTTAATTGAGAAAAATTTCTATCTAGGAACAAATTTGAAATATTTATTGCATTGATTAAACTGCGTAAATCGCAATCAATGTGTCTCGAATATAAATTACATCTATTTAGGGCTAAAGTTCTATTATTCATAACCATTACATTTATGACGCTATTGTATTACTTGCGATAGCAATGTAAGGAGCAAATATATTTTCTATTAGCGTGTAGAATTGTCGTGTTAACATAAATTGTCCGATTCCCACGCTTACCGGCAATTATTTTGGACAATAGCAAAGTAATTGTCCATTCAATTAACGTCGTATTTATTCTACGTCTATAATTTTATATTATTTTGCTCACCTTCCAATTATCGCAGTACAGGTTACCTCCCACCCCATCCGCATTAACTCTATCGATAATTTCACGTTGCTTTTGTAATATCCTAGCTACCTAACAAATTAATTGAATTGCGCATGGGTCTATGTCAAATAATTTCGTACTGTTTACCTTTCCAATTCAATCGCTATTTAATAACAACAATGATAGGACGTCAATTTCCCGAATTTGTTATGGGTCGATACACAATTTTGTTATTTTTTACTAATGATTAGATATGAGTATTATGACCTTTCAATTTCGATTCGAGAAAGAAAACATTGCCTATCAATGGTTTCAAATTATCTTTATTGCTTCTACGTCAGGCCAAGAAAAAAAATTTCTTCTTCTTTAAAGAATTTTTTGCTTGGGCAGCAAAGTGGATGGATCTGTTTTATTCGTATTTGAGATAGTAAGATCACTGGACGAATAAGAAATGGCCACTTAGAGAAAAATTAGTAGGATGAAGCGAACATCATAAACGAGTCTTTGCTTGACAGGGATAAAATCATTTTGCCTTCACTTCACGTAAAGCTGGGGCTTATGAAACGATTTGCTAAAGCCTTACATAAAGAAGAGGAGCGCTTTAAATATATTTGTAGATCGTTCCCCAAAGTAAGCTTAGAAAAATTTAAGGTTGAGATTTTTGATGGTCCTCAATTTAGCAAGCTGATTAACGACTTGAATTTCCCAAAAGTCACGACTGATGTTGGAGCTTCTAGTATGCTCAAGAACCAATAAGATGGAACATTCCATATTTGCATAGATTTCCGGAAAACCTCGGTAAATTTAGCGAAGAACAAGGCGATTACTTTTTTGCGTAAGTTGTTTAAGGTTTTGTAAATATTTTTCCTGAATACCGTCCCCAGCGTAATATACTCTTGTTTCCTTCATAGTTACGCAATCGAACATTACCCTGTAGAGTGGCGTCTTACACAAACGAAATACGAACCATCCACCAACCCATTCATGATATTCTCATCATTACCTAATTACAATTCTCCTTAGGTAACGAGCTCGAACTCGACGTCCATCAATGCCCACGTCGTCTCCAATTTTCGATCATTAGAACTGTTAGTGAAGTTGTAGTAAGCGACTTTCTAAATCGCAAGACACCCTTGCCTCGCTAGAGAAGGGAAGCGGATATTCGGATATCTCGGGGATCCGATGAAATTTAATAACTAAATAAAATCCGTCAAAGTTATTCTTTTTCATCATTAACCTTTAGCATTTCGGCGAAGGGCGAAGGAAGACGGGGAGAAGAAGAAAAGAGCTACGACTAATAAAGAAAACGAAATCTGAGTTTATTGTGCAAGTGAATGAAAGCTGAATAGACGCGCAATGGGATAATAAAGAAATAAGTACACATATACTTGAAAAGATATATCTCGCAGGATGAGAAATGGAAAAAAAAAGAAAGAAAATAAAGTTTGTTGTGCTCGTATATTTGATCCAAGACGATAATAATCCTTTACTTAGAAGATGCAGTTGAAATTTTTAAATTAAGAATTTTCTTTGTAAATGTGTTAATAATTTAAACATTTTAATTTTCGACTTTTATAAATAATTCAATATTAGATGGTAGTTTGCAGAAGACCATGGCTGCTTTGGATTCTTCAATAAATGCTGCAAAATTAAAAAGGAAAAGGTCAAAAATCAAGCATACGTGTGACATTAAGCCTAATTCAAAGCTCCACAGACAGACAAGTAGTGATAAAAGCACTAGACTTCACACAGGCGAAGTCGAAACTGGTGTGGGACTGCAGGAACGCATTAAATGGGCTGGAATGCCGAACTAAGGTGATCCTGGTTTGGATACCAGAACAAGAGGGCCATCGAGGGAATGTCAACGCAGACGAATTAATCCGAGGAGGCTCGTCAGTTGAAGCAACCATTAAACATTGAAAAGATAAGAAATCTCAAGACTGTTGGAAAAATATTCCAAGTTCCCAGTCTCTGATTGGACACAGCTCGGCAGACCTACCAAGCAGGAACAAGTCCATTAGAACAATAGTGGACTGTATGCTTAAGAAACACCAACCTATGCCTAACAAAGGATACAGCATGTGAATTCTGTGCAACTTCACACCACTAGCAGGAATACAGCTCTCAGAAATGGACCCGAAACATGTCGAAACCTACGCAGAGATATCTCGTACGCTAACTTAGCTTAATATAATCAATACGTATGACACCAGCGCCACGAATTTCCTGCGAATATTGGTAATAAATATTTTACGTCCAATAACGAGCACCTCGCAAATACTTCCACATTTTATTTCAGCTTTTCAGAATAGCGATATTAAACGGCTTATAGGCAACGCAATATCGCCGACGCTTTAATATTTAAACTTTAATACTTTTCGTGAGTTTCCTAGCAAACACCGTCTAAGATCAATATAAATCAAGGCAGGTATTTCGATAGCATCATCGCGAACGGCCAGAAACAAGGATATACGAGCAGCTTAACTTAAAGGAAGTTCGTGAAGAATTCCGGATACTTTCCTAATAAGAAATAAGTATAAAATAAATTGTACGTCGAATTTTGAATAAATAAGATAAAATTATATGCAGTATTTTATGTAACTAAATAAATATCCAGCCGTTTATTTAGTCACGCTCATAATAAACCAATTAAAACAGCGTATAACAAAATCAATTATTTTAGCTAATATTATTATATATAATGCATGCGTTTCCTTCGTTTAAAACAACCAAACTTGAAATTTTTAAATAAAAGAGACGTAATCGGATAGCAGTGATTGTTCGTCGGAGCTAAAACCCCTTCATTGAAGTAGTTTTCCTGGAAGCCGCGGGAAATTGGTAATATCCGCTTTGTGGTTGGCAGTGTCCGACCAGATTGCAACGCTCCTATAGAATAGGTATCTCGTAGCAAAGGCATAACAAAGAGGTATACCTGCATATTACAATTCGGATATATGCAACGCACTTGCTGGATAACAAGTACCTCCGATAACGATGTACCGCAGATAATAGCGTGTATTATGGACGCCGTTTACGGTAATTCCGGATCCTGCTTATTTCTAAAATAATTACATAGCAAGCGAATGATTGTAATCTTGGTCAACTTTTGTTAAACGTATTGAAAAATAAAATCCATTTATTCATGCGCTGCATAAATGAAGATTTTACTTTTATTATGAACGAACACAAACAAACATATGCAGATAGATGGAAAAAGGCAGCTGTTGTTTTAATCTTTTCCAATCAATAAATTGATTCATAAATCTTTTCTTTTTTCGTACGAAGAAACCGCAAGCTTAACGCTTAACTTACAGGCTCAACGCTCTCGGCCATTGCACCTTCGTTAAAACCAAACCTATATAATCGGTATTATTTATACATATTAAAGTTATCTTTGATTAATCGTTCAATTGTTCGTAATAAAATCCGGTCGGATACGGCGCAGCGTCGCGAAAACGCAATTCTCTTTATCCAAGGCCCGTTTTTCGCCGCTACTGAGGGAATTCGCCGATTTTGATGTTTCTGTCTCCAGACCTACCATTTATTTTTCCTAACCATTAACGCGACGCTAGCGTTAGGAATTTTTTGTTTTCGCCCGCGCCCCGTCTCTCTCCCGCTAATGAACGAGCACCTTTCTAACCGAGGACGTAACTAGAGTACGTGCAAGTGTCGATCAGCTATTAGTAATATACACTAATATGAATTAAGTTAGTCGTTAATACCAAATAATAATAACAAAAAGGAATTAAAAAGACATCCTTTCTGAATAAATAAATTTAAAAAAATAAGGAGAAGATTCTTCATGCACAGGACAAGGACATAATGGAATAGTTCAAGGCTTATTTATACCTGAGAACTTCAGTCTCTCCCTGAGGTACACCAGCAGATCTTTATTCTCACGTTTCTGCCCAACCTCTGAGATAGATGGTAATTATTTTTTCATTTCGAGTATAATCAATGTCTTCGAACGTACTCTTCGTTTTGTGCATCTTCCAATCTTCACCATTGACGATCGACAATCATGCGGCTCGACTTTTTCGATCACCCTCTCCCGCGTATTCTAAGGCAGATCCTTCATGTGTTGTTTCAAAGTAGTCAATTGTAGATCCTGCCGCAGTTGCTGGCAGGTCAGGTGCCAGGAGGTCGAAACAATGAATTTTGAAATCTTATTGCAATTGCAGAGGATGTAGCTCATATTCTGCCACTGATCCGTACGTGATCAGTGGCTGCAGGCCAGAAATGTAGATTCTTACATTGTTGAGGGCACTATCCCCACTTGGCGTAAGATAAAAGACATTCTTCGCAATTGCCAGCTTCCTCTTGACTTGGTTAACATAGCCCGCCCAGGACAACTTGCATTTCCCACTGAGCAAATCTTGTTCTAGAAATCGAGCTTTAGTTTGTTTCTAGAGATTCAGAGACAAGCTAAAGTCACTAGACGAGATGTGTGAGTAGCTCTGATGACAGATAACCTCTCAAAGTTGCAACATTACAATGCATATCTTTTTATGCAAACCAGAGGGAAATCTTGCATTTTTTTATATTTTTTATATTGTAATAAGGTGAACCGTTTTATTAATTCTTTTTTATACATACGTACTGTTTCATTTCGAAAGGTGTAAGATTAGCAACAATACGGATATTAACACTAAAAAGAGTCCAAAAAAAGTAAGAATAAACAACAAAACATCTGACCAATCTGGCCTTTGCGGGTGACAATAACCTAGTAAGGAGAGAACAAAGATGAAGAAAACAAAATAGGAAGAGAAGGCAGAAAAGTCTTGTTCGAGGTGTTTGAAGGGCAAACAGAAGTGTCGAATTTTACAGAAATTATAAGAATCCAACATGTCCAATATTTAGAAACATGATCAGAAGACGCTTGGAGCTACAATTCCAATATTAGTGCTAAATAAAAAGCTCAATTGGAAGAAAGAAAAAAGCACAAAGAAAACAAGGTTCATAATAGAGAGAGTTAATATAAGAAACAAGATATGACATTATCCTATCATCCAGCAAATGAATAATGAAACTTTCGGGAAGTTAAAAATATTCTCGAATTCGCAGAGAATAAATGAAAATGAACCACCGCCAGATACTAAACATTTCCATACAACAACTCTCCTAATAAACTTGAAAACGGGAAAAAGCACATCGTTAGATAGATGAAGATACAGCGGCTTATTTAGTGGCTCACATACATTATTTAAAATTCTACAATTCTACAATGGAATAACAGAATGGTTAATGGATGGAAGTACGTAGAATATTAGGGAGTGCGTATGAACGCGTGTAATATGTAAGCAACATAATGGATGTTAATTACAAGGTACCCTGCTATACCTTCAAAACAACACCGTATAATGTTAGGTGCATGTATGTACAATGTATGTACGCAAAAAAAAAATTAACTTTCTTTTTATATGTCGTAAGCGGCTTATATTTTAGATAGATCCTTAAATATATGTCTGATATTAATGTTTATTATCCAAAAATAATCAATTTTAAGCTACCACGTGATCTTTCTTAGACGACAATTTCAATGTCATATCAGTTGATCCTTATAAACAAAAGAAACAATGAAAAACAAAATATGCTATTCATGATTCAATTGTTTATCCCAACATTTTGTTAAAATAAATGGCAAGTCTAACAATTTATTAAGCCCCATCCAACGTTGTACCTAAAACTCTTACGTTTAACGAACTACCATAAAAGTGACATTAACAACTATAATAGCGTATGCTTCGCCGAGAATATCATTTTCTAATCTTTTACCCATCGTACTTCGCCCCGCTTGCAAAAATGATGATAGATGCGAAGAACAAAATGGATCCTCCCCCTTTCGGGCGTTCTTCCCCGTACGAAGGTACGCAAAAATTCTAACTTACCCCATTCCATCGCTAATACCTGAGAGTTTCGCATGCATAGTGGCTGCAAACATGTTTTCGATTCGAGAGCCTTCCCTCTAAGAGAAGATGGCGCCCTCGTAAGATGATATATCTCGCCGATGCGAAGGAACTAATTACGTTTTTATATTTATTGCGGCGATTAATCTTTACGAAATGAGATGTAACGCTTATACGAGTACGCCCGAGATACGTTTTTCATTTTCCTCGCCGTTGTTTAAGAGTCTTATTATTTTGTTTGGTGATAAGCTGAGAGGCTCCTTGTGAATATATGTATACGTTGTTTACGTTTCTGCGCACCGCCAAGTCAGCTAAATAAATACGATTTCCCCAAATGATAATCAAGCCGAATTCGTGTTTTTGCTAAAAGATATATTCAGAATTGTTAACGATGCAGGTATTACGAAAAAAAAAAAAAAAAAACTAGAAGATGTCGTAAGTTAATATTTGATTAAAAGCATCGTCCCCGAATAATGCCTTTCACATTTTGCGTGTTTCTACGGCGGTTTACAACGGAAATCAACACCAGATACAAGTTCGCCGTTGACAAGTCGCAAACACAGGCAGGCACAACAATGAAAATTAATAACCTCGAAACGGATATTATAACAAACTTATTAACGTATCGTATTACTTTTTTTTTATGTTAATCAAACCTTGGACTCCGTGCATGATCTCTACGATGAACCGTGATAACCAGGGGAATTACGTACTCCTATTAAAAAACAAAAAAAAACCTTACCTGGGAATCCCCAGGTATAAATAAAATTACACACTAGACAAATTAAGCAGAAAATAATTTCATATCTTCCAAATTTGATGCATGTTTTCTATAATTCGTCTGACTGACTTTCGACTGACTTTATCGTTAAAAGGAAGCACAATACCTTTTATTCTTAAAACTACATTGTGAGAAGTTAAAATAAGGTTGTCGTAATAATACTATTAGGCGAAACAAACACATGAATAATTTTGAAAGAAATTGCGAAGAATATCTAAATTCTGAAATCTTCATAAAGCTAACACGAAGATGTAAAAGTTTCATATTCTGTAAGGATAATAAGCAAAGATTAATTTATCAAAAATTTTAACAAAGTATAAAGGACAAGCGAGAACATACCTTAAAGACTGAAATTAAATTAAATTAAATTAATAGCTCAAAAATTCCTTCATCGCACACATTTTTGCTAGTGCTTAATTAGGACTGAACCGGTTACGTGTCGTAAAGTTTTTGGCGCTACGCAGTTGCAAGAGATCCTAATAAGCTCTTTTGATTCTTCAACATTTTTGGAAGGTGTATCCTTGTCTATATCAACAAAGAACTTAAATCAGGAGAACGAGCTGGATTAAAAACTTTTCAATTTATTGGAAGACGTTGCCGTATCATTTAGGCAATGTCGGTATCTCGGAATGTAATCTTTTATCATTGATTTGATATAAAACTTATCAATTTGTATTCGTTTTCTTCGTCGTAAATTTACAGAAATTATTTTCTCGACAAGGAAACCAAATAGCTCCGCAGTAGTTATAATAAAAGGGATCCCAATAAAAAAAAAGCATAAATAGAGAAACCGTTTAATTTAAAAATATTTACAACGAAGTATGTTCCCTTAACGAATATTTATAACAAAGTTTTTTTACAGAATTTTAAAAACTGCATTCGTTGGTGTCTCATCCCAACCTGAAACCAAATCGTTAACTCAGCAACAGAACCAGTTCCTCGAATTTAAAACTCCCTGTTCCATCCCACATCATTCTTCTATTTATCGGAATTTCGCCACCTAGTAACCTAGTTTTAGAGAGCAAATAATTGAGTTTTAAGTCATTAATTCCGAAGTAAACACCTTAAACGATTCACGTTTCCAATTAACAAGACAACACTTTGAAGCTGTACAGTACAATACGATAAATCGGATTGTAACAAGCGCACTAAACTAACTACCAAAGTTGTTAAATTTTTAATAAATACGACACTTCTTTTCCGTGACCTACATCATTCTGTTACAAATGATCCCTGCTAATGCATATAATTTTGGACGGTCGAAACGTCCGATCTGGATCAAAAACAATCGCACTTATCGATACACCCAGTTCGATGTAATTTTAACGTTTCCATAATTATTATATGAATCTGGCGAAGGGTTTCTATGTGTAAAGGAAGATTACTAGTTTCAAATATTGATCAGCTTATTCTTACCTTAGGAATTGGTAATCAGTCTACGTAGTTTGTCATTTTTGCATAATTAATGAGGTGAAAATTTTACTCAACGATTAGGTATCGATTTAGGAAATTTTCACGTTTACACTAGAATGGGAGAATCTAAAATAAATTAATAAATTTCTTCTTTGCCAAATTTAAAAAAGAATTTAAAAAAATATATTAAATTTCTAAATACTGTATTATACGTACGTACAAGAATCCTATTGACTGCGCCATTTATATATCATTTAACCCGTTTTAGTTTACCGAGCAAATGAATGATTTACAACGCATTGTATTAAAAAAGTGAACCATGCAACATCAATGTTTGTCAGTTCTACAGGACGTGAACCTCCCTCTATTGATTTATAGATCATAAACGCCGTGTACCCAGTTATATTAAGCCTTTCAACGCATTGGATAAACAAGATATTCGAAGAGAGCAGATCGCAGCCAGCGTCCACAAGATACTCCGGATATGGAAAATTACTGACCTATTTCGATCCTCAATACGTTTTCGAAAATACTCAAAAATACAACAATCAACACGGTTTTAGACAGGAACTTTTTTGTGGGACTTCGCGCAGAAGCTTTACGATAATCTGGCTAATAGAGGCTGGAGATTTTTTTTTATCTTTGCGTCGAAACGCAATCAGAGAAAAAGCCATTTTGTCAAATTTTGTCTTCTCCATCTTAACGCGCAGAAAATTTTGCGTGTGTAACAATGGAGCTAAGTGGAAAGAGCATTTAATTAACATGGGACCGGTGCAAGGATCTACTCTCGGTCCACTTATGTTCCTCATTTATATTAACGACCTGAGGAATGTTACAGAAGATAAATTACGGCGACGATACCTCTATAATGGTCGCGTCCAACAGCCTGGACGATCATGAATTAAATATTAAAAGCGTCGTTGAGGAGATGAATCAGTGGTGTGATAGCAATGGTTTAATACTTAATACTAAGGAAACTATTGTGGTAGATTTCTCATTAAGGAGGCCCGTTGATGCGGAGGGTTCTGCGTACTTATCATCTTTTAGAACTGTACTATGTGCTTGTATACGCACATTTATCTAGGTAGGAGCTTTGTCTCGAGTGCAAATCATGTCGGTCAATTTTTATTGAAGGTGCGTTAAAGGTTCTATGAAAGGAAACCTCCACTAGTACCCTTCGAAAGGATGCAACCGTTCACAAGTCTCCAATCAATGCTGTATATCTGCCAAAAAATGTTCAACAAAATGCCGCTGCACATGTAACATCTCTTCATTTCTCATTCTACATTAACATTTTAAATTTTACTATTTTATCTTCGACGTAACCCCCCCATATCTACGAGTTTTACGAGACTTTGCAGGGACAGTATTTACTCTGATAGGAGCGGCCCTCATCGTATTGTTACGCCAATGATGATGCCCAACAAACATTCATGACACACAACACAGATAATAAGTAAATATACTATAACGTCGTATATATCTTTTCTTTCTATTTTTAGGCATACTAAACGAACGCGCCGGTAGAAAAAAAAAAGAAATCGATATTGTACGTTTTTATCATCGTGCTTGTACGGTAGAACGAGTCTACGTCGCGTTACGTGCATGTATGTACATAGGTCTGGGAGCAAAAAGTCAATCCGATATAGTCCTTGCATCCGATTCGATTGAATATGCGCAGTTGGTAGCTGTAAAATGTAAATAAGGAAGGTCAGCACCTGCGCCGCCACCATATTATAAAGAATTAACGATAGCGAGGATTAAATCGTTTGTAATAACTTGTTGATCTTGGCTTCCATTCTTAAACTGTGTATGTGTAAGAATAATACAAGAGGATCGGAAAATATACGTGCATGAATAACAGCAAAGCACCAAAGCACAGGAAGAAAGTAAATTCGGACAAATAATGTCAAAAAATTGATATAATTACTGCATTAAATAATATTATTCTGGCATTCTATTGGAAATTAGCAATATATACGTGATCGGCTTTAACACGTTAGCAACCATTTTACATTTAGGGGGATTTCCTAGTGATTTATTTGTTGTTTTCATGAATTGCACGGTTATTTTTCAAAAGTTTTATTTCTTTCGATTCTTTAGGGTATGTCCAGTATATGGCGTGGAAAAAATTATATTTAAGGAATTCTACTTCTATATGAAGCAATATTTTTCCAATCTAGAATCTATTCCTTTCTACTCAAGCTAAGCAGGCTGAAGATGATCCTGGTCTGGGTACCAGGACACGAAAGCCATTGAAAGAACATGAAGGCAGTCAGAGGCTCATCAACTGGTGACGAAAGCCCAAGGCACTCTGTAGGAATAGTCTATAAGCAACTGCTAAATAATGGGAAAATATAAAATCTCAAGATTAAACAAAGGGCTGCATTTGCAACGGACCTACTAAGCAGGAAGAGGAACTCCGATATAGCGCGGCATCATTTTATCATCTAAGGATATCTTGTCAGCTATGCGGGTGACCCTGTTCCTGGAAGGAGGTCTAGTAGCAACATTACTAATAAAAAAATATCTTAAAAGAAAAATCGAGAAAGTATTCTGTAAATGGTAGATATTAGTTCTTTTGTTCATGACAATTAGTAAAACAACAATTTCTCTTTGCACGTCTCACATAGGAACCAATTGAGGATTCTCCTTCTTGTCTTTAGAACAGTGACTCCATCGCTTCCGTGTGTCGACAAATTCTTTTGATTTTTTTTTTTGTTAAAGAACGTACGAGGAAAGTTAATCATTATTTTCCCAATCTGATCGTCGAATTGTAAATAACTGACTTGCTTCCTTACTTTACCCAGGAAGTAACGTTGCCAATACCACACTACTAATGCTTCAGCAATGGATAATTTTTCACTTTTTCTGATCACCGATGTCACAAAATATCACAACGCGGTATCATCTCCAAACAATTCTGAAGTCGCCAATTTGTCCACTGCCATTGTTTCAGTAGGAAATTCCCAACACTTACCGCATTGGAGGAAAAAAATCATGTACTCTCATTATGTTTGTTCTCGCGATTTGCTTTTGTGACCAAAATCTAAGGATTATAATACTGTTTTCTAGCATTGAAACCATCTTTTTCTTGGATTATTTTCAATTTAATTTTCTTCTGTTAAGAAGTCAATAAGTTTGCGATGAATATGAGGTCGTCGTGACAGGAACTTATTGATAAGTACTTCGAAGTACAAATAAAAAGGAACAAGGACTTTTCACCATTCAGATGATAACTAATTTTAAATAACAAACCTGAAAAATGCAAATAACTATACGCACATAACGTACAAAAAAATAATAAAAATATAAAAGTGGTAGAGAATCGTTAAACTAACAAAAGCATGTAACAATTGACCTGGAAATGCGTATCGATAAATATGTTTTTGAAAAACATTTCGCAGTATTGGCGATTGGATGTAAATCGGAGGAAATGTTATTCGCATACGTCGATTGAAATGCTCGACAATCAAAATCTCGCGGAAGCTTTTATATTATCTGCCTATTATTTTCCCAATTTATGAAACTAATGGAAGCAGAATTGATACGTATGCATTATGAAAAGCCAACTTGTTCGAATCAATTAACGTAAGCCACCTCATGCGATGTAACTCGTTGATTTCTGGTTGTAAAACGATATTTGTTCGTTTTAAACAGCGGAAATCGAAAAGCTTGCCCTTATTTGTTGTTTCTGTAATTAGCACTGAATCAAGTATAAAGTATAAAATCCCTGGAAATTCGACGCAAAATAGAGAGCCTAAGATCTTTTAGAGGGTATCACAGAATGAGCTTGCCGTTGGCGCAACGTTGGCGTAACGTTGGCTCCCGACCGCGGATCGCTTACAATTAGCTCGACGTTGGCAGCGCTGTTGGAATTACGTAAAAGTGTGAACAATTTATACTTTTGGCTAAACATTAACTCGTAACTTAGTTACCTGGTCTTTGGATTTATTTCTGTCGTGCACCGACCTTTTACGAACATTCCCTGAAAATTGACTCACTGTAGTGACGAAAGGTAAATTAGAAATTTTGGTAAAAAAAACTCTTTTAATCAGGAAGGCCACTATTACCAAAAAAAAAAAAAATTTCCAATTCAAAATAAAAATCCACAACGGCTACGACACCATCACATTCAAATTGATACATTTTCCGACGTTTTTAAAGTACTGCACGCATCAATCAAGGTATCATTAACTTCAAACGACCAATTCTATACTTGAATGAAGAGCTCCGTCAGTATCCTCGTAAATTATGATATAACATGACTTATATTGATGTACTTTACGATAAGCTTTAATAGTCTTGTGGGTGCTAGACAGACATGGAAAATGCCTGCGTCTATCTGACAGAATAAAGTGATTACTACGTAGTTTGTTTGCTGTGTATATTGAATAATAATCATTTTCTGTAATAAAATGGAGCATTAATAATGTTCTGGAAGAACGGCAAAGATCAATCGAAAATGATTAGGTAGGTTAATTTTATCTTTTTATTGTGGCTGGCTAATGCTTATTTTAGGTTTTCCTAAAAAAATCCATATTTGCTGCTTTTTTGGAATATGCTACATTAATCCTAATTCAATACGACACAAAATGTACTGCATTGGATTAGATTAGAAAGCAGTTCAATTCAGTCGGTAGATCGCCCGATAAAGCAACTGAATGTACAACTTCCAGATAGCACAAAGCAACATTTCTCATTGCTTCGTTGTGCAGCCGTGTGCTATCACAACAAATGTAACCTGTTAAAGTAGAGGGTTTACTGAGTAACGTTACGAAGGTTGTTATGTTGACTTTTGCTGTTCTTGAATTTCCAACGAGCTTTTGCTTAAGCTTCTGGAACAAGAAATAATTTACTCCTTTTCCTATCATTATTCACACATACTTGTTATTACTTTTGCATCATGGCAGTAACAGCAAGTTAAGCGTCTCCAAATAAGTCATTTCAATGAAAAAATTGAATCTAATATTTCACGAAAACATGCTTTTGTTTTACTTTAATGGTTATTAAGGTGCCTCATACGGAATAAATATATTGAAAAGAGTTTTTCCGTTCTAGTCAAACAAAACCCTTAATTCCAGTACGAGGCTATTTTAAGACTAGTTATTTTCGTGTAAAGGTATAAATGCCTGCTGATCGATATAATTATACTATCCAAACCGTGGCCTGCCGGTCACTACAATTATATACCGGCGGAAATAAAGTACAGTATTCGTTTTCCATTATGACGTTTGAGTTTTTGTAATGTTTTCTTTTGATTAAGTTCTATACGTATAGAAACGTACTATTAGTTGAAGAATATCAATATATTCAACTTCAAATGCACAATTCCTAGATGGGTGTCATTATTTTGAAATATTCGACACAACGTGTGAGTATGTTTCATTTAAAGCTAGCCTATACAATCTTTCTTTATTTTAATGTATTTCGAAAATTGTAACAACTTGTCCAATTATAGGGTAAACACCAAAAAATGCCATTAATTATTTTTTAATTTGTATAATTGACATGTTCAAAATGTGCTAACAAGCTTCATAACAATTAAAAACTGTACCAAGCCCGAGTAATAAAAACCATAACCCCAGAAACTATTATAATCGGAAAATAGCCCAATATTTATCGCCCAATCGAACTGCATCCACCTCGTAAAAACCGCACAGACCACGATTAATAAAAATCGGTCCAACACCAGATTATAGCGCGGAGGACAATAGAGCCGAACCCACATCATGAAAACCGTACCGATCTCAATTCCCAAGAACCATTTCAATCCCAGACTACAGCGAGAAAATAAGTCAATCTGTACCCAGAAAACAGGCCAACCTCGACTGACGTAAAACTTACAACAGAGCCAACCCCACCTTATGAAAACCGTGCTAACCTCGATTGATAAGAACCGCGTAAACTCCAGATTATACCACGGAAATTGGTCAACCCCGCAGACTAATCTTTCCAAAAATCAGATCAACCCCGACCGACACAACATATATAATCGAACCGAACCCACCTCGTACTAACTTCTGAGAAAAACTATTCCAACCCCAGATTATAGCCCGAAAATAGGCCAACCTCGCAAACTATTATAACGGGAAAAGATGTCAAGTTCGCGTGCCGCAACGCTCACAACCGAGCCAATCCCACCTTATGAAAACCATACCAACCTGAACTGATAAAAATCATGAAAACTCCAGGTTATAGCACAGAAATAGTCCAACCCCGCAAACTATTGTAACATTTATTGGAAAAGATGTCAAGTCTGGCTGACGCAACGCGCCAACCCCAGCATTATAGCATGGAAATAGGCCAACCCCGCAAACTATTATAACGGGAAAAGATGTCAAGTTCGCGTGCCGCAACGCTTACAACCGAGCCAACCCCACCTTATGAAAACCATACCAACCTGAACTGATAAAAATCATGCCAACTCCAGGTTATAGCACAGAAATAGTCCAACCCCGCAAACTATTGTAACATGAATTGGAAAAGAT
>LR736862.1:12250966-12262888 GCA_902654985.2 Oryctes borbonicus
ACATGAATTGGAAAAGATGTCAAGTCCGGCTGACGCAACGCGCCAACACCACCATTATAGCACGGAAATAGGCCAACCCCGCAAACTATTGTAAGCAAAAAACAGGCCAACCCCGACCGACGCAACATTTACAATCGAGCCGAACCCACCTCATAAAAACAATACTAATTTCTGATAAAAACCATTTCAACCCCGGATTATAGCACGAAAATAGGCCAACTCGCGTAACGGGAAAAGATGCGAAATCCGCCTGCCGCAAAGCTTGCAACCGCGCCAACTCCACGCTATAAAAACCGTACCAACCTGAACTGATAAAAACCGTGTCAACCCCCGACTTTAACACGAGCGTAACGACGAATGAAAAGCGCGCAGACCACACTTGAAATGATGCTAATAATCTTCATTGAAGTCAGTATTTTTTGCGTGCAGAATATGAGATAGATAAGAGAAACAAGATAAATAGATAAAAATTCGCGGAAGCTTGTTGGTTCGCAAAATCAAAAATCAACGAGAAAATGGTAATTTGGGCCCTTAATTTATAGTTAATTTACACCTTATTCATCATTCTATTTATACGCATTGAAATGAATTATGTAAGTTGGCAAATTTCGAATAATCCGTTTATATTTAGGTGTCCGGTACGCACCCCAATAGAGGCGTACATTCATATACATATACATATTTTTCCGAAGCAAATTTGATTCCGTAATGAATTTATTTTTAGAGCGGCCGAGTTGAGCGTTAGTAGAATGTAATCGCGAGGGGTGATGCTTTTAGGGTCAAACGATACGCGAGCTTGCATTACGTTGAGGGGTGAACGAGCGAAAGCAGCAGGTAGCAGGTTATAATCAACCTGTTGACTTGCTCCGTCATGGGGAGTTGAAAATTATTTATCAGAAAACACACCGAGCGGTATTATTAATGCGCTCTTTCATTTCTGGTGTGAGATCGCACTAAGGAATATTTTTACCGTTGGCGAAACGAATTTTCGTCAGATATTAAAGGCAAAGAGTCAAAAGTATAACCATTTTCGTTTGAGTTAATTTAATTTCTGAACGCTTTTTTTTTATGTATATTCTTTATAAGAAGTAAATATACAAAGGATACATAGCAATTATTCCATTTGGATGAGTTCTTTATTCCTTTTGTTAGCTAATAGTTAAGCAATTGATATAAAATTTTCTTTTTTTTCTTCGTTTGTGGTTTTTGATTTTTATACAATGCTGCATACGATTTCTATTTGTGCAACTGTTTATGGAAAAGGCGCGAGATGAAGAGCGTTGTAATACAAAAAAAAATCCTCACCCAGCGGCCAAGGGGAGCGGGCGTGTGACCAGCGTCCAAGGATCACGGTTGGCTGTAGCAAACCGCAACTGCCCAGAGAGGTAGTCACTATCCTAAAACTCTTGAATAAAGTACATATTGGGGTTCGTTGGCCTGAAGAGCTACAGAAAGGATATAGAGAAACTACGTGGTGTTGAACCATAGTGTGCTGACGCTAGGTGCCCCACGACAAAAGTGCGTTAATCACAGCCAAGATAGTGATTTAAGTGCTGATCGCCATCGTCGAGGAAGTAGCAAGCTAGGAGCATCGTTACTATCAAGAGAAGGACTCATTTCCCGCCAAAAAACCACACCTATCATCGAATTAAGTCGCACATTCTCTTTTGTTTGCGATTTTTCTTTATATATTCATATTTATGTGTTGATCTGAGCCAATTAAATGATATATTTTTGTTACTATAAATTTTAATTATTTAATACAATTAATACTAATCTCTATTCTATTTTCGACAAACGACTTGGGACAGCTGCAAGCTATGAAACTAATTAAGAGAGTCCCATTAAGTATTTAAAAATGAGCACTTCAAAGTCATTTCATTTTTGCAATCACCCCCTTTGCAACTTGGCGCTGAGCGTGAGGCAGAACCGTTACAAGACTACAATCCTCAGTGTACATTGGTTTCCGTGGTTGGTTCTCTCTCATTTCATCATGAAAAATTAACTTGAACTATGCGAAACGAGGGTACGAACATACTTAAATGTATAAAACATAAAAATTATCTTATATTTTGTTAGAGCGATAGCCTCTGCAATTATTAAAATAAAAATAAAATTATCATTCATAAAACAGTATATACCTCATGGTAAACGGTAATATAAGTATTGATTATTACAAAAATAACTTATTCTTTAATAATTCACTAACGATGTCCGCAGCAGTAAACTTTAATAATAACTCCGCCGTTCGCTAGACTAAAATAGATCATTGAATGCAACAACCGTCCTTTCTAACTACTTTACTTCCTTGCGGTTGTAGAATTTACGGAAAAGCATGCGAAAATTGAAACGGTAACGTCTGCGCAGCGGAGGCAAATTGAAGTTAACGGTCGGAATTTTTAACGTACGTAATTAGATTTGCAAACAATATGAGTCTTGAAGCGCATACCGGCGAAACCAGTTGCGCTCTATCTGATCGAAGCAGCTCTGTTTGAACAATTCATTATCTTAATTACACGTAGACGTGTCGGAGGGTCCGACGGTGAGAATTAACTGGCAATGCTCTCTGTGTTCTAATACAGATAACACTTTTCCAATTTGCACTTGAACCTTTCAATTATTGTATTGTCGGACGAGCTGCTGTATTTCTTTCACTCATTATTTTCCTTTTTTTTTATCTTTTCCAGCGTTTTACTAGCATTAGCGTAGTAGTTTCCCCCCCAACTACTATCAGCTTGCAATTGTAAGTTCTCTATCCCCCTATTTTCATTTATTATTAGATAAGATTACGTCGTGACTCATTTCCAAAATTTACCAAAAAAGGAACAATTGTTTACGAAATATCTCCCTAACCTATGTGATGTGAGTCGTGGAGCCTCAACCAGAAAAACTAACAGAAATTAGACCTTCAGGAAAGGAAAGTACTACGATTCAGAACTTGCAGAGAACTTGGGAGAGAAGGAGGTAAGACACAAAACTCGAACTATTTGAAGGTAAACCAATTGGAACAAGGGAAACCATTAGCTTCAGTAATGAAATTAAATATTTAGGAGTCACGTTCAGAGAAAAGCTAACAAGAACTTCCACGTATCCAACTTATAGAAAAACCTATTTTGCCATCACTAGACTGCTTGCTAAGAACTGATGTCTTCAGCCTCAAATGACCTTTTGGCATAGAGGAATAATCAGTCCATTGGTCACCTATAGTTCTTTGGTTTGGTGGCCAAAAGCAACTCAGAAGACTCTGCAACAGCAATTTCAACAAATCCAGAGACTTGCATGTCCATGTTCCACAGGAACGCTTAATGTCCTGCTAAGATTAACGCCGCGTCACATCCACTTTCAGGAGCAGGTTATATCAAGTGCCCTCGCTCTTGGTAGAATCTGATGCACATTGCACAGAATACGAGCTCTATGCAATACGCTTTATAAGATGATCATCGGGTGAGTGTCAAAGCAAAAGAGCTCCTTTGCTCCTTTGCCCCTCCTTCCCATCTGTTAAAAATTTCAAAGAAATGCAAATATTTGAAATACGATTAGAAATAGTGGCATAGTTGCTCTATCAAACAAACTAGGAATTCAAACGTGCAATAATATACAAGCTGTTCCATTTAAAACAACAAAATTGGCAGTTACTTCCGGTATAACCGGAAGTCTTAATTATTTGAAAATGGTTTAGTTCAATGGGACGCGAAGTTTTCAGAATTTTCCATATATCGATCAATGCACTTCCTCATATACATACAAGCGGCACCAAAAGCAGTTTCAGACAAAAACAAAATTAGAATCTTTCTGTTCCAACCCCCCCAGCGAATCTAATCCCCATTAAATTTAATAATCATTGATAATCGCAGTTGTAGCTGATATTATTTCCGGAGTGGATTTATTATTTAAATCCGTTGCTATTTTCATAGCCCGCGTTGATTATAATCGCAACAGTTTCAACATGTTGGCACCGTCTTTGTTTACGGTAATTAATGCTTCTTCCAACGACAAACTTGTTGATGCTCTCCCATTGTACGCAAACTAATACGAGGAAAAACAAAGTGAAAGTAATATTCCCCCACAAAAGCTGTTGTACGTATAGCTCAACTCAGTCAATAGTCTTTCATCTAATGTTCAACAAAAAAAAAAAAAAACGGGTGCGGTTCTCGTTTATCGTTAATTTCACGTTCCTATATCGCTACCTGCTGATTCTATTGTACGTATTTGACTTTACCCTATTGTTACGCGTAAAGATAAGCAAACATATGTTGATGCAGCCGGCCCGGTATTAATTACAAGTTCTTAATTCGAATTGTGCTCACGCTTACACAATAAACGTCAAATAAACGGGTAGGAAGCGTATCTTTATCAAGATTGCCTTTCTATGAACTTGTCAGGAAAATAATTTTCAAATGAAAAGCATTCGTTGCTACGATATACCTTCAAACAAAATGTACGCTTATTAGGGAGTAATTTATATTGTGAAAAGGAAAGCGTACACCTTACATTTCCTGCAAAAGCTTTGAAAAGTGATTCAATACGAGCGCGTTCTATTAAATATAGTCGTCGGACGTGAGAAGCAATAGAATTTCATGTATTTCCTTATGGAGATCTAAATTCATACTACTTCCGGTGTAATAGTAATGATCAAGTCCCCGTTTTGAACGGTTCAAGGATTTCTTGAAGCTCAAGTTCAATTCACCGTTGAAATAGCTGTCTATCGAAACTAATAAACAGGCCTGTATTGTTGTTCGTATAAGCAAAGAATCTCAATAAAAAAAGCTTTCGTTGATCTTCTCTGTGTGTAGAGGTAAGTACCAATATAAATTCTTCCAAGTTTGAACACCAGAACTATGACACCAGTTCAATACCTTCACTGTATGCACATCACGTACATATCTTAATAAAATCGCTGCAAGCACAGTTTACACTGGTTCATTTCTGTTATTTATATTTTTGTTAATTTCTGTGTGGTTATTACATTACATAAACAAAACAGCGACGAATTTTTATTAAAATTCAATTTTTTGTATTTGTTTTTATTAAAAAAAAAATCCAATCAATTGAATAAATTTAATATTAATGAAAGTATTGTTGGATCGCTCGATAATTACTCTCAAAAATATTTGTTAGTTTATAACAATTACAAACGCAGGTTATTCAAATGGGAAAACTACGTAGCGTTTAAAATTGTGGAAATCGCTACGTGTCAGCAGTTGCATTTGAATTTTGATGATAAATGCAATTCCTATTAAAATTGTATCGATTCGATAGTCCGACAGTTAAATGGAGACATTCGCAGCTACTTTTCATTGAAGTAGTGAATTTCGGAGTTCAACTCAACAACCTCGGAAGAAGTTTAAAAACTTGCGATGGCAAAACTTGAAAGGCACTACTTCATATGATAGCTAATTTACAATGTAACTTTACCAAACACAACAAAAAAATAAGAGATCAATTAATATATACAAAATGGTTTTTATTTGTGAATATTGAAAATTAATGTTTTCCTTGGTTTTACCGGCTTTTTAAAATTTAACGTCCACATATCTGGTATGTTCTTCCGATACCGATCAATCGCTTACGTAAATACGGCCCGCGAATCACAGGGATAGGGATCTCTCTCGCACCCACTACCGAACACCTTTCTAACCGAGGACGTCGATGGACTACGTGTAGGTGTCGATCAGCTATTATTAATTATTAAATACGCCGGTAAAACGAAGGAAACTATCAATTTCCAATAAGCGATCAAATTGATATTAAGAACCAATATACATTTTACTCCTACATACATACACTGCCGTTCAGAGAAGTTCGGTCGGTTGGTAAAAAACATGAAAAGGTTACAGAAACAAACGAAACTAAAAACAAAATGCACTTTTATTGCATGTAAAGGTAAAAAAGACAAAAATAAATAAATAAAAAGTTATTCTGGCCTAATATAACATACTGAACATTATTTTTTTTTTTCATCGAAGAAACCTCCTTTGCTGTTAATCACCGCTCGAACTATTCTAGGCATTCTTTCGATAAGTTTTGTTAAAACGGATTGTGGAATATTAATCCGTTCATGTTGCAGAATATTCCGTAAATGTTCTTGTGAAGTTGGGCATATTTTTCGTATCCTCCCGTCCGGTTCATCCCCCAACAACTCTATAGGGTTCAAATCTGGGCTTTGTGGGGGCCATGTCAGGGTGTGCTGTTCTTCTTGCTCCTTTAGATAGTTCTTACACACTAACGCAGTGTGTTTTGGGTCGTTGTCATGCACGAATGTAAAGTTACGGCCTATTATACGCAATCCTGATGGCACTGCATGATTCTGGAGTATTGCAAAATAATTTTCCTTCCTCATTACACCCTGCACTCTGCATAAATCTCCCGTCCCAGCGAAGGAGAAACATCCCCACGCTAACATAGAACTACGCCCTTGCTTCACTGTAGGCACAATGCAGTTCGGGATCACTTTTCGGTTTCAGATCTTCGGACATAAACTCGTCGATTTTGCCCAAAAACTTCAAACTTTGACTAGTCACTCCAAAGCACGTGTTTCCAATCATCTAACGCCCAATCTAGATGAGAACGGGCCCACTGTAGCCGTTTTGCTCCGTTGCTCCGACATAATAAGGGTTTTCGAATGGCAATGCGTCCATGAAAGTCCGCTTGTTGAAGTCGACGTTTTACCGTACTCGCCGAAACTTGTTCTTCACGACCGCGATTGACTTCGGCTGCTATTTGTGGCGCTGTTAATTTTCTATTGCGTTTGCTTAATAATACAATCCTCAAATCTTCAGCTTTTGTTGTTTTCCTAGATGCCCCAGGACGAACACGATTTTCTATAGTTCCAGTTGTCCCATATCGCTTTATGATGTCATTTACTGTTGAACTTCTCATATTTATTTTTTCAGCAATTTGTCGCTCCGAATATCCTTCTTCAAACAGCGTAATAATGCGTGAACGTTTTTCTGCACTGGTAGGCTTGCCACGTGTCATTTTGAAGTAAATTTTCTTAAAACTTTCGGGCAAAAACGACAGATGCACACCAACACACGTTTAACAGTAAAATCAAGCAAATTTATATCTTTACGCCCGTGATAAATAAACAAGAATGATACTGCGGTGTATTTCCTAAATGTATTGTTCGTTAATGATCCCCAAACGACCCGTTTCAAAAGATCGGCCCTTCCAAGAAATTCTTGGAACGATAATAAAAGGGACTTTATTGTGGTCGTCGCAATATTTCTACTTTACATAATAATTTATGGCTTTAACCCCTTAGAAAAGATTGTATACTTAATATTTTTCTAATTTTATGTATTAATAATTGTATACAGGGTGACATAATAGATTTTTATTGCATGACCGAACTTCACCGAACGGCAGTGTACATATAAAAGCTACTCACGATATGCACTTTTGCACACCACCTACTCTTTATTGCATATGTAGATACATACATGTTATTCCTTTACATGCGTTGTTACTTACAAACTACACAACACAAATACACTCATTGTTTTCTTTCTTCTTTTCTAGGAGTTGTAATATTTGGACAAGATCCCTACGGTTAGTATGTTTGCATGTTTATAAGCTTTGGGCTTTAAATTTTCAGAGCTTAGAGACCGATGTAATCGCAATATTATGATATAGCTTCCAACTCTATTACCATTAATAAGGTGACTGATACGTTGCATTTAGATTAAGATAACGCAAGGGTGCCGCATATTCCTCTGAGAAAATGTACCCATTTCTTGCTTTGCATTCTTGTAGGAAAGTGATGGTATAAATTAAGTAGCAATAGATTCGTTATTTATAACATTTGCATCGTGCATTAAAAGCCACGACCAAGAAAGAACGTTATAATTTCTTGTAGGCTATGTCGTACTGTTAAGAGACATTTATATAATTCTAAATAGAGAAGCTTATTTTAAACCATTCAGCACTTCAAGGACTTCGTAGTATAGTGTAGCAGATTACGATATTGAGCTTACCATCCTTAACGTACGAAACGTCTCAGCTGCAGTTGGACATTCAAAACAATTTATAAAAAGAACGGACTTCGTTTCAACGAGAAGTGTTAAGAAAACACTCACATGTAAGCACGCACGATTGCTTAGAAAACAACTTTTACACAAACACGCGAATGAATAAAAAAGGAGTTTACTTTCTTTAGAAAATCTAAGCTTTTACTTTAGCTTTTTAATTTAACTCAACTCAGTAATCTATAATTTGTGTAAAGGACATTTTCTCTTATTACCAGGAGTAAATTAAAGTTCTGAAAAATGAAAGGAATTAGTTGCGGTCAAAATAAATCTAAATCCGAAGGAAATTGAAAGAAATATGAGTAAATTGAACGTTTGCTAAAGACATGTATTCAGTTGTATGAAAATCCTCTATACGAGAATGGTCTGAAAAGCTTCAAGCCTCAACGTGCGTCAAAAACATTCAGGTCATAATTCCGAGTGCATTAAAAGATACTTTTGCAAACTTCATCCATGTTGAACGTTCAGTTATCGTTTGTGAAAGACAATGTTAAAATTTCTATAAAAAATAGAAAAAATCGAGTATTCATCATTAAATTCTGAATCCAACGCACAAATAGTGGCGAAGGGTGAATAGACGAAAAAGGCGAAAACTGCTTCTGCTGACCAGAAAAGGAATGGTGTTAATTAGCTCTCTTGAAGAAGAAAGAGCAATAACAGAGGCAGACTAGGCATCGTTACTTGACAAACTGTAGACACAAACTGCAGAAAAACTACCGCATTTAAAGAAGAAGAAAATGTTTTTCCACTACGATAAAAAAGGAAAAAAAATCACGAATTGGTCATCGAATTGATAAATTACTATTTGGGCAGATTAAAGAGATGGGGAAAAATGAATAGACTTACAAGGAAACTACGTCCAGAAATAACCGAATTTGACAAAAAAAAATACTTGAATTGCGACCTTTCTTTGTCCGAGGATAGTCACATCACTAGTTCAAAGAGAAAACATTTTAAAAATATTTCCGGACGGAAAATCTAATTAAATTGGTGACTTTAAATTGACGTACCAACAACGTTCTCTAGTTTAGGAAATTTCACAAAACCGAGACGGAGATTGAAAAACAAAAAAAATAAAAAACTGTGCTCAACGTTTTAAGCAGAACGTGATTAATTTCGCAATGAAACCATTATACTTGTTTAAGAGCAGGTCCGTCGAGTCCGGAATCTAAAATCAAAAGCAAAACGGCCAGAAATAAATGGTAATTACAAAAATTGCGGGAAGTTTTTCATTCTAAAAATACCGGCGGCCCTGCCGTCCTGAACCGTGGAACTAATTATATTAAGTTAAATGGCTGGAAGTTTTTCCAACAATGATCAATTAATATAAGCTTACAGAAGATATCGCCCGCTGACGTCAAAACTTCGTGACTGTTTCATATTTCTTTTAAAGTCGACGGCCAGCCACTATTCGACACACTTCTTATACATAATTACTGGAATTGCTCCATGTTTATTTCGAGGCAGCCGAGTTCATCGATGTTGATGCTTAACGATACGTTAAATTTACGATGACCTACCCCTTTGCAAAGGAGTTAAGTTCTTATAACATGATCGGTTCTAAAGGCCATTTCGTATTTATAAACTTACGGGGTAATCAAAAATAAATATCGCTTAACCGTCATTACTAAAGATTACCAAGAAAATAGGTAGGATCGTATTCAAAAAAGTAGTCAAAGCAAACTTTGCCGAAGAGTTACCACTTAATGGCTTCTTCTTCATCTTTGATTAGACCTAAGCTTGTCTTCAAAAGACGTTATGATCTAATTTTCGCTTCTTCATTTTATTCTTGTTGGCTTCCGCCTTTATACAGATTGTCCCACCGGAAACTGCATCGATTGATACATGAAACAGTGTACATTGGAAAATTTTGGCAACTTGGCAGTACACTAAAGACAACATGTGCTATTCGACTAAAATATTTTTAATAGTGTGACACTTACGGTTATACCGGAAGTTCCTGTCAATTTTGTTATTTTAAACGAAGCACTCTATATATTATTACATTGTTGAATTCACTTTCAGGTTTTATAATTTCATATTATCCCCTGTTTCATTTAATTGCTACGCTAGACTTAATGATTCTATCCTTCCGTCTCTGTAGTACCTAATGTGCTCATTGAATCTGGTACCTATCGCTGTTTTCGTTTAACCAATATTGACACTGCATTCAATTTTATAAATTCTCGACCTTTCCCGATGTCCGGTTTAAAAACTTTGCGGTATGCTGCGGAAGGAAACTTTCACAAATTTGTTGTCGCACATTCTGCGATTCTGTAACTACAAAATTAGATAGCAGAAGGTACAATCTTGCATACAGAGCCTAAAAGCTTCGAACGTACTTTTTAAATAAGACTCAAAATAATTTGAGTTCGAACTCAAACGCCCTGGCATATTTTTATAACTTCAAGTAAAATTCCGTCTTGCAAAACAAATAAATACACCTACGCTAAGATAACAAAGTTTGCGAGCGAGAGGACTTTAACGGAACTTTATAGATGGTCTGCGGTTTTCTGGCAAACAACGTTACACCATCCGCGCGCCGAAGTAAGTCTAGTTTCGCTATTACTTATTCAAACGATCTCCGTGAGTTTTCGGGACAAGTTCTCGCCATAAAGCCGAACAATAAACGGAAGATATATTACGGAGGGATATAGACATATTTTCCTTCGATGGAACGTAATACGCGAATGTGCGAGGATGAATTCTCGTTACGTTTTTCGACTACCTTCCCGCTAGTGAGATTCGTAAATACGCTAATTCTCAGTAGTCGATTAAAATAACGAACATGTGGTAAAATGTTTAGATTATCGGCAACGTAAATGCGTTTTATAAAAAAAAGAAAAAAGAAAACATTTTAGGTGTACGTTGCTAAATTCAAAGCAATTTCTAAATAAACAATCTATTGACTAGTACAATCTCCTACAAAAAGTATAAACTATTTGGCGCCTAAAACATTCTCTGCTTTTGCCTTTATAATTGCAAGAGCTAATGGTGTGTAGTGCATGTCATTTCAATATTTTTTAAGTTCCACCCACATCAGTTATTCTTCAGCAACTACAAATCAGTTCATTCATTTCAGCTACACATTTTTCGCAAATATTGATAATAACGCAAGCCTGAAATATTGTGTTCTGTACGTCTATTTTGCACTACGAATGTACGAGATACATACGAATATATAATATGCAAATTCATGAATTATAGGCGACGCTAAATTCAAAAATTATGAACATTAGCCTAACTGCAAAGCTGTCATCCGTATTAATCTATAAACAGAATACGTGACATCATTACAAAATAAAATTATGAAGTTGAATAATTCAACATTTCGTATAGGATATAATTGGAAAGCTGCATTTATTAAGCAGCTGTTGAACTGGCTGCAAAGCTGATGGCTGATGTAGGATATTGTAAAAGAAGTGGCTACTGGATAACTTAGTTCGCTTAGTTCGTCCCCTCTCGCAAATTAATCGGGACAAAGCGTTGGTTGTAATAAATCAAAACATTTAAAGGTTTGAACTGCAGTTTATGTGTAATTTAACAATATGGGCGCCTCGCCAATAAAATAGATACGATAGATCACGTTTTCCTGAGCATAATGACGTACCGACAAATAAAAAATTTTGGAGTTAGCCTAGCAGCCATCGACAGGATTATCAAATAGAAAGAAGACAGGAGTGATGAACAACAGGACAGCCAAGGATGGTCAACTTCTGTATGCCTAAAACAGAGAATTCTAGGAGTATCAATTACAGTGCAAAGGAAGCATCTCCTGACTACTTCCAAATTAAAGCAACAGCTAGTTTCGACCAAAAAATGTAAGAACAAAAAAAAGGAATAGAAACGGTGAACATCACGAAAACGAGAAAATCTGGACGTAAAAGGAGAACGA
>LR736862.1:12262898-12289944 GCA_902654985.2 Oryctes borbonicus
AATCTGGACGTAAAAGGAGAACGACAGCCAAGAATGATCAACTTCTGTTGCGTATCAATGTTAACGTGTCTACAATGCGAATGAAGCCGATTAAGAAGCAGCTCTTGAGTACTTCCATATTAAAGCAACAGCTAGTTTGGACCAAAAAATGCAAAAACAAAAAAAAGGAATAGAAATGGTGAACATCACGAAAATGAGAAAATCTGGACGTAAAAGGAAAACGACAGCCAAGAGTTATCAATTTCTGTTGCGTATCAATACTAACGTGTCTACAATGCGAAAGAAGCCGATTAAGAAGCAGCTCCTGACTACTTCCACGTTAAAGCAACAGCTGGCTTGGAACTTCAAGAACTGGATAACTGGAGACTGGAATAAAGTTCTTTTTTCTGATGAAACACCCTTTGTCGTGCAGGGCAGCATGTGCATTTCTCCCTCTCATTTGTAACGAAGAGTTTAACATCCGATGAAGAAGGATCAATTATAACAACATAATTCAAAATTCAGAAAACAAACGAAAAGTTGTACAATATATTTAAATGATGCAAAAAATCATTTTCCATGCGAAGTAGTAGGTCTTAAAATTTGGGCAAAAGAGTAGGTGTACCGCAAAGCAGCATCCTCAGGTCTTTCTTATTTTTATTGGATTTAAGTAACATTTTCTCCATTACTACTGAAGACCATGTTAAGGGTTATCAGCTTCCCGGATGACACTAATCGTTTGTTTTTGGATATTGTTAGGATAAACTGGTTCTTCGGTTTTTTGCAATCTAAAAGAATGGTTTGACAATAATTATTTGTGGCGGTTTTGAGCATCGCTATCAACCATAATAGTATCCGCGATGCCTGCTAATTTAAATTTAAATTTAGTTAACTCGCCAATATAAACTATACTTACCTCGATTTAAATACTAATTATAGTAATCCATCTCCGTGAATAGCAGCGTTTTAAACCCTATTAGTCGTGAGAAATAGCGGACAATACAACTTCGAACAACATCAAAGGTTAATTAACGTTCGATGATAGTTAAAAAGAACGGAGCGCCAAGCATCAGGGACACGCTAAATAACATCAAAATGGCTTTTAATTTCGTTTGCTTACCAATTTATAACACTCCCCCAGATTGCAATGCCTCGATGTTTTGACGTCAATTTCTATTTTCGTACCGCGTACGGCACTGTAGTACGGCTCGCTAGTAATTAGGGGCACCCAGAGGTCGGTCTCGACACGAATGATTTGTCTCCCTCCGCGTACTGTTGCGTTTCTTTTCTCCGTTTTTACCTTTCCGCATTGCTTGACCGGACTCGACCAGCCTGGATTCGCGGATGATTTCGAGCTGGAGGGGGGCGGGTTGCACGCGAACTTTTATCAAAACCGGCGAAGGCAGGCGAAAATTGAAGTGGTTTATCTCGTTATTAACGAGCGAAAGTTATTAAATCTTGGAAATCGAAAGACCAATTTACCACTCACTTCGGAGTATCTATTCTTCATTACGAATTTTGGAAATTGAAGGACGACCAAGTGCAACTACAACATATTTATAATAATTTTTTTAATATGTTCACGCCGAAAACTTTCTAAGAGCGAAGCTTGCTGCGCACGCAAAAAGCTCTTTACACATCATTCTCCATATTTATTTTCGATAGAACTAACACTCCAGGTGAAACTCACACCATTCAATCGCCGGTTGAGAATGGGGATCGTTCGTATCCTCGAAACGGTCGTCCCGGATTAATTAATTAAACTTGTGTGGTGCGGAAGTTACCGATACTTTTGTGTTGTTGCACATTGCATAAATGAGGAAGCCTTGGGAGAAATTAACTTAAGTCTTTCTTACTAAAAGCAGTGTGTAATACTCTGACGATTTATAAAAGTCACGGCCATAAACTTGACAACGCGAATTTAATAAAACATTCATGACCAAACTCTCTTGTTCCCATCGATTTTTAAACTCAAATAAAAATGTAACCTTTTTTAAGGATGAATAATTTTCTTCTGCAAAAGTGAGCATATCAAACTTCCGTGGCTTGGTGGCTTGGTAAAAACTAGCCCTTGTAAAAAGTACATTAAGGAGAAAAAAAAAAAAACATGTTCATGTAATAAGACCAAATCACGATTCTGCAAAGGAAAGCTCAATCAAAAGGTAGAGTTTAAAGGTAATAATTTCCGCGGGATCGTCCATGATTTCAGAGAATGTTTCCGACTTTAGCATCAATATCACGTTTACGACGATTCAAGCTGACTACGCAGGAAAAGTGTTATGGGTGACCATAAACATCAGCAAATCTGTCATATATGAGATCATTTTAGATGAACTGGGGAAAACGTTTGCTTTTGGAATTTCTCGGATATACATGAAAGTCCAATGGCGAAGCATACAGGGTGAGTTAAGAGAAACGCGCCAAACTCCAAATAATTCGAGAAAACTGAAATGTTGTTATCCGATGTTTATTTGAATTGGAAGAATTTCCTTCGCACTACTTTAATTGTAATCTTAAAGTATTAGATTAACAGAGTCAGTTTATTTTATTAATTTACATTAGAAACAATAAGGGCACCAGCATGGGTCCCTACGGAACCCCAGATCATCAATTTTCTTGCGTTTTAACTAGATGCAATCTTTTTCCGAAATATTATTTCATGAAATGTTAGCAGCGACGGCTTCACCTTGCTCTTCTTCAACCCAAAATAGTTCCTTAAGCGATAGTCTAAAAATTATTGTCTCCTAGAAGGTCCCACCGCCTATGAATATTTAATTTCGACATTCGAATGTCCAGATCTCTTAGGATGGAATTTGTCTTCCAAATTTAATAAATAAACGAGTAGCAGTCTAGCGGCAACACAAACCATTATAAGTTACGCGTTATTTCTACGGAGAAGCACGCAACTGGAGACCCCTATCGATTTACCTAGGAAACTCGTTGGTTGAATTGTTCAATATTGCAATTGAAGGTATACAGTTTTTTTTTTTGCGATGCATGTAATCTCATGCGTAGAGCTAAAACCTTTGCAAAATAAACAAGCTTCGATGAACAGTGCCACAAAAATTAAATATTTATCGGTCAAAAATATGACACAAATTTCCCTTTTGGAAACATTACGACCTTGTTATTCGGTTAGATGTAATTTCTATGTTACCAAAATAAACCATACAATGCCTGCGGGTATTATCCAACACCCACCTAGGAAACTTAGAAGATAACTTAATATATATCTCGCGCTTCAATAAGGGGAAAGCGACAATGAAGATATATATGTCTATTAGAGAACGTCAGCTATTGAAAGGGATGCATATTGGTTTCATTTAATTTAAAGAAACACACAAACCTCGTACGACAGGTTCCAATATCTTTTAAAATTAGGGGTAAAATTCAAAATTACTCCACCGCTCAAAAGCTAACAAAATACGGAGCAACCCATAATTAAAAAGAAATAATAATATAAAGCTTCACAACAACAACCAACCACTATAACAGATAAGAACATGATATTACCCAATTATGGATCGTAGATAGTTCATAGTTGCCCATGTATTGTTTTTCATGGCGATAATAGAGTACATACGATAAGGAAATTGGTCTAGAATATAATTTGCAAGATATACGTAATCCATAATCTGTTCTTAGTTCGGAAAATATAATATACAACAACCGTGCAGGTTCCTAATTAACGGCGCTAGTAGAGGTAAGCTTAGTACATGTACTAAGCAAATAAGGATGTTATTTTATTTGTACCAAAGATTATTCGAGAACACGAAAATATTGTTGTTCTATAATAAATAGGTTCTTCCTTTCTAGGAAAAAGATAACATTGGAATAACTGGAAATAACAATAAAATTTGCTGATGATTAACGTTGTTCAGCCATGTGCATTGAGGTACGTTCAAGTAGCGGCGATGCTCTTCCGACGCTTAACATGACTCCTTTTAATAATAATAATAATAATAATAATAATAATAATAATAATAATAATAATAATAATATAAATATAACTGTAGCTCTGGAGTCCTCCATTGTATAACTTGGAACCATATACAACTGGCGACCTCTGATAGAAAGTATGAAATTGGACATTTGGGACGATGTCTTCATCTAGTGCGATAGTTGTAATTTTTGTCAAGTTCAACTTTCTATTCGTGACGTCACAGTAAGAATTTTATGAAGAAGAGCGTAGAACAGATTAAAGCATAAAGAACTTCCAACAAGCCAGCCTCGTCAATAATACCCCGCAATGTTTTTATTGTAAAAAAAATCCCTTTTATAATTTACAAACGTGGTCTATTTGGTTGCCCCATACCAGGGTGTTAGCCAAAATTGTTCCTAGAAAGGTATAACTTGAAAGAGGAGCTAAAGTTTGCAGAAAATTAAATGCTAAATGGAGGAACATTAAAGGTAATTAGGAATATCAGCGGCTCCAGAGCCTCCAGTACCCTGAAATGTGCCGAAATTTACTTTTATATTTCGATGGATTTTCGTCCTCAGTAAGCATATCTCTAGCGAACTAGCGAATGGTAATCTTGGCGAAAAGAGAACATAACCTTGTTCTAAGTTCTTGGGACTTTCACGCCTCTACCTGCGTCTGGTTTGCGTTGCTTTCGGATGTTTTGATGATACGGAAGAAGAAAGCCGAAGAACTTATGAATACATAACGGATACAGATTTCGCCATCGATAAAATTGAATGTAACCGAACAAAACCGACCACAACCGAATATAAACGAACAGAACAGAATATGATCGAAGATAGCAGACTAGAGCCGAGCAGAACCGAATATAGCCATCCGTAGCTGAATATAGCCTAACGAGAGATAAACAAAATCGTAAGTAACCGAATCCAATCGAACAAAACCGATTAAAACCGATTAAAACCGAATATAGGCGAAAGATCCCGAACATAACAGAATAGAGCCGAGCAAAATTGTATATATTCGAATGCAGTCGAACAAAATCAAACAAAAACAAATGCAGACGCATGGCACTGACGATCGTGTGAAGAAGCAAATGGCTTTTATTTATCGAATATAAAAATAAATTGGCTTAGGTCAACTGTCTCTGGTATCCCTTTGCACGATTCTATAACTGTTCCTTTCCTTTTAGATTTGGGTTTTCATCTAGTTCTAGTTTATATTGACGGTTGCGGTTATATATCTAAAAATACGTTGATTTTGTATTTTTTTTTTCTAGAACGTACACTTCCGAATCGCCTTTGTCGCAGCAATAGATCTGAATCCTCATTAGTGAATGAGCTCTCGTGTTTACAAAGGAAATAGTACAGCGCAATCGATATTTTTCCGTTTATAAGGGCATCAAGCAACTTAACCCCAACCTTTTCTATTGTGGAAACGTTCGTTATTCCTCGCCTAGAGCGAAAGGAGGGGGATCGAGGGTATTTGCGTTGTTCTTCCTTCACGCTGCCTAAACACTTGTCATTTATATAATAACACGGTTTGTTTACCAACACTTCTTTTAGATAAGGCGACCTATTGAGGAAAAAACATTCGGAAGTACGCACAATCATTTTATTAGGGTGTGTATTGGTAGGTGGCGTAGGCGGTTACTTGCCTTTATTGTTTAACTTTCTTGAAATATTTACCGTTGCAATCTATATACGTAGCGTGCATTAAATATTACCAGACCTAGAAATGTTACAATAACATTTCGTGGAATTTAACGTTGGAGAAATTATGGAAAAGAGCAAATACTGACACGGAGACGCTTCAAAGTTCAAGGGAAAGTTGTACTTAAGATGTCTGCGTAATCACCTAAAATAGATACTATATTAGTATTAATTTTCTTTTATTGATTAAAGCTCACTTGGAAGTAGCTTTTCTATTGGTAAGTTATCTAGTTATAATGTTAACCACGATATTCTTCATAAAACGGAACGATGTGGCGTCAATGGCTTACCGTCCGTAGATTGGTTCGCCAACAAAAAAAGGTTTGATCAATAACAACCTTCTCCCCAGTACGCATCATCAAAAAACGTATTCCCCAAGGATCGGTTTTGGGCCCCGCAAGTTTTTCAATGTTTATTAATGATCTCTCTTTACGCTGAAGGACTTCTTTCATATTTCCAACGTAGCATATTCCGAACTTGAAATTTATCTTAAATAGTTCAAATACAATGTAAATAACTTGTTTTTAAATGGTCGTATTATTGAACTTACATCTTCATGCAAGCTTTTGGGCTTTTTTGTTGGCAAGGACCTGAAATGGAATGACCACATTAACGGCCTCTGTCTAATGCCCTGTTTTACTTATTGTTATTATTATTATGCTTTTATCGAGAAAAATTATTATAACAATGCGACTTATTGCGCTTAAAGTGCTTCAATAAGACCCTGTAAATGTTCATTCCAATGCATTTTTGGCGTAAGCAAGCGCGGCACTTAAGGCGCGGTTAACGATTTCATGTCCAAGTCTCTAAGTCAATATATAGTAAGCACGTTCTTTCGATATGGCCACAGTCTTGACAATCTCTCTAAAGTTAATTCGTCTAGCCCCACTTAGTGAACTTTTCCGATGTTATCGGTAGTGGTGGCAGTTTTTGACCGTCCGAACGTTCATCATCAACCAAACTGGAACGATCATGCTGCTCAAAATTTCACTGTAGCAGAATTCCCGTAAGTAGCGTCCATTTCCAACATTTTTGCGTACGCCGAATATTCGATTTTCTCCATCTCTACAATGTCATCGATTAACACGAAGGACTGTGCAACAACAGCTGCGAGTCCAACATGTCTGAACGCTATCTTCTCGTTGGGGCTTGAAACTTTCCAGATTGTCTTCGTACTTGTTGTGGACACAATTCAAAGAAATCAAACAATATTTCAATTTGTGTTTTAAACCTTTTCTTTAAGTACGTATTCTGATCAGTTGTTTGCTCGTGTTCTTATCTGTGTATATAGAAAGAAGAAAAGAGAGAAAAAGAATAGATCCATGCAAAGATAAAAATGATATGAGATTTCATGGATGTTGCTGACTTGAATTGAACGTGGAGCATATTATATCGCACATTCATCACATTTTAATCAAAAAATCGCAATTACATTCAAATTATTACACGCAATCGTTTTATTTCTGTGTGAATGCGCGAATTAGAAATTATTAATACTGTTCGACTAATTTTGTTAATGGATCGCTGGTTCTAGCTGAAACATAATACAGAATCAAATTATAACTTTAATCGTATATTTTCGTTTAATTAGGTTACGTGGGCATGCAATAAAAATTGAATATTTGTTTATTGTTGGTTTGCTACAATTGTGTTAGACTGCAATCCATGCGGGAATAGCCGTTTCAGAGAAAACGGCGCGCCCCAACGTTTGTTACGTGCGTTGCTGTAAATGTAGCTTGAAATTAAAAATTACACACCTACTTCGAGGAGAATAAATTTCCTAAAATTGGTATGAATTGTGTAACGAATTATACAGTTTAAGGTAACGAGAATTATTAGAGCTTTGCGTTTAATTTACTTCATTTGTATTAAGCATTTATCGAAAACAATTGCGAGCCTTGTTGCGGTAGAATCTGGTTATACGAGGCTGATTAATGTAAGTGATAAGATTAATTTGCTTCCTCATTTTTTTTTATTCTCATGAAAGGAGTTTGGAGGTAGGGTTTTTCACAAGTAAGTTTCTAGTTTGAAAGGGCTCTATCTATTGCATACGTCAAAGGTGGATCCATATTATCATGCATGGAATGTTTCAAGCACGGAGCGTATTGGTCCAAAATATTCTTAATTGGTCTGTATTCAGATTATTAATATTATGGCCATCTTTGGTCACTGCAACCTTAATAAACCTATTGTAACAAAATAGAATAAACAGAGGCTTTTAATAAGGCTTAGTACTACTCTGGAACCTTCTTCCTTCAGTTCAGTAGATGCAAAAAAGAACCTACCGAAATGTCGGTGTCGTGTGTGACTTCTTGGCATAAACGACAGATTTGATCTTCAGCTTTCCCAAATTTAAATAAGTGATATTTTAGCGCGACATGACCTATCAGAAATCCTGCTAATAACCTAAGGTCCCCCTTTGCTGAACGCTAGCACTATTTTTGCTGTCCATCGAGAGCCTGATGTAAGTGTTTTCGCCTGTTTTTTATCCTGGAACAGTACGACGCCCTTTGGTTGTCCTCAGACGTCTTCGTAGCTTGCTCCATGTGGCTCTTTTGGAGACCACGAAAGAGGTTAAGACATGTTCGCTGCTTCTTTGGCCAGCTTATCTGCCTTTTCATTTCTTTCAATTCTTTGGTGGCTTAGGAGTTGCCGTTGTATTCAACATATTGAATCGGGCGTGTCCCAGCCAACTTATTTATTTAGAGGAATAGTTGACTAATGATCACCTACAGCGAGATCATGTGGACATTGGAAACCTAACAGAAATGAATGATGAAAAACCAGACAAAAAAAAAGACTCATTTGATTGAATACATCATCTGTTTGTCAGCAATTCTACATATCAACGAACCCTCTTTATTCTACACGTGGATTACGGCCGTCGCATGTTTTATGTGCCGAATCTGTATATTCATCTGTATTGTAACACTTTTATAGAATCTTTTTTTTTATTTAAAATTTTATTACTGCGAAGTGTAACGTATTAATATTATTCTAACGTGTCGTAATTCCGTCTTATCTATGACGCTTGTACGGAACTCCACACATGCGAAACGTAGCAGCTACATCAATTTTTCCACCTGTTGTCGTCAATGTACGCATAGAAACGTTCATTCTATTTACATTTCAGAGTGCCCCCCCGCGACCGATGGAATGGAAAGGTTCGCCTGCCCGACCCCTGACAGACAGGGCAGGTATCATTGTATTGACGATCATGTCCTCTGCGACGGTTTCATCGATTGTCCCTCGGGCGAAGATGAAGACCGTCAGGCGTGTATGTTCTATAAGACGGTAAGTTTTGTCTAATAAAAAAAATATGATTTATCATTGAATATCTTTGATAGAATTGATTATTTTCGAAAACCAAGAAAACTGGGTCTTGTTAAGAGCATTTACAAGCCCTAACAACTGTACATTAATGATTTTTGAAAAATTAAAAATTTTTTAAAAAGAAATTTTTAAAATTTTAAAAAAATAAAAAATCTCTAAGTATCGATCAACGTTTGACAATTATCAACAAGTAAACGTCGAAACTCGAATTTTGCAAGCAATTTAAAAATATACAAATGCACAGTGAACGAATTTAGTAACCGTGGTGTTTGCGAGTAGAGAAAGGGATACGCGTATACAGTGACGTATATCACGTATTTGCGGGATAATAATGTACAAATAGAGGTAGAGAGGTAGATAGACCGCATAATAAAGCAGAGACTATTTGCAAATATTTACGCCTGCATTTAATTACTGATGAAGAGAGAATTTGAGGAAAACTGCTTAAGAAACTTGATAAGCAGGCGACATAGTAATACATACAAAATATTAGGTTTACATTTAATACGTATATTTTTAATGACTATTGAAAAGATAATATCCGGATAATAATTTTTTGCTTGCAAGCTCTGAGCTTTAATTTTCTGAAATGCCCGTAACTAAGACGAGATTTAATGCTTTGGAAATAAAGGCAGCTTATTCCAGAAAATCTTTATCACTTGAGAGGGTCGAAATTACATTTAAAGATGGAAATTTAAAGTGTTCAATGTTTAAAAAAAATGAACACAGATATGACAAAATAGGCGTGTCAGCATTTTCGTGTTATATTTTAACACATCTGTTTACTGCTAAATCTCGAAAGTATTTTTATGTTCTTGATTATTAAATAATTTCCCAATTGTTAAATATGTAAACGGTGTCACTATTATTATCTATTGCTAAGAAAAGAACAGTTTGAAAAACTCTCTAAACTCTCTAAATGTGTATATAAAAGACGCAGTTAAAAGTAAAACATTTTCATTATATAATATATAAGTTTGGAAATATTTTATATAACGGAGCAAAATTATATATTTCTGGTAAATAGGAATAATAACACAATTGGTAAATATACAAGGAAAGTAATGTAAAAAAAAATGTGAAACTAATCTATTAATTGTGACCCATTTAAAATCGAAGCGCTCATGTACAACCTAAATTTTGCATTAAAATTAAACCAATTTCTTCGAATACAGAGTGGATCAAAATGTCTACTTCCAGACAAAATCTCAGAAGTTCACCTAAATTTTCAAAGCAAGGAGATCAACTGCACCATTGAATTTAGAAGGTCTTGAGATGGTTTTAATCAAAATTTCATCCAAATATGTCTGTTAATAAACAAGTTACGAGAGAATCATTTTTCCAACTTAATCATGCATTATTTCATAAATTCCCTTCTTACATTTATTAACCAAGGTAGATTAAAATTTACAAATAAAACAAATAAAAACTGGCTAAAATTGTTATTAAGTGCCATAAAATTGCAAGTAACCGTTTTCAAAAGATCTTACTACAATTAAAGACGTGAATATAGTAGTACATCTATCAAATTACAAAATTAAAAAGATAATCTGGCTTTAGCTTTATGTACTGCATTTTTGTATTTCAGTATCTTTAAAAAATCAAAAAATACATAAAATCCAAGTTAGGCTATAGAAGACTAAGTTAATAATTTATAAATTAAAATTGTTCGTTAACTTCATTGGTAGTTGGGTGATTGCAAAGTAGGTTTGGTAATTGTAAATGTAAATTTGCATATGGAATTGCACTTGTTTCCTCAATTTCTAGTTGTTTTTCCTTCATAAATTTTGAATTACCATGATCAGTGGGAAAATGAAAGACAAATTAGACCTACGATTGGGGGATTTTCAATGATGAGTTTGTGTAGCGGATAATCGCAAACTGGTGATTAGAAATAAAAGAGATGCCTTTCATAGAGGCTGTATAAAACGGTTAAATCTCCAAAAAGGGAAGTTGTACGTCCGTTAGTGGTTTGGGCTAATTAGGATTAATTGAGGGTAATTTTTGTTTTTTACAGAACATTAAAGTAATGATAAAAAATTGAATCAACGAACAAACAAAAACATGCATTTTTATTAACTAAATAACTGCAAACAGGATGATACAAGAAAAATAAATAACATATTATTTATTTTCCTTGTTTTTGAGAAGTTTATAAAAGTTTTTGATATTGGTTTTTGTTCCGATGCTCCTAAAATAGATTGATCAGGCTACAAATACAAAACAAACCAAACCAAAAGATTTTCTTAAAAATCTAGAAAATGAATCGATCAATTTCAAAAAACAAAATGGACTAAATGGACAAAAGACCATTAAAATTAGGTATTACTCGATACCCCTTTCCATTTAAGATTTTTAAGGGGGTAGCTCCCGGGGGCAGGGGGTTCAAGTGAATCTGTCAATTTTCGCATAAGAAGTTGTCCCTCTCAATAATACTTCTTGCGTACTTCAGGAAATAATTCATAAATTTCCATAAAATTACGTTGGGAACTTTTCAAATAAACACCCGGTATATAGCTGCTAGCGTTCAATTTCAAATTGTTATCGAATAATTAACGTATTAATCCAGCCAATAATTAAACAAACTTTGTGCTATTACTTTATCTTTAACTACCCCCAGATTCGCATATTAATGTTAATTTTTAGAGAGAAACATCGAACCGGATCGCCTTTCATCAATCCTTACTACCTACGCTTAAAATAACTTCTCTTTCACAATCAGAATTCATTATTTCCGATACAATTATTCTAATTTTTCCTTCCCGAATCCGACGCCTTTTTGTTTCGCCTCTTCTCTCGCACCTACGATCCGACGAGAAATTTCCTAATTGAAAAGAAAGAGACGGAGCCGAACTTCATTAATTGAATCGAAATGGAACGAACAATAGCCGGAAATTTAAATTAATTTCGTGAATTGAATTTTCGACTCTCAGGACTCTGTTTAAAGTTGTATTTAATTGGTAGTATTAGCAAATCGTTATCAGTATTCCGGTTCAGCGAGGTGCTCCTTTCGAATTAACATTCAGTTGGAAATTGAAGTTTCTGTTTGTTTAATTTTATTTAGGTTAGGTCTATCTGTAAATCTCACGTTTTTTTAATTCGGTCTATTCGTAGATCTGTTTTCTTCTTCTCTATATATAAAAAGGACAATAAAATTTAATAATTTAATAATACTTTTACTCGAGCCAATGCATGTTTGGACAATTTTTTCTCAAATATTGATGAAAATTTGATTGTCTCAATGGCTACAATGGCTTTCACATCAAACCATTTTGGTCTCCTTCTTCTAGGCTTTTGCAATAATTCATACAAATCAGTTTCACGTATAATTTACACTCCTATCACTATCTCTCTTGGAGATTATGTGTATTATCGATAGCTCCAACAAGGACGCTCATAATATTAACTAAAAAATCATCAAAGCTCTAAAAATCATAATTTATCCATTAACTAATTTCATAAATGGAGTAGGCAAATTCGGGTGCGCACCATCGGCGCAGCTAACGAATGGACTCTCGCATGCGAAACACTAGTCAGTATCTAGTTCGCTGCCGAAGGTACGTAGGTTGAGAAAACAGTTATCATTAAAGACAGTGAATAGGGTGATTGAGGATTATCCGGATTTGACTTACGACGGCGTAACACATTGTAAACGGCATGTGCAAAGTGCAAACCATAATAATATTGAAGCCGGTGTCGCAGCAAAATACGAACAATTCTTATTTAATTTATGTACAATGATGATTCAGTGTAATCTGGCGTTTACTTTGTTAAACAACGATTCATTTATTTCATTTTGGACCAAATTCGCCAATATTACATTACCGAGCAGGACCACGTTACGAAATTATTTACCATCTGTGCGTGTGCATTTAGAAAATAAAATTAAGGCTGAACTGAAAAATAAAAAAGGGTGCTTGTGCGTGGATAAAAAACAACTGATTGCGAAAAAAGATCTGTACTTAATGTTATGGTGCGCAAAATGGAACCACATCAATCGCCATCTTCAATTTTATTAGCTTCTAGACGAATAGAAGAATGTACTGCCCAAGTAATGTCAAAAGTGGCGCTAAGCACATTGGAAAAAATTGAAATGTCCAGAGATCAAGTCTTAATGTTTACAACAGATGGTGCTGCAACCTTGCTTCCTGTAGGCCGGTCTCTTAAGGAACAGTGTGGTAATTTTTTACATATTACATGTAAAATTCATGCTCTACATCTTGTGGCAGAGACGACAATTCGTAGATGTTATCCACAGGTGGATACGCTAATTGCAAGCACAAAAGCTTTGTTTCTAAAATCCCCAAAACGTATTCGCGAATTTTACAAACTGTGTTTTCACACCTCTGAACCACCATAACCGATCCTTACACGTTGGGGAACATGGCTACAAGCGGCATTTTACCATCATAAATATTTTGAGAGTATAAAGAAGGTGGTTCTATTATTCAATTCGAAAGAATGTGCAGCTATCAAACCAAGTCAGAAAAAAAAATTGAAGATAATCAGGTTAAAAGTGATTTACAAACTATTCACAGCAATTACATCGGAGTAGTGCAAGCAATAGAAAAATTACAAAATTCTTCACTGTGGTTAGAGGAATTACTGCAAATTGTGAAAGATATAATAGAACGCACTCCAAACGAAGCATCAAATGTTATTACTCTTCGATCATAACGAGCTTTTTCGAGAGAACGCTTTAATCTCACTCCTTGTTGACGATTATATCAAACCATGTAAGAAGGAGTGCATTTAGAACTCCGTCCGAAATGTTCAAACTTAAAAGGAAGATATATATTTATTATTCATTGCAAGCGATAAAATTCTGTATCAATTTTGTCGGCTCCTCCGCCGACGTTCATCCCACAGAAAGATATAAGAAAACAATTCGTACTGCAGTGACTCACGTTGCTTTATTATAATGGTCGCAAAAGAGGGCGCTCGCATTGCAGACAAGCAGACGCCCTCAATCTCACAACGAAACCAATGCTGATCGACTACGTGGGTGAAGAACGGCCTCCTGGTCTTGCAGGAGGAGATGTTTTTGTGCGTTCGCTAAAGAAGCGCGGAGGATGGTTATATGTACCGAATATTATAGGACGTCGTTAACTCCATGTTTCGTGTTTACGCGTATATTTTCTCGGAAGATGTTTAATAAAGCATTTTTTTTTTTACTTGAATGTAGGTTAGCAAAATTTGGGCGGAATTGATTTGTATATGAATGAGGAACAAGCATAGAAGCTATAAACAATTATGTTCTCTATATAGCTATAGCTACGCGGTACATATTAAGCCAAAATAAAGGAAGAGTGTGGGTGTTAAGTTTTCAGCCCATTTCTGCCATTTTTATTTGAAAGGTGTTACGTTTTCAGCCCATTTCCACCATTTTTATGTGAAAGGTGTTACGTTTTCAACCCATTTCCACCATTTTAATTTGAGATGTGTTACGTTTTCAGCCCATTTCCATCATTTTTATTTGAAAGGTGTTACGTTTTCAGTCCATTTCTACCAATTTTATTTGAAAGGTGTTACGTTTTCAGCCCATTTCCACCATTTTTATTTGAAAGGTGTTACGTTTTCAACCCATTTCCACCATTTTAATTTGAGATGTGTTACTTTTTCAGCCCATTTCCATCATTTTTATTTGAAAGGTGTTACGTTTTCAGCCCATTTCCACCATTTTTATTTGAAATTAGTTAGTCACTTGAAAAGTAATTTTAACTAATTTTGCTTTACATTTCATCAAACTCTTTACTCTTTTAACGATTGGTTTTTCAAAGCTGTTTCTTCTAACTTGAAGCTTGTATATTTTCCTAATCCAGATTTATATATTTTTTTAACTCTCATACGTAGTGAAAGATTGTGTAAAGTTTCGTAATAATTTATTATTTAAAGTGTCGCCAAAGAACATTTAACGTATTGTAGGAACGCCGAAGGTGCAATTCTCCGAAGATAATCTACGTTTTTTAAAAGTTTATGGAATGAATAAAGGTCCATGCTAAGCCCATTATGAAATTTACGTAAAAATAACGCATTTTAATCTATACATTTGTTGCATCATGAAATTCTTGGCTAGCGTATTATAAAACGTCTGCCTTCTTTATTTTTATGCATGTTATGATTAAAACCATCAAAACCATTAAAACCATTGAAACCATTAAAACCATTAAAAGCATTAAGACCATTAAAACCATTAGGCAGATACGATGAAATGATTCCGTATTTATTTCTTTAATAAATTTACAATATTGCAGATTTTTAATGCAACACAATATAGATGGCAGAAGTAACGTTTCTTGCTTTTTATGATATAACTAAGGATCTATTGCTGCCAAACCAGAATTTATCTACGAGTACGAGGCGGAAATTCGAAAACACGCTGTTTTAAGCGAACGTATCGAACGAAACATGTAATGCATGAGGTAGAGAAGTTTTATATGAAATGCAGATTCGATTCTTCTGCTGCGTTTTTGTGGAATGTTTAGAAATATTCCGCTCTTACAAATGAATGAGATTGCTTATGCTTCTTCAGGTACAGAAATTAGGAAAGACGAGATATTTTGGACGGAGAAAATCAAGGATTTACTCACCTTCTATTAAAAGTGTTTTACCAGAATTAATAGACTCACAAATTCCCAAAAATAAATTTATGAAATACGTCTAACCACCGTTAACTATAAAAAATATTCAGAAATAAGTTTAGCATAATATAAAATTCTGTCCCCAAAGCTCAGTTTCTGCTGCAAACGATACGAGTTTGTTTTTTTTAATTGAACGTCCTACATATTACATATTTACAATTTGGGCTTTCTTCCATGCGTGTATCAGTATACCTTCATTTTTGAGATAATCAACATAATTTGAAAATTTTTGGGAAATGTCGCTGTTTCTTCGACTGATGTCTTAAATGTTCTACACTCTAGACCGGTGATTCAGTTTTCATTGTATTTATTTGATTGGGTACCTGAGATTAAGAGTTTTCAATCGGAAAATTTTTTATATCAACCATGACCATCGAAACTGGTGGCATTGATTCATATTATTTCATTTTTTTTAAATAGGACATCCTATATTTTTCCAGGATCTGATAGAGAAATTGTTCGATTTGCTTTATACACATTTCCTTATTCGTAAAATGTGTCGTTTTTTTAGTAAATAGAATGTGAAGCTATCCAGGAAAGTTTTCTATTTAAAAATTTTTCTTTTTTGATAAAGATATTCATCAATCCTAATGAGTAAACATTATTTTCTTTGTGCAATTCCCGTATCTATTCGAAGTAACTATCATTAACAAGTTAATAAGAAAATAAGCAGACAAATGTTGGTTAGAGTTCAGTATAAAAGTTTTTTTTTTTGCAGTAAAGAATATATTGAAAGTTTCGAAGAAGATATAAGAAATGTTCCGCGATTTAACTGCATAGAAATGTTACGAAAGAACTTTCTAGAAGAATTCCTTAAGGCAATAGGTAACGTGGACTTTAAACAAATATTACCCCCAGAATATTAGTAAATATAAAAATACAAGGAATCGCATTACAATTTGTACGAACGAAAGTAATTCTCACTTCCAATAAGAATTCATAAATCATATCCTCGAAACAGCTGTTCGGGATTAATTAAACTTGTGTGCCGATACTTTAGTGTTGTTTGCCATACTACCTCACAGTTCTTACTATCATTATTCATATAAGATTCTATTTAAAATACCAAACTTATACGGTGCGTTGCAGAAATTGAGCACTTCACATATTTCAATATAATGTTAACAACACTTATCGCCGAATGTCTTTTATTTGAAAACTTTTTCTCTAAATTTCTCTGGGAAGAAATTATCTGCCACCTACGCGTTAGGTGAACACGCTGTATTTAATTAGTTTGACTAACATAATAAGTTAGTGAGTAATTCAATCTATAATGAGTAATTTAAGGAAGTTCGTGACTCGAAATTTATTCAATCAAAAACAGCCTGGTGAGCGGTTATCGACACTGGAAGAGGCCGTTGAAGCATTTAAAAAGCGTGTTTCTGAGATACCCACTTCAGATTGGAATAAATGTTTCTTCAATTGCAAAAGTGCTTCAAGCTTAAAGGCGAATAAGAAACAATAAACTGTTTTTCTCGATAAAATATCTGTTTTTTTCTTTTTCCGGAAATGTTTAGGATTGCCTTCGTAGATCAGATTAATTTTCAAAGAAGCTGCCTCAAGAGCCAATTTTTGATTATTAACAATACAAAGTCCGCTGTAGCTCCTCAAAGATTAAACGAATTATAGAAAATATGCCATTGGATTGGTCTCTTAAGGCATATTTACTAATCCTTTCAGCTCATATTCCTTTTGAAACAAATATCTCATAAAATAAACTTAGGAAACGCCACCTTGCAATCTGGAAAAAGAATTAATTTCTTAATCGAAGCAGGAACCACTTACACGAACTTATTCTTACACAACAATAAGACAGACGTGATTATATGTTTACCTCACAATTTTTTTAACATCTTCCACAAGTTCTCATTTGAAATTTTTACTCTTTAGTATCAACTTTTGCCAAACGATTAAATTATTTAAAAATTACTGCCACCAGCTTCCTAACTATCTTATCTATATATAAACCTTACTTTCACTTATATCGATTCTTCTCTCGATTTCCTCTAGACGAAAACAAAGAGCAGAATTAACCTTTCTCGACGAATAGTAGTGAACTACCCTGAATTATTTACGATACGTCCTCACAGCGAGCTTTTCTAACAATCGCAGGTCGTATTTTCTTTTGGTATTTTTATTTTTACCGATGGCCAGAGGAAAACACAATTAATTCGTATCAAACGATCGTCTATACACTCGACGAATGCATACAAATAAACCTTTGACAACGCGAACCAATGACAACATGTAAATAGATGTATAGCTCTCACATATTGCGTTATAGATACCGTATTCCCAACCAAAAGTATGTAAATGTGAAACGAACGTTGGAACTCAAATCCCTTTTGATAATCAAAACCGCCTTTGGATAAGGGCGGTGTCGGGTATATTAAACGTATCCCGAAGCTGCCTCGAAATTAGATATTTCAGCATTCTAATGTTTTTACTTTTGGCGTCACGTAGGCAACTAAATACATATACGCTTGAATTGTTATTTCCCGACCCACGACGAGCTCGAATTCGTCTTTCGTTGACGATAAAGTATGTCATTTTGACGGGGATGACACGCGCAACAGCATTTTGAACACGTACAGACTACAAAATGTAATAAAACGAACGAGCGCGGCATAACTAAAGCTACTAAATTATATTTTGAGGCGTACATGTGTTAGACGGAGACTATGAATCGAATCCAAATTTGAATTCTCCAACGATTATTTTCAACTTAAAAGGAAAATGTAGAATTGCTTCTGGGACAAAAGAGATGCTAGTAAGGCCAATCCTATTAAATTCGATTTAATTAACAATCTGCCATTGTTAATTAAATCGAATTTAATGCGTTTAGTGCGTGCTCGTGTTAAAAAAAAAAACACATCCTCAGGCCAGAATTTATACAGGGCATTTCAATTGAAACGAGCCACCTCAAGTAACTCTTTACCTGCTGTTATTTATATAAAATTCCGAAACCGATCAATTTTCATATCAAGGGTGACAACTTATAATGACGGCCCTGACGGTTTAAAATCATTCCTGAGGGGGCAGCAGTCCCCACCCTTAAAATTTGATTAGGGAAGATGGGTCTTGTGACCACTTTTTACTCTCTTTACGGCAACATGAAAAAATAGTCATTTTTTTTAATCAGTAACATTTTACTTTGAATTTTACTTTATTAAATGTTTAAAATTATAATTGTTAACCTCCATATAATAGTACAATCTTGCTTCAACTGCTCTCCTGACATTTCGTAACATTTCTGGAATTATTTGTTGGCATTCTTCAGCAATTTTTTGGCGTAACTCTTATAAGCAAGACCCCACCCTTAAAATTTGAATAGGGAAGATAGGTTTTGTGACCACTAAAGATCTTTTTACTCTCTTTACGGCAACATAAAAAATATTCAATTTTTTTTAATCAGTAACATTTTACTTTGGATTTTACTTTATTAAATGTTTAAAATGATAACCGTTAACCTCCATATAATAGTACGATCTTGCTTCAACTGCTCTCCTGACATTTCGTAACATTTCTGGAGTTATTCGTTGGCATTCTTCAACAATTTTTTGGCGTAACTCTTATGAGGAAGCTGAACACGTGGCATACACCTTAGACTTAAGATGCCTCCAGAGAAAAAAATCGAGTGGTGTAAGGTCCAGAGATGTGACAGGCCATTCTATAGGCCCCCTTCGACCAATCCAACGATCGCGAAAGTGATGATCCAGAAATTGTGGTACTGCAGCAGCGTAATGTGGAGGCGCTCCATCTCATTCCCCAACAAATCTAGATCTTGCTCCAATTCTTCGGTGATCAAAGGATTGATTGTATCGTCCAGCATGCTCAAATACATTTAACCATTTCAAGTCCCGTCAAAGAATAGGGGTGCTATTGAGATGATCGCCAAAGATACCAACCCATACATTAAGTTTCTGTGGCTGTTGTGTATGTGTTTCCCGCGTTAAATGGGGATTCGTGTCGCTCCAATATCTGCAATTTTGACGATTTACTTGGCCACTCAATGAAAAAGATGATTCGTCCGAAAGACAGATATTATACAATAAGTTTCGATTATTGTTGAGGCGCTCGTTCATTAATTCACAAAATTCCAACCTCCTGTCAAAATCATCTTCATTCAATTCGTGTACAAGTATAATTTTATAGGGATGAAATTTGAGCTTCTTACATATTCTACAAACTGATGAACGGCTTACTCCTGATTGAGATAACTGTCATATCGACGTCGCATTTCCAAGCACTGCGACCTGACCTAAGACTTCGACGTTGATATCTTCATTATTAACAACCCGATGAAAATGTTTTTTGTTATGTACAGAGCCCGTTTCCGCAAATTTTTGGATTAATTCCAGTACATTCCGCACATTTTGGCCTTCATGATTTTCGTTGAATAAGCGAGCTGTAGATCTCGCACACCTCCCGTTCTCATAAAACAAAGTCACTAATTCCACACGCTCTTGGATAGAATAGACCATATTAATTAATTGTGAATTCACGATTAAACTGAAAGTAAACTTCACTAAAGAACATTCCACTAAACAATGCAAACGTAAACTAATACCGTGCAAAATAAGTTTCTAAACGTTCTGAAAACGGAAGCAAAAAATGTGAAGACAAACGACATTACGACAAATGATAAGTGACTGTGATAAAAACAAGTGGGAGTTAACCTGGTTGCCACAAAAAAATTGCCAAATGTCAGAAGAGCACGTAGGGAGAGCCATCTCATCTTATTCGTGTTCTATTACACAGTTTGCAAATAATGCACTTTTTGCTTACTGATAAAAAAAAAATGAGTTTCTGATAGATGTTGCCGTAAAGAGCATTAAAAGACCTTTAGAATGAGTGGTTACAAGACCCATTTTCCCTATTTAAATTTTAAGGGTGGGGGCTGCAGCGCCCCCAGGAATGATTTTATATCATCAGGCTCGTTATTAAAAGTTGTCCCCCTTGATATGAAAATTGACAGGTATCGAAATTTTATACAAACCACAGCAGGTAAAGGTTTACCGGAAGTGGCTCATTCCAATCGAAATCCCCTGTATAGAAGAATTCTTCCATTTATCAATTGAATGTCACACATTGGTTATTAATAGCAGTATAATAAAGAACAATCAGCGAAATAAGTACAAAATAATCGCTTTTCCAGGTTATTCCTTTTATTTTTTTAATAATGTTGGAAAAGCTAATCTTACCAGCTTATCGCTCATACTTTATCAAATGAAGTAATTCAAGTGTTCTTATGCCAAGAATACTTTACGTTAGTATTTTAATCCCTTTTTATTTATAACATAACGCCATTAATGATTATCGAATTGCTAGAATTTCAGCTCCAAATTAAAAAAAAAAAAACAACTTTTAGGATGGCTACAGAAAATAATGCAACCTGCACATAGTAGTTTTCATATAATTTACAATTAGCACAAACATGAGCTTCCTACTAAAAGCTCTTGTTTACCATAAGGAGAAAAAAAAACTTCTCATAAAAGCGTGATGATATTGCGTGGCGCTTTTTAGCCACAGGTGTTAGTATTATCGCTGTTAAGTAGTTCAACGACACCAGCTTTTTTATTTATGTATGTTTGCCCATACTTATAAAACTATTAGTTGTTGATTAAGGAAGGTATATATTTACCTTTATATAATATATTACGTTATAACTATGTGATCTCTAATAGGTTACTATCGTATTCAGTACTGTAGCAAGTGTATAGCCCAAAAATAAAAGAATAATTTAAATGTTTAAACAAAACCGATTAAAAAAAAAGAAAGAAGATAATAAAACAAGTTAGATAATAAAAATAATAGAAAATATAGCTTAAGTCTCTGAAACAAGCAATCGAAAATCCTTTAATTTTAAATCGAGACAATCTGAGAAATTTTATTAGGACCGCTAAAAGTGTATTGCTATTTTTTAGTGTTACGAAGCTTTTCCTCGCGCTAATTAATTTCCATTCTTTTCTTTCAGACAAAAGCGCATCTGGACGTTCTAGCGGACGCTCTATTGAGATGGGCAAGGGGGCGTTAAATCAGGAAGATATCCCAAATCATCGTACGCCCCTGGAGCGCCCGCAGGTCAGGTCCGTACGCACCAGAGGCGACTCGTGCCCTCATACACGCCACGTTTAACTCGTCCCCTACAACTCCTTCAATAAATTAATCCTAGTATACTTCGAGAGTAAAAAGACTTAAAAAAATGTAAAAAATATAAAATGCGCACAGTCCGAGAAGTTCACTGCAGATCGTTGTTTGTACAAATAAAAAAAAAAAAAAGGCAACACAAAGATACACAAATCTTGGAAATTCGTCATTAACATTTTTTATTGTACAATATACCATTTATTTTATATATTCTACGCTCTATTTTTTGCATTAAGAGAATGGCAGAAACGATTAATGTCGAAAGCAATCAAAGGATCCAGTGAGCTTCGGATTGTAAAACGCTTAGGTAATCATTCCACTATGTTGTGTTACTCAAAGATATAAATGTTATATACAGAAAAGAAACAAAAACAAACGAGAATTAAGTCAGTTTTAATCAGGATGGTATTGTTAGAGTTGAAGCAGTGTTGGAGAGGATTTTTAGGAATTGGATCCCAACAATATGTGAAACAAAAACAAAAAAAAGCGATCTTATTTTTAAATAGTTGATTTTATACGAAAGGAAGATAAACAGATCTCATTTCTAACGAGTCGGAGTTGGTGAACTATATGTTTCCTTTAGTTAATTAAAATATGTATATTTTAACGAATGGAACTGCAAAGAAGTATTTATGAATTTATACCTCGTTTATATATTTGTTAAATATGTTATTGAAGATTGTTATTTTATTGTAAATTTATATAATTTTTATAAATAATATTATAGAATTGTTATTGATAATGTTAAGGTATGCAGTCAGGTCCTTTTGATTACGTCATCTCGTGGATATAATTTGGGAAAAATCGCTACTACCCCATAAATAAATCAGTTTAACATTTTCCTTCCAAAATTCGAAGTGAAAGAGTGACCATTTAACGGGAAACACCTCATCTAGTTCTTATTATATCATATACATAATTATATATGTGAATTCGAAAAAATATATAAAAAATAAAAAAAAAATTGTAGGTATTAGAAAAAAAAAAATATGTGGCAATGTTGTGAGATCAAATTTTACGCTTTTGATGTACTTTAAGAAAAGAATATATATATATACGCGCATATAATATATACTTAATAATATATATATTTATATATCTCAACATTAAAGTGTCGTTTTTTAGAAGTAGGAGGTTTCCCGAAATCACTCCTCTTCTGTTTACGGTAGCGATTTTTTTTAGCTTGATCTTCGTTTTTCGTGAACTCGTGCAACCCTAAGGGAAATATTTGGAGGCTGGACCCTTGTCTGAAGATCCAGATCCGATTTCTTAGATTTTGTAGGATTGGTAAACGTTGCGCGTTCAATGTCAATTAATGGTATCGGAAGATGATCATTTCTGAATCATCCTGAGCCACCGATGTCCATATAACTGGCATGACGGAAGATCGTGATTCTTGCTGGATTGGGGATTCGTTTCATACAAGGGTTTTTTGATATTTTCCTATGGATTGCTACCCTCCAAAAACCATTATCTCTCTATACAGCGCTTACACGAAAATGACGAATAATCAAAGAAAAGGTGGGGAGTTTTTAAGAGGAAAATTTATCAATTATTTGTTATAACCACACTCCGAATTATCGAAAAGTTTACGCTTACTGTCTTAATGAGTAATGATCTTAATTTTTTTTTTTTTAGAACTATTAATTAAGTATAAATTAAATAAATAATATATATATTTATATAAGTGCTACCACAAAATAATACACACAATAAGTCTGATCATGTTCCAAAAAAAATTCTTCAGAACTGAAAGAGAGCTTCAGGAGGCTTGGAGAAAAATATAGAAAAGCACGCGTGACCGGCCTATGAAAAAAAAAAAAACGGTTGTTTTTTTTTTAAGTAAATAAAAAGAAAGACAAAAGTTAAAGAACAAAAAATGTGGTGCAACTGTGACGCTAAGACTGTATAAATTCCCAAATCACCAAACGGCAGCTATCGCGGCTAATATCGGTTGATTCTGGCAGGTAATAAAGGACGCTCAAAGTCGTAGAATGAGATAAAACGAATGTGCAGCCCACCACCTCCATCAATTATATGAAAAAATGTATTGTAATGAATTAAAAAATACCATAAGAGAAACAGGGCTAGAAAGCCAACTCCTCCTTTGATTAATTTAAATTAATTTAAATTATTTTTCGTGAATAATTTTTTTCCAGGGTCAAATTGGCGGCAAATTTCTATTTCCCCCCATTTTTTGAAAATTACCCACGCGAAATTTATATCCCCTCCCTCTCAATTCCCCTCTCTATTCCTTTCGATTAAATATTTCTAAACCGCACAAGAAATGCACCACGCACGACTGCACTAAAAAAAAAAAAACTAGAGTAAAGAAATTCGTTTTATTAAAGATTTTGAGTGAGTGATGTTTATAAGTGATCAGGGTGGTAGCTTCGTCTCGCGAAACGAAGCGCCTAACCCGCTAAATGTGATAAAACCCAACTTTATGCACAATTGCTCCCCCTCCCCCCACTCACCTGCCCTCTTCCTTTCTTTGAATGTTAATTAATATACTAAAACGCGAAAAAAAGAACAAAAATCATAAAAATCGGTGGACTCCTTAAATTTATAGTTGACTTCTGAGTCCAATCCACGGAAAGTTTTGGAAGCGAGAGCAGATAGTGAGAATATTTTTTTACGATCGTGTGGAAGTCGAAGAGTCTAGTCAATTTTCTAGTCAAACAAATAATTAGTTAATTTAGTAATAAATATTCTAACGAAAGTAATAATGAAAATATATCAACAATAAAGGAATTACGCAATAATTTTTCGTACAAAATAAAATAGAATTTCATTTGCAGGAGAGGCACAATCACTTTAATATTTAACCCGTTTCGAGCGGCCGTCTTTTTAATTTCTCGTCCCTCACACTCCTTTGCGGTATTACGAATAAGGTTTAAGGAGATCCGACCTAGAAAAATAGCAAAAAAATTAAAGCACCTGCACCCATCTAGTAATATAGATAAATAGAGAATATGGAAAAATGAAAATGATTCTATTAGATTATACCGTAAAACAGTATATGGTCAAACAGTTACGCAGAAAGATGTTTATTTTTTAAGTGTTTAGTTGTCTATAATCACTGTTCATATTAAATGTTTATATATTTAAATAAAGGCAAGAAAAAAGATAATGTAACTATATTATATACATACATAAGATATATATTCTGAAAAAAAATCCGTCAATAAAAACATTCCGATATGTGTGTTAAAAGATAAGTAATTCAAATAATAATATAGATGTCACTAGTATCGCACACAGCACCTGTCTATAGATTTCGTTGAAAATTGTATGTTTCATTGACGCTACGATTTTCAACTAAATCTATTTAATCCAGCACCTTAGAATAGTAAAAAAGTGTTGCAACCCGTTAACCTGATATCCCCCGTCCTTATTTTAAGTTCTTTTACGCAACGTGAAGCTGTCCTCGAAATGCTGCAATCGCTGACCCGTGTATATATATATATATATATGATATATACCAACATGTACAAGAATGTTATAAAAAAACGGGGTGATAAATACATGATCGACAGCCTTCTTAGGATATAACGTAAATAAAAGAAAATATACAAATAGTTATATACTGACGGCCTAAACTATTTTTATATAATTGAGAAAAAAAAAACAATTGTTAATGACTGAAGAATAGCCTGTTATAGTTTCCCAAGACATGGCCAAATATATAATATATTGATGTATATGTATTTATTGACTAACTAAACTGGTGTTTTTTAGAAACGCCGACACCAGATGGCGTTTTGTCGATCGCATGTATGGATCACCCCCTTCACGATATTATATTAACCCACCGCACCCACCTATGATACCATTATATACATTCCATTCTTACATTCCTCCCTCCTTTCCCAAAAGATGAAAGAAGAAAAAGTATAATACGTGTATATTGAATATATTTTACTAATAGCTGTTATATTTATGGTGTAACTATATGATGGTGCGCGATAGATCACGACGGTGTCTTGTGGCATCTCTAAGAGTATGGGGTGAAAACTATTCTATTCAAAAAAAAAAAAAGAAACCTATATTATTATAAACAGTAAAAAAAAATAATTATAAATGTACAATAAATGCCTCAGCCAATATAATGGTTATAAAATGAAATCGAGTTGTTTTATTTTCTTTTCCTTTTAAACCTGATAACTTACAACATCTCAAATTTATGCAAAATAATACTGGAAAACCTTCAATGCATAATAAAAAAAAAATCCTATATATTAATGCCATAAATAACAACGTAACAAAGAAAAACAATGATTACACTTTCGTGCTTCGCTCGAAGGAATGTGTTCAAATTGGTGCTTTTATTGTTGGATACATGTTTCCAATCTTTCCGTTTGGTGTATGCCAGGACTGCCCTTCATTATTTAGTTCTACGACATACACTTCATTTCTCATAAACCTCCAAAATGAAAAATCGAAGGTATTAAGGTCGGCAGGGCGAGTTGGCCACTTGCTTCCACGATGAACAAGATTAATGAAATTTTCCCAACCTATCCACGGGGTAAATAATCCTGTTCTCGTAGGTGATGAATCTTTCGGAAATGAAACGAGTTGAAGAAGCTGTACTTTGAGGATTTGATTCAAGGTTAATATTCCGTACAGTTGTATTTATTTTTTCTGGTGCTTTTTCTACTACTTGCAAAAACTTCTTCGTTACAAATTTCCTCTTTTTTTGAAACAGCTATCTTCTCCCAAAAGGCTTATGAACATCAATAAATGTTCTAGCATTAGGGACATATCTTGATGGATATCTCTCTCGATAGATACGTTGAGCTTCGGAAGAATTTGATCCAGTTTCGCTATAACATATAATCATGTTCCTGTACTCTCCAAATGTGTAGAGAACCATTTTCGAAAGTAATTTAAAGGAACGACAAGTAAGAGAAGCAAACGAAAACGTAATTAGGAACATGAAAAACTTGAAAAAAAAATATTACAGCCAACTACAGGTAAGAAATGCATTTTATAAAAAAACTCAAAAACGAACTCAAAATATAAAAATTTCATCCTGAAACTGAAATAAGTCTAAATATCACAGGATAGGTTCCATGCCATGCTTAAGATCAGAAGATGCATTTGCCCTTAATACATAAAAATGAAGACTGCATTTACAGTAGCTATTACGTTGAAGAAATTTTTGAATATTAAGTTGCAAAAATGATACAAGATGATCCATTAATAGCAAAATAAAGTTCTAAATCAACACTGCGCTGGTTTTTTTTTTATTTATTTATCTTCAAAGATAGACCAGTAGCACCCCATTGTACCTCTCTTGCATCATA
>LR736862.1:12289954-12327387 GCA_902654985.2 Oryctes borbonicus
ATAAAAATGAAGATTGCATTTGCCGCAGCAACTATGTTGAACAAATTTCTTGCAAAAATGCTACAAGATAATCCGTTAATAGCAAAATAAATTTTAAGCAATTTTAAGCAATATATTGCTTACCTGCCCTGACATATTTAGCAAACATCTAGTAATTCTGATCACATTTGTTTACCGAGTTTTAGGTTTAATTTGAAAAAAAAAAAAATGTATTGCCCAAACATTAAATCGCAAATTTATTAAACATATTTATAAGAAAACGATAAATATCTCATTCCCATGCCCTAACACGACTATATATACGACCCAATTAAATATTATAATCGGAAAGGCAGTAAGTAACAGTTTATTAGGATATTCTCGCATTATACAACCCATTTAATCGTTTGCAATGCATCGGTTTGTGTATCTTTCCGCATCAATTTACTTGTTTGCCGATCTACGATTTACCGTACCCGTTAATGTTGCGCTTCTTGCAAACTTCGCGTCAAGAACGCCGAAACGTTTCCACCCTAAAAACGTAAAAGCCTGTGGGGAGATCAAAGGAGCTTGTTACGCTTCGAGGAAACTTGAATAACAAGATATTTCCATCGCGACGGATGTGTTTATGTAATTTGATTGAAAGTTGAAAATAAGCAAGTACCGAGGTGCTAATGGATTTTTACGTTTGTTGTTTCTTACACATGTTTACCTTCTATTCCATGACAAAATCGATTAGAAAACGTTATATTCGTTCTTTTTTTTTGCTTTGAATAAGAAATATCCGTTAACGACAATATTTTCACTGCGTTAGTACTGTGTAAGTTACAATTTTTCCATTTTAGCAGAAACATTCTGGTTAGCTCACGTAAATTTTCAAAAGCATCTTTCAACCCATGCGCAATTTTCATACATGGTTTTTAAAAGAAATTATCCATAAAAAAAAAATAGAATAAACAATTACAAATCATGCACAAACTCCCTCATAAAATTCTTTCACTAACGAAATAAGTAATAATGCAACGTAATATTCCAAAATAGACAAGAGGGATGATCACCCTCGGCGATTTCGTTATATAGCCTTGGAACTTCCTAAGTTCCCAACATTAAATTCTACGACGAGAGTCGTTCAGCTGGGCCAACTTTATGCCACCCTCACCTAAAACTGCTGATATGATCGGGTGTATTTTTGACGGCCTAGACGAGAGCCGGATTAATGAGCTTGAGACGTTCCGAAAGAGAGAGCATCCTCCTCTCGTAAAAGTTTGGTCGCAGATCGTAAACCGAAAGCTCTCTCGTATTGTCAACAAACTCATTTAGTGCTAATTTAACTGTACACGTGTATAACTGTTGTAAATCTGCAGAAAAATTAATCCTGCACGGCTGTGGATGTGTTATATGTAAATTGGATGAATGTCGCAATACTCAAGCCAAAAACAAAGTCCTATAAAATGTAAAAGTTACAAAGAATTTCTTCTATTTTATCTGTACTACTTCCCTTAATCAATTGTCTTCTATCTCTGTTGCCAAAATAATAAAAATATCCAAAATCGATGAAGTTCGTCCAAAAATATCATAAACACAAAATTCCTTACGTGAAAAAAGAAAACAATTTTATTTGCTTTTTCAATTTTTACATAATGCCAATGTAGCCTTTATCATCAAAAAGCAACTTTAAACGAAGACAAGGCCAAAAGGACATTTTTTTTTTAATTAAACCAATTCAACAAATAAGCCTAAATAACTTGTCCCATTTTTTAAATTTCGCTGATTATTTAACGAATAAAATTAATTTAAAATAAACGAATATGTCCTCTATTGTTGGCGATATTTTCAGAAAATGCCAACTGGGGTTATCTTCACCAACCTAACTACCAGTTTTCAAGATGGAAGGGAATTTTTAGGCATCGAAACACAAAACTCACCCATTCTTATCAGAAAAATTTTTAATACGGTCTTAATACCATCTTCATTTAAAGAACTTGTTTTGCTTTCTAAGTTTCCCATGACCAGCCAAGATGGATGCTATTTACGGAGCACCATCATTTGCCATAACGAAATTTTTGACAGGTGAATTTATTTAAGCGTAGTCAAACTAGCTTGGTTGATGATGAACATTCAAAACGGCCAAAAAGTGCAACCATTATCGATAAAATAGGAAAAGTTGACAAAACGATGCTAAAGGGCAAAGGCTGTGGGCATCTCGAAAAGACGTGTTTGTAACATATAATTGAAGGTTTGACCATGAGAAAGGTAGCCGCGCGTTAGGTATAGCGCTTATTCGCTTAGGACCAAAAACGGATTCGAGTGAACATTTCCGAAGCTCTGTTGAAGCAGATTGAGATTAATAAATCAATCTAAAGTCATCGCACAGGATTCGGAAGGGTGAATCAGCTCCGAAAGCAGCGAAGACTATTCCATCGAACGAGAAGGGAGCGGCAACTGCGATAGTCAAGGAATCATGTCTTAAAAAAGGAAAAATAATAACAAGGGCATACGACATATCATTACCTGGCAAGCTGAAAGCAGAAATGGCTGCATTTCAAACGAAAGAAAATTTTATTCCACCAAAACAAGCAAAAATTCACGAATTTGATGATCAAATTGATAGACCACCCACTCCATTGAATGCAAATTTATCTTTAAAACCACGTAAAAATGAATAACTTAATTGATTTCTTTCAGGTTACGTGAGACGCTGGCGGGGATTTTATTTCCTTAATATATAATATTCTTACAATCAACAGCACTGTATTCCCCTGTGCTTTCCTGAAATTAACCGAAATAGAGTTTGCGGTAAATTGAATTAGATTTTTAATTCCGGAATGATATTCGCATTTTTTGCGTGGGACATGAATTAAGTGATTATGAAATTAGTGTTATTAAAGGATAGATGGGTAAATGAAAGCGCTTTGCAATATTAAAATACAGTAGCTTTTCACAGCTTGCTATGCATGTGCTATTTTCAGCGAGAAATTACATTTCCTTGATGGGTTTTTTATCTGGATTATTTTTTATCGAACCAGGCTTAGAAAACAATATTAAAATCTTCCTTCATTTATTTCAAACTTTCTTCAACGAACTAAATATGTAGCGGTGCAAATAAGCATATACTCATAAGTGGATATTTTTTTTTAATAATTACTATAAAATAACATTATTGAAACAAGTAACTGTTGCATTAAAATAATGGTACAGCTAATAAATAGGAGAATTCAGCGTTATAGCGTCATCTAGGAATGGGACTAGGAATTAGGTAATTTTATCAAACGACGCTTATGGACAGATTAAAGATTTTATAAATTTGGTTTTACTTCCTGTAAAGGTCTCTTCCTTCCTCACTAAAGCAGATTATAGATAGTAGAAAGCTTTTATAATAATCTGGTGTTCTCGTTAAGAAAGAAAATAAGCAAGCTAACTAATGATCATCCCAAGTATTAAAGATTAACACAAAATTCTTGCCGAAGTAGAAACTTTGAATATTTTTTCACGTAGTTGCTTTTTGAAAATAAGTTTAGTTTTAATTGTTTTTATTGGTGTTTTTCTGCTTTTCTTTGTTCCCGAAACGTTGTTCTTTTTTTTATTCTAATTTTCTCATAATTATATCTACCTCTCTGCTTTATCTTTTTTCTATAATTGTTCCATACTGTAAGTTCTCTAAACTTTTCATCATGTTTTGCTACATTGAAATAAATTTGTTGGCATAATTTTGTCAAGATGCTAGTTGTAATACACTCCGCCCAGTAAAGAATGTCACCTTCAATTTTAAAATTAAACCTATAGGTATAGGTGAACCAAATAAGGAATTATGTGGTGGATTAGATCAACTGGCAGGAGTGAAATGATAAAATCACTAAAAGGAAGTTAAAGGATCGTCCAGGAATCTAAATTTAATTTAGATTCCTGCCTTCCTGCCTTACTAGACCTTATAAAAACAATACCATAACAAAGAAATTAATTTTTAAATTCGACCTTACCACGAATAATAAGACACAAAAAGTACTTTTAAATTTATTGTGCAATATTACAATAAAAACAAAATATAAAATGTACCCACCTCAATATCGACTACGTATTCATACATCATCATTTTGAGCTATCTGCGGGATTCTAATATAATAAATAAATAAAAAAGAACAGTAATAATTTCTTCTAGACACAAACATCGACTTCGAACTACGTCGATAGCGGTTTTTTCTTTAGTAAAACCCTCGATTTAGGATCAACAACCCTTTTTCTTTTCCTCAAAGGTCTAACAACACCGTTCTTCACTGCTTCCTTCTCTTCGATTACATCATCAACTTCTATTAAGCTGCTATCGCCACTATCTTGACTAGAGTTCCCGTTCTGGTGATTGACTGGGATCAAGGGTGGATCCGCATCGTTATTACTGGTAACATTTTTAATTTCCACGGGTTTCCTAGTTTGCTCCGCTTGTAGGAAACTCTTCAGTGGCAAAGGTATAGGTACGGGCAGTGGAACAGGGACTAGTATTGGATAAGGTACTAACACAGTTACAGGTGGTAAAACATTTGGTGCTGCTGGTTTTATAGGAGGTGGAGGTTGTGGTAAAGGATGTCCAAATGCCGGATGTGGTATTCGAGGATCTGGTGGAAAAGATGGTTGTTGATGGTAAAAATATGGATTCGGAATCCTTTCCGGTGGTGGGTTAATACTATCGCGAATTTGGTGAGTTTCGATACAGTTGACGGGAGAATGCCTAACGCGGAGATCTTGCGGCAGCTCCGGCTGGGGCTTTACGAAATTCGGACAGGTAACAGTCGAAGAACATCGTTTCCGTTTACGCTGGGGTTTACTTCGTATCCTGCGATTTCCGTCGTGGGAGTCGCAATTCGAGGCCAGCAATTTGGAGGGATGTGCCACCGTAATCAAAGGTAACGGAGACGTTTGCGGAAGATTGGCTTGTTGCTGCGGCTTCGGTGAGTCCGGCGGTGTAGGTGTCTTGGATTCTGGAGATTTACAATTTCTCATCCACAGTTCGGGCGTTATCAATCCCGTACCTGAATCGTCTATAGGTAGATGCGGATGCATTTCTAGGTGGGCTCTTGTTTCCCGGCAGAAAATATGCATTTTGTACTGGTTTAGACATTTGTCGGAACAGAATTGTAACTGTGATGCACCATCCTGGAAACGAAAGAAGAGGTAATATTAAAAATAGAATTATCAACGTTTATAGATATAAGAAAAATTAAAGGCAATAAAAGATTAATGAAGACTACCAGCCTACCACCATGTACAGACGCACGTTGTGCTACGGCTCATCAGTGCACATTTGTCGGAATATTTACGATTGCGACCAGGGATCCCTGGCATCGCGACCTCTGAGGGCCGCAAAAATCGACTAATAACTTAATTAATCAGATGAAAATTGACGAAAATATTATTATAATGTTTTCATCAACTCTCTAGCTAATTAAGCTATTCATCAATTCTTGCGGTCCTCACAGATCGTGATGCCAGAAACGTCGCAACCGCAGAGATACTTGCAAATATTTCGCAGGTTATGTGGTAGCACCTTTAATTAGATTCTCTCATTCATATTTGTACAAAAACAGTACTAAAATGGTTTTGCACAAACGTTTGAGCACTGTTATTGATATGCCACAGCTTCTATTGATAGTAAGAACTGCGTTAAGGGATGAGAGACCTGTCAGTACTACTCGTCGATTCGCAGTCTATACATATTTAACGTGCTAAAGACGAAAGCCTTAATCTTACTTGAAAATCGACGTAGGACACTGTATGCCTCACGTGTCTACACCAATCGCAGGTCTTGTTCTTCTTGAAGTTTGCCCTTCTCGATTGCGAGAAGCACAATTCCGAACAGAATGCGTTCGTGCCAGCTGTTAGTCCTGTATTTTCTTCGACAGGCTTGCCACACCAGCCGCAACCCTCTGCAATAGTAAAATTTTTAAATTAAGTCTTTTGAAAGGTACACTTTTAATCGTCTTACATACAACATTATATCTAACTTGAAGCAGAAAGAAACGAGGTTAAGGAGCAATCGTCATGATCAAAATAATAAAGAATAATAAACTCGGATTCTTTTTTGTGTTCAACAGGACTTAAAGTTATAACCTAATTAAGTGAGTGATCTACCAAAATAATAAACGTTAAAGATAAGAAAAGTCTTATTGGAATTAATCGAACAATTCAAAAACGCCAAAAAAATAGCAGATGTTCACCTCCATGGTAATTCCTTAGTTGGCCATCATGCAATTGGTTTGAAAAAAATTGCAATAAATTATTACCGTTGCAGGAAAAAATAATGGATCGACAATTCTTCTCCGTGAAGGTGCTGTGCAAACACCAACCTTTCCAGAATACAATGGTTTCTGTATCATGACAAAAGAGTTTTCACTGGACCATAGCTTTTTTTTTAATAAAACCATTAACATGGAACCAAGCTTTCTCTGAGAAGGATTTGCCAAGAAGCCAGAGAAGACGAGTTTTATATGGATATTTTTCTGGATCTTGTCCAAAAATATGTCCAAGAATATATGACCGACGATGAGTTTCACCCGTGCCTTTCTTGAATCACTACCGGGTTTGTTAACGAAATTTAGCAACGTTTTGTCCATTTGTCCATTACGAAAATTAACATCAAATATAATTTGAATTGTCGCACTTGGATTTTAACTATCGGATGCAGTTGTCACCAACATAAAAAGTAATTCAAAAAAAAAATTGCTCTCGATTACATTTCTTTATGGTTTTCTTTCTTCGTGCTCATTTATATAAAAGAATTTTTCACGTCAAATGGAAACCGCCCCACAAAACGATGCGGGAATTTTTCCCAAAAACATTTGATTCTCCACAGCTTTGAATATCAAACCCCATCTTTAGCCAGACCTATGGAAGTGTAAAAATAACGTTAGGTATTACAGCTGTAGATATTACGAGAAGCCTTAATTCCTTAACCATATCAATATCACCATAAGTTCTCCGGTTATACAACATTAGTTAACTTTTATCACAACACCGGTGTTTAATTACAATTAATAAAATTGGAAATTTATTAATAAATTTTACATAGAACCGGCTCAAATTCTGTTAATAGGCCCACACGTTCCTATTAAAAGTTTTTTTGATCAAGTATCTATTGGTTCACGGCGTTTCAAGGAAACCGCGGGAAAATCCCAAAAATACAACACGTGATATTTTTACGATTATTTATATACATTGCTTAATATTTAAAACGTGTATATACAGCGTGTTCCAATTGTACAGAACAATGCTTCTACGACAGTATTTCGAAATTAAAAAATCTAGAAAGACCACACTACGTTCAATTATTTATTGTGTTAAAAAATCATTCCAAAAATGGTTCTTCAATAACATAAGATGATCACGTTAAATGAAACGGAAACAATCCTAAGAAATGCAATGAAGAATACCGCAATTGGGAACCAATCTGTTGCGGGTAACATTTTGGAGAAACGCTGCCTAAATCTGAAACGTGAAACATTTTCTAATTAAGGAAGACTGAAAATTCACATTCTCCTACACGTCAATTGTCTTTGTATCATAATTCAGGCATTCAGAGAATTTCAGCCTTTTACGTCAAGAATTATCCGAAGATGATTTTGACCGAAGTCTTAAATTGTCCAACTTCATGAAAGAGAAAATTTAATTAACACGATTGTTTTTCCCCATGAAGCATCGTTTTCTCTTAAGAATAGTGTTAATAGCCACAATTGCCGATACTGGGTCCAAGGAAATTCTCATTGGATAATTCATCACCATACCCAAAGGCAAAAATAAACGCATATTATCGGTCCTTTCTTTATCTTACAGCAGAATCAAATTATTTTTTCGTCACTTAGGCTTACATAATGGAGAGATTGAAGACGAACTAATAGACAATAATTTATCAATCTGGTTCCAGCAAGATGTGGCACCGCATCTATTTCTTCATAAATTTTTAATTATGTGAAACATTTTAACAGTAAACTGAGCAGAAATACCGGTTGCACTACGTCAAGGCAACAAGAAATGAATTTGTGAGGATTGCGGTCGGCCAAAACATTTTCTTGAACTACGAAGAGAGGTTTCCCTTTTTGGTCGACCGCAATCCACAGAAATTCGTTTCCTGTTGTCTATTATTTTAACAGTTACAATTAGAAATTATAGATTTGGTGCGTGATAAGTTAGAAAATTTTTTCTTGCATAACCCAAAAGAAAAAGGAATCTTGCTAACCAACCTTTATATAAACCATTTTTTTTTTTTTCATATGACGTACTCTAGCGACTTTACGCACATTATGCCATAAAATTTGATATATTTCCCAGTTAAAAAAAATGTTAAAACAAATACGTAAATTCTTACCAATCGGCAACCATAAGTTTGAAACTAACCACATATCCGAATATTATTAAAAAGCACTACTACGTTACTCGCATACGTCTTTCCAATGATAACGCAAGTCATAGTTTGAGGAAAATTCAAATTATTTCCGGTGGAGAAGATATTAGTACATAATCGATTCGTTTTGAAAGAAATCCACACCGCGTTTCCCCGCTTTCCAGGAATTCGGAAGTCAAATCAACTGGTAGACCATGGTACACCCAAGCCGAAAGTACAAAACACCCTTGGAGCACAATGGAATTCTCGAAGAAAGAAAATCAAAACGATTGGCTTATAGACGTGAGGTAGGAGGAGTACTTCGTTATATAACCCTCCAATGGTGGGTTACCCTTACAAAGATTACGAGGGTGGTGTCATCAGATCGAAACAGCACGTGTATTTATACGTTCACTCAGCAGGAATTACGTGTTACAGTAAAAGTGGGACAAAGGATACTTGTATTAGAAAGAATGGATGTTAAACGGTGTATGTACGACCAATTTAGCGGAAATGTAATTTGGGAACTACCAACTTGAATTTATTATTAAAGCATTTATACACACGTGCACGAGTTTTAACAAAAACAATGATATTCACCATTAAAATTTATGGGTGATAAATTTGAAGGTGATGAAGCTTCAACAGCTTCATGAGATGACAAAAATCGCTGCCTTTGAAATTCGGGAGCAAAAGATGGATACAGATAATGAGACGTTAATTCGATGTTTTTCTCCTTCAAATAATCAACTGTTTAACACTGTGAGATCCAGCATTGTCCACTGTTTCTCCTGATTTCATCGATAACTCCTGACAAACAAATTATTGTAGACCATTCTTCGATTATCCAAAGAAATGCTTGCCATATGTTCAATATAACGAAAGAAGTAAGCAATCATTTTCTTGGAAGTTCTGCGTGAAGAAACAACTTTTATTGGATTCGCTCGTACATCCAAGTTTCGTCACCTGTTGCGATACATTTTCTTACATCACCTGACACGGAATACATCGGGAACAGATCTTTTCACGTTTAAACGTTTATGCAAGATCGGTTGATCGTCTTCAATCATGTTGCGCACAGCATGAATGTTTTTTTGAGCAATTTTGGTCGACCTTCAAGAAATTCATCAAGCCAATTGTAATGTTGCCTCATTATTAAAACCTTTCCGGGCATTGTTCTTGTGTTAGGTCTTTATTAAAATCGTAAGAAGCCATCCAACGAAAACCTTTACATTAAATTTCCATCTTTTTCACAAAATTGCTTCTTTTAAACGTTCGCTATAAAAAGCTACTCAGCCGATTTCTGCCCTGTAAGCCTGCAGAAACGAGTTGGACTTAGACAGACTCGTGTTTATTCATCGGTTCCTGTCGTCTACCGATTTTCGTGGATTGAACACGAGTCTGTCTAGTCTCTGCTAATTTCGTGAAGCGCACGAAAAGTGTACTTGTTTCTGCAGGCTTACTGCTCTGTCACTGCTTCAACAGTAACAAGCCTCAAAGTTTAGGAAAATTTCAAATTTCTGCTGTTTAGTAGTAAAACTTCGCATAATATGCAAAAAAAAAAATAAGTGATATAAGTCTATGAATAAAGTTAAATAATGTAAATGAGACAGCAATTTCACAAGAATTCTTTGCAGCATTTAAACGTTATTTTCCCTGATTGATCGTTACAGCAACAGAACATATCGAATCCATTTGTTAATTTTAATAAGTCCGCTTAACATAAGCAAACTAGCGAGAAGCGTTTGAAAGTGAAAAGGAATTTATTTATTTAACGTTAATATATCATAATATTCATAATACGTACGAAAACAGACGGCTGAAATAAACGTAACGCAGATAGAGAAACAGCCCGCCGAGTCATCATAAGTTTACGAAACGAAAGACGCGCACCTGTTACGGAGATTCTGCAAATAGAGCATTAATAACTCCTTTATAAATAAACCCGTGTTCGGTCGCACCTAGTCGTCGTATTTCCGAAGATTCTTTCGTACAGTGAGTGTAGTTTTTCGCCTATAATTATTGTCTTCGATGCTTCGTGTCTAAGATTGCGAGATCGCTGTGAGCCCAGATTGCTTTTGTCATTCAACGCGCAAAATAGATCGATTCCTGTTCTCAAAATCAAGCTCGTAATAAATAAAATTACCACCTTCTGCGTACGATCTATAATTCTTCCGTTATATTTAGCATAAATTACAAGAAGATGCGAATATAATATGGCTATTTTGGAGTCCACACTTTACTTGGTACCGAGAGCAAGTGGTGTGATATTAAATTAGTGGCAACGGTGAATTTTAAGCACAAACTTCAGTAGTTGTTCTACGCAAAAGATTGTTTTCGAATGGAAGTAACAAATCGACAATTAAATTTTTATAAAAATCAATATTTGCCACAAATATCGATACAAATATGGAGACTATTGCCAATTGGGTCGTCAAGAAACTCAACTCCGTCAATTCCATAAATTCCAGCATATTGAGGAGAAATTTGGTGCTTCACAAGATTAAGTGTTGGACCTAGCTTATTTTTTACTTTATATTAATGACAATGAAGCGATGATCAAGGGGAGTCTGAAAAGTTTCCAGCCTAATGCAGAAACAAGTATTTTTTTTGTTAAATTTTTCAACCTTGTAAGTTTATACCTTTCCCAGCGATGTTAACATCTCTTTAAGTAGTTGGAATCTTGTTCTGCAAAGTAGAGTTTACAAATGTAAAACTCATTTTATGAAAGTCGCTGTCCTTCGAGAGAAGCTTTGAGTTTAGGAAATAGAAAAACGTCGCCGAGGACCAGATCTGGTGAATAGGGTGGGTAGTGTCAATTCGTGAATTTTTGCCGTGGGGACCGCTGAAGTATGATGAAGGGGAGGCGATGTAAGCTTTACATGTCTATTCTTCAAATCAACACATTTCGTGGAGAGTAATGTAGTGTAATTTAAGAGCTTTTGTTTTGCTTGAAATCAAGTTTTCGCTAAAATCCCTACTTCATAGATCGAATTTAGTTCTTTGGAGTAAAATTAAGCTAAAAGGTAACGTAATGATTTTTTTGACGTATTTTCTGATTAAAATCGGTACATCAAAAAAATTGCCTTTATTATTCTCCAAAGCATATGAAACGAGAAAAAGAGAAAAGGAAATGTTTGCCCTCGTATTTAGCAAATCCGTTTTTAATTGTTACCCAATATGCCGCATTTCATTTCATTCCTCTGCGAAAGGGCATCGACATAGCTGCATTTACGAATTCGAAACATTAATTTTCAATTTTGCCAACCTAGCCGACATTGGTAACCTCATTATAATAGATCCGAGCACCGCATAATTATAATTACTCATTCGTGAAAAACAAAAATCTCGGCGTTCGATGCTTCATTACCGAATTCGAATCGTAATAACCGGAAGGCCAACAATAAAAAAAAACAAAAAAAGAAATATACACGATTCCCTATTCGCCAACAGTTTAACGTAATTATTCGGCAACTATTCATTAGATTTATTCGGATTATCAACCAGACAATTAAAATACAAAAGAAAATCTATGTGTTTGATGTTATAATTTAATTTCCAATGGAATATGACGTTAACACTGCAACTATAATTTTTTTTTTTCATACAAGAGTTGCTGTCCAAAAATTTGTATCTGTTTTTCCACTTTCCTTCCAACAAGTGGTTAGACTTTTGAGATGACTTAAATACCATGACCTCTGGTACTGGAGGGTGATCCTCACAGACAAGAACAACTTTACAATTGAGATCCAAGAGTCTATCGTCTTCATTTAAAACGCTACCACACCGTTATAGGTTAAAAATGAAGAAAAAATATCAAAGAATTCCAAACATTGCGGTGTACGTGATGAAAGTGGCGAGGTAGAGGCTTCCTAAGTCAGAAACCCTGGTCTTAAGAAACCTGAAATCTGACCTAAGGATTAAAGGAATTAATGATAGATCGCTCAATTCGGGGAATAAGATCACGTTTAACACAGCGACTCTTTCATCCAAAAATTTTCCTCAAACGACTGAAAGACACCAAAGGTCCCGTACCGGTTACAATCTCCATTAATAGAGAGCTCCTCATCTCCAATAACCAACCGGATGAGCTGGCTAACTTGCCGGAAGCTTATCTTTCTTCTGCTTGTAATATTCCTAGTTTCACGGTAAATACTACAAGCAACTCTCAAACGCAGCTACAGAATCCATCTGCTTCCTGTCGTCGCCAACATCTTTACGGAAGCCTTCGAATAACAAGCTCTATTATATTACTTAAGCCTGAGTGTTGGTACAGGTGCATCTAGCCTCATGGACACGAATCTTTAAACAATTTTCTATCGTTTTTGAATTCCCAACATGATTCCCTATGCTTCACCATGGAGGTCGAATCGGACGGTTCTTTTCCTTTCATAGATGTTGTCGTACGCTACCGTCCGAATTCTTTCGCGATAATCTAAGTGCAAATTGTATTCCGGCGCGAAGTTATATTTACACATTTCAAGGATTCCAAACAAACCAACTTTAGAACAAAGTGAAGTCTCTGGCGTAGATTACGTAGATTTATTAACATTATTGACATATTCAATAAAAACGCTTTATTTCAATGTCAATTTTGGTTGGAATAGAAGCTTAGATCATCAGTTTTAAATGATTTTTTTTTGTATGTAAAACAGAATTTTTTTCCGAGAATCCGTGAATTTATAGAGATTTTCAATCATGCTAAACCGTGAAAATAATTGTCCCTTACATCATACATGGAAATCCCAAATAATTAAACGTCCCAACAACCGCCTCGGTTCATTAATCCATAACTTTTGCGCTCAACTATCTCAAAACAGCCCCTATATAAATTCCTTCGGAATAAATAGTCCCCAGCCAGTGTGCAAAAACAACCCGGAGATGTCCCTTAAAAGTGTGGACGAAACGTCGGCAAAAGCTAAGACAAAGATGTCGTGCCAACCGGGAAACCAAGTGTATAAAATTGGTTTATTTCTAAAATGTATTTCGAAAGCGAGCGGAAATATTTCATATTCCTAACGAAGTATATAAATGAAGGTAAATAAATAGCAGTCGAATAAAAAACAAAGGAATATATTTAGACAACATGATACGCTTACAACTTTCATCTTTTAATGCTGTAACCCTGTGTTCCGACCAGTTGTAGCGAAATTGCGGTCACACCTAATAACATTGTACGAAGATGGGAAAAACAAAGTTAGTTTAATCAAATTTTCGAAAGTAAATTTTAAAGGAGTTAAGAGAAGAAAAAATAACGTTGGACACATTCCCCGGAGAAACAATCGATAAAATTACATATAAGCAAAACGTGATTTAATAAGAAAATGCTACAAAAGGAAATTTAATTTAATTACGAACGTTTTACTTCAACCATTGTTCTTAGGATGATTTAGTTAATATGCTAGGTTTCGTTATTTTCCATTTTGATAACGCACCCGTCAATGAATAAACCTTTGTCTTTGGATGCGATCTAAGTATGAAATGAGTCGTTTTGCTTCAAATGGAATTGATAAGCTCGATCCGTATTATCTACGCGCATATTTCACACTCATCCAGTTGAGAATTCTATTGTTTTAAGTGTGAATCGGTTGAATTTAAGATTTCATGAATGTTTACACGTTTAAAAACGATATTCAAGTCTGAATGTAAAAGCACAAAATTGAATAATATAACTACACTCCCCGACAAAAACTTAGACGCGGTAAGATGTTTTACGGGTTTTAAGGGTTACAACATTTCTTTGCGAAACTAGCAAGATATCTAATTAAGTTTTTATTCGTAAAAGTAAAATAAACTTAAAAATATCTCCTCCAGTAATATACGAACTAAATAATAAATTATTACTCCAATGTTTAAACAATTTCTGCGACAAAAATTTAGGCTCTGTTGCAAATGTGAAACAAAAATCAACAAATGAGTGATCAGTAATGCGTAGATCCTCCATTGTTCTTAATCACTTCCAATAGTCTGTTATTAATAGATTTATATAAATTTAACGCATAATTTTGAGGGATATTCTGCCATTCAGTCGCTATTGAAGTTTTCAGTTCCTGTACCGTGAAATATTGACGGCATCCGCCATAAACGCGACGTGCCAATTCACCCCACATGTTTTCAATAATGTTTAAGTCTGGTGACCGTGCCGGCCACTGTAAAGTTTTAATCTTTTTCCCTTTAAACCATTCAGTAATGGTTTTTGCTTTATGAATTGGCGCGTTATCTTGCTGAAAAACAAAATTGCTCCCGGCCCATTGGTTTCCAAAACGTAGAAGATTGTCACGCAATAAGTCTTTGTACGTCACAGATGTCATTTCGTTCGTGCAAAACACTATCCCGCTTTTATCGCGAAATCCAATCGCTGCCCATATCATCACAGATCCATCCCCTAATTGTCTGGTCATTTTCACTTTTGGTTCCTTTCTCAGATCATGATAATAATGCGAGTACCCATCCGGTCCGTCCAAATTAAAACGTTTCTCATCGAAAAATATAACTTTTTCCCATTGTTTCTTCCAGGGTACGTGTTCTTCAGCAAATCTCAACCTCGCTTCTTTGTGTTTCGCCGAAAGTGGCGGTTTCTCAACATTTTCTTCCGTGATATTACCGGTGACGCCTTTAAAATCCTTTGAACATTACGTGCGTTTGTACCCCCGCCTGTTCTGCAATAACTCTCGCCGACGCAGAAGAATTGGATGCACACCGCAATATCATGCGTTTATCCCGGTCAATTACAACTTTCGGTCGCCCCTGGCCTTTTGGTCTGCCGTAATTTTCCGGATCTTTTAGGAAATTTCTAACGCAATGATCGCTTCTTCGTAACGGAGGAGCAATTTCCTTCTTACTAACACCATCCTGGTGCCAGGTTAGAACTTTGCCCCTTCCTATCAAGGATAATTGCTTTTTTCTACCCATATTGCAAACACTTTATAAAATATAATTTCTCGCGGTGAAATGTGTACACTTTACCAGCACAACCGCTGCATGTAAAGAGAAGTATCAAATTAAAACATTTTTGCTTAGATTAATGTAACAAATGCACAGGGTCTAAATTTTTGTCGCATTTAAAATTCCTATTTTGATCTGGGAAAATCTCAATTACCCCTCATCAAGCAATAAATACCCAGAAATATTTATAAATGGACTATTTACATAACAAGTATTAATAACCCTCATTTACATTTTATAAACTTTGTTTCGTAAATAGGAACGATACCGCGTCTATGTTTTTGTCGGGTAGTGTAGCTCCAATAATATTGATATTATTTAATAATTTGGATAACAGGCACGTGACATGTGGCTTGTGGTTACTAGCTTGTGGTAATAAATGGATTCGTTAAATAAACAAATTTTGCGTATTTTTATTAATATTTTTTAGTCAATAATAATTATAGAAGTTTAATGCGCATTTTAGAAGGAGATACCTCAATTACATATATGGAAGCATTAGGCCAAAAGACACCAAATTAACTGATATGTATTTCTAATTGATAAGAAGTAGAATGTTTGTTATATGAGATTCGTTGGGGTGATTTGGAAATTAAATAAGGTCCGTATTTATATTTCCATTATATTCCTGTGTTTCTTATTGAATAGTAAAATAGCGACCAATTTTCTGCGGTAACCACACATCATCAGGCCCTAAGATATTATTTATTTCCAAGTAAAACTACACAGTTGCACATCAACACGTAGATGTAAATTCAAGAAGTTCAACTGGACCTCTTGAACTTACATCTACATCTATAGTACCAGGAACATAAATAAAAAGGAGAAAGGAACAAACGCGCTAAAATGTATTTAAACGCGATAGGCAGGAATAAATGAAAACTAGGTATTAAAAAGTGACTCCACCACAGCAAGACCCTGTAGCGTAATGGTTAACACATGTGTCTGAAGAACCGAAAAATAAAAAAAATCACGGATTTTCACACATCACCGACGAAAACCAATAAAAGCCAATAGAGGAAAAGATTACATAAATAAATAAACAAAAATATAGCACCAGAGCCAAATTCTAACCTGCAAACCTGGGTGAATCCGGACTGGAACTGTTGCTGTTGGAATTGGAGTGACAATTAACGGATACCTTTAAGTCTTCTCTTGGGGTTCCATACCCGTACCAACCCAGTAACTCATTCATAGCTGTTTCGGCGTACTCCTGCAATGAAAAAATTAGTGTTACTCTACAAGGTAGATTGAGTAAATTGGTAAATAGCACGAATAAAAGTGGCCCCAGAGTGGAATCCTGTAGCAGTCCTAACGCAACACCAGCGAGACCTCGATATATTGTTTCCCTTGTATAAGACTCGAAATTGTCATGTGCAACACGTACACCATGATATTTATTTAATAAAAATATCACGGTTAACGCAGGCAACTAATTTTTGAAAGTGAGTGCGGTACATTCTCGAGTTACAATTCGCAGTTGGGCGAAGAGGTGATAGTTACAAAGCCATGGAACATTACACATAAGCTTTAAAAGCTTATATACCGCGTTGGGCCGTCACCACAAAAAAAAATTCTGAAGTAGTCGCACCTTGAGAACATTTTCAAATACTCTTGATAGAGTAAGAAGTAGTAACAATGATGTACCTTCTGCCAACATCGAGAGTGTCTCGTTCAACGTTTTCTTAGTTCTGAATATGTTTGGCATCAAACGCCTCTGAGTGGGTCCAAGATTTTCATTCCCGAAATTAAAGAAGATACACACCAATGAATACTACAGAGCCTCAATGAGTCTCTGAGGACTTCTCGGCAAATTATTATTTTTTGTATACCGTCAATTGTTTTTGAATAATATTAGTGATATTGATATTAATGACGTTTTGGACAATCCTTACAACAATGATAAAGCTTAGTTTCATTTGTCTGGCTGCGTGGGCTCACAAACTTGGTCAACTGAAGATCTATCGCCTAAAACCTGTAATGGTCATTTTACAGAAGGATCTAATTTCTTTAAAGCGAAATGATTTTGACATGGCTATGTTTAATATTAATTATTATTATTTTTTAAGGCGATTTACGAGGTTTTAACATTTGCCAGAATTTAAACTCTTCTCCAACCGTGACTCAATTCTGTCCATTTTCAGACTTACTGGGTATTGAAAATAGGCCGGCGATATGCATTTGTTACACATCGGATGAAAATTAGTGTGTGGCTAGCAATGTTTAGAAAACGAAGCATATTTATTTATCTATGCCGGCAATGCTTTGAATTGAAGATCCCATCCGCTGGCACCACAATAAAATCGAATACTTTGTACATAATGTGTATCTACGATAATTATATTAAATATTATGCAGCGCCGATGCGGTATAACAAACATGCCTGAGCTTTACAACAGCTATCTCTTACAGAAACTGCAAGAGCGATGCAGGTTGATATTAAAATATACGACACACTATACCCCCGTATCCTATTACTCGGTATAAGAGGAGGAGGCTCACTATCCGCTCGCTATTAATAACTTCTTTAATTAAATGCACCGTATTAGTTTCGACTATAATTCATTGCTCTAAGTAATGTGCCGGCGTTTGTTTCTGTGACAGAAAGTGGTATCTATGTTTTCGCGCAAACCAAAGAGCCGTAATTTGATAGCGAAGTGTGCATACCTCCCTATATGTGCCCGTGCATAATTGATAAATGTTTTGAGTACGGTTACGGTTACAATATGGGAAATCGAATATCGGATTTTAGAAAGATCTTTTTGAAAATAATACAGCATCGCCGCTTATTATACGGGGTGATTCCAGCTTTATGTGAGACGAATTTTAGCAAAATTAAACGATTTTATTCGTCTAGTTGAAATCAAATGAATCGGATTTATCCAAAGAAAAAAAGATATATTATACAGGGTGACAATAAGCTAAACATGTTTTAGCACGCCTTGCTTGAACGGCGATCGAGGTGACCAAAGTATTGGATTATCCCTGCCAATCCAATGGTCAGGGAAAGTATTGTCCTGGTAATCTTGTAGACCTGCCCCGTCGTGCAAAAAAATCAAATTTTATCGGAGAGGCACGTCGTTCAAATATTTTGGAAGCTCTTGTTGCAGAAAATCTAAATAATACATTTACGGCATTGCACGGCAAAATATGAATAAACTAAAAATAATGAAAAGTAATTATAACAATTGTAAAAAATAAGTTTTGAGCCGTGTTAATCGTTCACCCGGTAAAAACCACCCCAAATATTTAAACCAAAGCGACGTTGGCCATTTCCAGGCACCATTAAATGCGGATTGTCATAATTCCAGTGACCAATAATGATAGCAAGGACTATGGCGTAGTATGGTAAACAATACATATTTGTTACATGTTTCTTCCAGTGACGTTGAATATGAATATTGAAAATATTTTCTTGGATAAATAATGGAATCTTGGGTGTTCAGATCGTGACTTAAATACCATTCACAGGTGCTTCCTCAAGTGAACCGCCATTATCTTCCAAACGCCGTACTCTTCTTGTAAAATGATTTTCTAGTAGCCGTTACAATTTTAAACTGCTCAATTTAAAAAAACTTTTTTCTAGAAAATCTTTTTAAAAAATTAATTCAAAGGTTTGCAAAACGCTTTCGGCTTTCGGCTGATATGAAGCTAATACTCGTATGTGCTTTGCCGTACGTTGGAGCCAAATTTAAATGGGAGATAATATAAATAACAATAAATAAGATTATAGCTTTTCAAAGTATTACGAACTGAATTATAGCAACAATGAACTAAAGAAAAGATAATAAGAGAAGATAGGTAATTACTATAGCTAAACATTTTAAACAACAAACGATATGTTTCGGTTTCCATAAAAATAGAATCCAAAACTGAAATTAGCCAACATATTATATTTCGTTGCAATGAACAAATCAAATCCGCTGACGAAAATCCATTAACAGCATTAACTTCATATGTAGCTATAATTACCAACAATAACCGAGATACACATGTGCATTATTTAGATTTTAATAAACATTTTACAGTTTTATATTACAACGGTCTGGATAACTTTAACCCATCTTCAAATCCAATTCGTTGCACGACGCCTCATCAGCTATCGGGAGATTCCACGAATTTAGGGTGCAATTTGCATCGTAACGCTTTTCGGAAACGAAAGGTACGACTTTTTGTTCATTAAAGCACGTGCAAGGGTTGGTTGAACTCGCTTGTATAAAAAAAAAAGAGCGGAAATTATTTTACGCGAATGCACGAAACGACGAAACGTTTGCGAAATGCAATACGCGATTGTATTACTGTATACAATGTCTTTAGTACATCGACGTAGTACGTATCGATCGGTAAAAGAACAAAATCGACTAAGTTGTAATCTAGCAGATCATATGTACAAAGGAAAATGGATACAAGGTATCCGATTTCTCGACTGTTAGTACGCCCCGATGCGATGTTTTTAATACGGAATATTGCTGTTAGTTATTAAATAAATGAATCGATTACATCAATTAGTGTGATGAATGCTGTTTGCACAAAGGAAAAATAAAAAAAAAATTAATAGTATACAGGGAAATTTTGTTATTCTAAGTTTTACTAAGACCAAGAAGCCTATAGAAAGGTCTGTTATATTCAAATGAGAAAAGGCCCATCGGAAATGTTGGATTTAAATTTCCCACCATTTTGTTGCAAGGCAGAGGTGTAAACTTAATAATAAGTGATGTTTAAATATGTTCAGAAATGTTGACTACAATGGCAAGCCGAAGCATATCCACACATATATAGAGAGAAAAGGCAAATTCGGGTGCGCACCATCGACGCAGCTAACTAATGGAGTCTCGCATGCGAAACACTAGTCAGTAGTGCAGTCGTTGCAAAACACGGATGATTCTTATTTGATTTATGTACAATGATGTTTCAGTCTAATCCGGCGTTTACTTTGTTAAACAACGATTCATTTATTTCATTTTGGAACAAATACGCCAATATTACGTTACCGAGCAGGACCACGTTACGAAATTATTTACCATCTGTGCGTGTGCATTTAGAAAATAAAATCAAGGCTGAATTGAAAAATAAAAAAGTGTGCTTGTGCGTGGATGAAACAACTGTTTGCAAGAAAAGATCTGTATTTAATGTTATGGTGCGCAAAATGGCACCACATCAATCGCCATCTTCAATTTTATTAGCTTCTAGACGAATAGAAGAATGTACTGCCCAAGTAATGTCAAAAGTGGTGTTAGGCACATTGGAAAAATTTCAAATATCCAGAGATCAAGTCTTGATATTTATGACAAATGGTGCCGCAATCATGCTTTCTCTGGGCCGGTTTCTTAAGGAACAATGTGATAACTTTTTACATATTACATGTAAGATTCATGCTCTACATCTTGTGGCAGAGACAATTCGTAGATGTTATCCACAGGTGGATGGGCTAATTGCGAATACAAATCCCTAAAACTTATTCGCGATTTTCACAGACTGTGTTTTCACACCCCTGAACCACCACAACCGATTCTTACACGTTGGGGAACACATTTTACTTTGCCATAAATATTTTGAGAGTATAAAGAAGGTGGTTCTATTATTCAATCGGAAAGAATGTGCAGCTATCAAACCAAGCCAGAAAAAAAAATTGAAGATAGTCAGGTTAAAAGTGATTTACAAATTATTCACAGCAATTACATCGGAGTAGTGCAAGCAGTAGAAAAATTGTAAAATTCTTCACTGTCGTTAGAGGAATCAATGCAAATTGTGAAAGATGTGCACGCACAGCTTTGTTTGATAGAAGACGCAAAAAATGAGTGTGTTCTAATTAAGTTTAAAAGTGTTTTAGACAGAGATTCCGATTTTGCCACACTTGGACAAATTTGTGAAGGTTCGTCTACAGATGCGATAAGTTGATTCAAAGATTTTTTTAATTATCTAAATGTAGAACGATCGTTTTCTTTATACAAGAACATATTTTTCTCACAGCGGACGCGTCTTGCAGAAACAACTTTGAAAACGCACCTTATGTTAAAAATATTTAATCTCACTTCTCCAGTTTTTCAAGTCAGGGAAGACGCTTAAGACTGTATGTTTTTTGTTAACATACACTCTCGATTTTATTTTTTATACATATGACTAGATATGGCAATTTCCCGTGTTCATTCATTAACATAGAGACAATTTATCGAGATCCGTTCATAATCTACAAAAACCATCTTAAAAACTGTTTTGTATCTAGCACCGGAACGGCACCGCTCGCGTATACTGGCTCCCTTCGCATGCAAGAATCCATTCGTTAGTTATGCCGATGGTGTGGACCCAAATTGCCCACTCTAGACATTAGTATCAAATACAACATCCCTTTTTTAATGGAAAATTTTTTTTTTTTCAAAAATGTTGTTCGGTCTCTTCGTTCACTTTTTGTTCTCGATTTTTTTTTATATGAACATATAAAACAATAGTCACCAATTTTGCTACAGAAACCTTATTTTTTTAATGTCAGAAATTCTGTGAAAACAATAAAAGTCCAAAAGTGCTTTATAGCGACAAATTGAAACGGTGAAACTAATTTTATTACAAACAAATATCCATGAATAAATAATTTTATTTGGAGACATCTAGATTGGCCAGGGACGAATTTAGCAACACTAGCCCTTGGGCTTCTTGATTTTAATTTCGAAATATCGTTATTAATCCCGCTTATGTTCCTATTTTGTTTAAATATTTAAAATTAAAAAAAATCAATTTTTCATACGATACTAGCGGCGCCATCTAAGAGTCATTTTATTCTTGGAGGAGAATGGCTGTTGTTGTGAGGAACTACCGGATGATGGCCGGGACGTAGCCATAAGCAACACCGATATAGCTCAAGGGTAGAAAAGTTTCATTCAATTAGTTCGGTACTATTTACCCGCTACCATTTTTAAAACAAGCACGCCTTGTAACACTAATTTCATTGATTTTTGCGATCTTTAAGTAAGTGTCATATATGTTGGCTATCTGTGAAAATGATTTAGATTTGGACACCGGTAATGTTGACGCTTCATGAACAGATGTCGTAAAGAAAACTTCAGCATTTTCTAATAAAAGATCTATTTATATAAATGTACAAATATCAGAAACGTTATTCTTTTATTCGAAAGTTAACAAATTTTTGTGATACCCGTTCACTTATATGTTTTATAAGAGAGCTTGGTTGTGATTCACTCCAAAAAAAAAGTTAGCTTTAAATGTTACTTGGCTGCGTGATAATTGTAAATTAGACAATCGATTATCAAAAATATTACGGCAGATTTTTGCTTTGGGACCTAAGAGAAATCTCGCAACATTTTCAGCGGACAAGTCCAAACAATTCTAAAGGCTATCTTATAATAGCCTTTTTTATATATTCGTCTTTAAATCTGGTTTAATACACGAACGTGTACACAATTTAAAGGCAATTAGGAATAACCTTGCGATAAAGGGAAAGGATCAAAGGAAATGAAAAGGCTGATGAGTTAGCCAAAGAATCAGCTAACATGCCTCTCGTTGATCCTAGCCCCCTTTCTAGTCTCCAAAAGAGCCACATAAGACAAGCAATAAAAAACATCGTACTGGAAAAATGTTCCAGTCCATCAACATGCCACCGTTCTCAAGAATTGGACATTAGTAGAACAAATTTGCATCGAATTCTCAGAGAACCCTCATCGTTCTCTTTTGAGAATTACACCGGGGCTAAGCTTTAGCAGTAAAAATCGAATTCTTCGTGGGATCAACATGTGGTTTTAACGGGATAGGTAGCCCCATACTATACAACAAAATAACCATTGATTTGTTAAAGCTTTCCTGATGGTGTAATTTCCAGAAACGCTGACGTTAATAGGACGCCGCCCAAGTTCTCTAAAATCGTTAATTAAATTTTTAAACATTTCTGAATGGCTTCAAGAATTGCGTGGTTAGAAGGTATTAAAAAAGTTAAAGGCTTGCGTAATGTAAATACGAAATAAGGTGATCCTCGTATACGCGCTGGAAATCTGTAATATGATATTATAATTTATGCCTACTGGCACATACATTGTAACGTATAGCACCTAGTTGAGCATATAAATTGCTGATAAGACTCTCTCATGGTATACGGTTCGGCTCATGTATTGTCAACAACACGAAAGAGGTCCTTATATTTCATTATTTACATCGCAAACTACGAAGGTAAATATCATGACAAGATAGTATCGCTTTTTAAATGATTCATCCAACATGTACTGAAAAGGATTTCGTCCATATTCAGATTTGGTTTCTAGTTAACTGCTGAATGCAACTTAATAGAAAAAATAAATAAAATGTATATTTCTAGAATTCCAAGATTTATTCCTGTATTTATTAATAACTTAGAACCAACCCAGTAGGCAGAGGATGAATGAAAAATAAAATAAGCATCGGTGAAACGAAAAACAAAAATAATCAACATTACAAAATTTAAAGGATAAAATGAAGAAAACCGTAAAATATTGGATATGAATTTTAGGAAATTGAATGTAACACAATATCACACAATCAAGGAGAATAGCAAAACAATATAGTTAGCTTTACGAATGAACAATAAGAAAATTAAATGTATTTTATTACAGAAGAAGCTTAAATACAAAGTATGGATGGAGCATTGAGAATCATCTATTTGATAATCCTTCTTCAAATAAAGACCTATAATTTTTATTGAGGTTCTTACTTTAAAGTTAAGTCGTAATTTTCTACTTCAAGAACAACTCGTAAGGATTGCTTTTGGTCCTGTTTACTTCAAGCTTGCTTTCTTGAAATTCTATATTTTGCTTCCAAACAACGACGTAATTAATTCTGTGAATAAATGTCCAGGTAAAGAATCGAACCCGACGCCTCCCATTTGCTAAACGGACGCACTAACCACTACACCACAAGCATCAATGAGTTCAACACATCACCATTCTCAAGAATTGAGCATTAGTAAAAAAATTTGAGACGAATTCTCGTTAGAAACCTTCACCTCCATCTTTAGTTCGTTTAGTTATGGGCGGTGGAAAACCAATCGATGGTAAATTATTTAAAAACACCGTTCTTTAGCAATGGAGCTCGTTTTAATTTGGATGGATTCGTTAATTGCAAAGTTATCGGATTTGAGGCAATGAAAATCTTCTAGTTATTTATAAAAAACTGGGCCGGTGGTACAATTGAGAATTTTTTTACTGTTAAAAATCGATTTCTTTTTTTTTAACAGAACGGCGCCTTATGTTACACAACAAGAGAATCATCGATTTAAATAATCCATGGAGACTCTGTGTGATATAATGGTTAAGTTGAGAATTCTTTTATTTTAAATTGAACGACCAGTTTCGTGTTAACCGGTTAATTCTTGGCGTGGCGATGTGTTTGTTAGACACGAAACGGGTCACCTAATTTCAAATAAAAGAATTTGTGAGAAAAATATTGAACCTTTTCTTCAACTGTCTCAACCCAAATCATCGATTTGTTGACTTCCTGGTCGTGTAAATGACATTTACTTGTTGCAATCCTTGCGAATGTTTCCTTAAAGATAATTTCGAAGTATTTGTTATTGAATCAATTGCCAAAGCTGCTGTTGCATCATCTTCATTGTGCTACCTCTTAGATTTTTTAATATCCGGGACAGATCCAGTTTCATCAAATTTTGCTACCAGTTTACGTAATGCTCAAAAAAGATATTTGCTCAAAAAAGACTAATTGTATAGACGTTTCCAAAACCGTAGAAGTTAATTAAGTTCTCTTTTCTTTGATTATCATTAAAAAAAAATCAGTGGAACAATAACATATTTCGATATTTTTCACGGTAAGTTAATTCATTTGAAAAGCACAATTTTTCGTAAAGAATAACTTTTCCTCGTAACATTAATAATACAGATTTTCTCCTTTTGTCAACTCCATCCAGGAACACAAAATTAATTACGCCGGAAAATACCAATAAAAAGCCATAATTTCCATAATTTACCGACGGAAGCTAAATTATATTATTATAGCAGATCCTAGCTTTTTACTAATACTTCTTTTGTTAATTTTGATAAGCTTATTGAATTACTAAAAAGGATTGAAATTTTACAAAATTAACAGATTCACATTTACGACCCCTTAAAATTAGAGTCTTTACTCCTTGTTAAATCAAGCATGACCAGGATTAATCTACCGTAGCTTTAAAAGTGTAAATAAGTTCATTTTAGCTTAGTTTAGCTAGTAGCTATCATTAATTATTTTTAAGATTATAAAATTACTTCGAAAAAGAAAGACGAATTCGCTCTCCTCTGCCTTATCCTTGGAAATACCCAGGTTCTTATGCAAAACATGTTCATTATCAAATGAAAGATAAAACTGACCAACCTCCCCATTCATGATTTATGCCCTTCGAAGAGTATTATAAGCATCAAGTAACCGACATAACGACACGATAACCTGATACAGGGCACAGCTTCGACGTAATAATACACCTAATAATTTTCGCGCCGTAACTAACAGAGGATCATTATTCCTCGTATAACCCCAGCGTGTGTAGATTATTCTCGTCATAATTGTTGCAAGGTTCGTCAACATTTAAACACGGAAGAAAATTTTACGTGAAAACGTTTCCCTTTTTCGTTTAACAAATAAGGGAATCCAATCACACGGCGAATAAAACGAAAAATAAAAAAATCGAAGGTACATTTTACATATGCATCACGTTTATGTCGTCTAGGATTCAACAGACGTGAAACAAAACACTGTCAGTAAAACTCTGTTGTATGTATAATTAGAGACGTTTTGAAAACGGATATCGCGGTGTCTGTTTACCCTGAGTGTACACGTCTCACCCCGCTACTCACCCCGTGAACGTATACGCCTGTTCCCATTTGTTAGAATAGTTGGATGTACTAATTTTTTTTTTTTTTTTTTTTTAATATTTCCCATTTATTCTACGTCACAAAGGTGCCAAATAATATTTTAATAAAGTTTGTAAAAATATATTATTAGAAAAAGTAATACACAGCGTGTCCACCTATTGTGATTTGGAGAGAAATATTCAAACGATACTGAACACTATTTCACACTTCACTATTATCACAATTTCAGTGAAGTGTTTGTGGTAAGGGGTAATAGTGAAGTGTTTCAGTGTTCCAGTGCCACAGCATTCGAGTACGTGATTTATTCAGACGAGATACATGCAAATAAAAAACGTTTCAAGGTATTGCCGGAAATTCCAAGCTGGTTGGACCGATCAAGTTCAACGCTGAACCAGAAATACATGAAATAAGTCGATGTACCAAGTAGTTCACGTAAATGGATGTGGTTCAAGTTGAACTGTAAATTTCTTCGGTTCACTCGTTTAAGCGGATCTATATTTATTGACGTAGAGCTTTATTGAGATTGTAAATATAAAATTAATTTCTATAATGAATTTATTGAAAGAATTGACGGATGAAGAGGAATATTTTGTGGATAGGTATGAAATTTGCTTGAATAGAAGAAAAAAAAGGCAAAACTATAAGAAAAGATCTCACTTTGTTGTAAGTTTTAATTAATACAATTTTACCAACTATTGGCGATGAGCGGTCAATATAAATTACAGCTTGTTACAGAAATCATGATCGGAACCGAAGTTAATCTGCCGCTGAAATGATTTTAGTGATACTAATATTTAAGCGTAATTGATAAAGCAACCCAATGGTAAGAGGGTTTGCGCTTGACTGGGCAGAGTTGAGCGCTATGTGTTCGAGTCCCGCTAGGATCAACAAATTTTCTTAGCGGGTTCGATAGTTGGGCACAATTAACTGCGCTTCAGCTTTTACGGCGAGCGGGTGACGGTAACAAGGCGATGGAACATTTTACACACACAACTTACACACTAATAGGCTCCTGAGGTTATGGCAAGCTTATTGGGTCGTCACCACACTAAAAAAAAAAATTGCTAGCCGTGTAATAAAGAAGGTAGGTGCTGCTATTGCACATATGAAAAAAATTAGAAGAAATATATGCAATTCGGTAGGACTTTTACAATATAAATAATTCAATTGCTGGGCGCAGAGTATGGAGAAACCTATCGTAATCGTTTTTCTTTTTCCGCATAACATGGAAGCATGTTTGTGATGCCAATGGAAAACATTGTTGCTCCTTGGTTTGGATCTGCCCATGTTGATACGATTTTTCCAAAATAGTGGCCATTTTGTAAAGAGCCACTCCACTAACAAACAGTACTACAACAGCCGAAAACAATGAAGCACAAATAGGAACCAGAAATCTAGCCTTTGGAGAAAAGACGATCTCCTGTATAAGCTCTGGGAATTCGAAATAAATATATAAAAGAAATAATTGTTTGCTACAACAACAAATGAATATGAACCACTACTGAGAATAAAAGCGAAGAGGAATATTAAATTATATCTAGGCTTTAAAGTAATTGATCGAAATAGTTCTGGATTGATGTTGTTCTCACAAGTACGTCCAAATGATTCTTGCCACTAATTCTGCATTCTCTTCAGCTTCCGCATGACTCTATTCTAGTTTCTCAGGTGCATGTTTGATGGTCTTCCAAGAAACATTTCTCATAATTGGACCAGTTCCATTTTAGCCATAATCCATGCACCTAATTTGTTTGCCAGTGTCTTACCAGTTTTCTCCTCATTACCTTCCAATGAAACAAATTCTGTTTATGTCAATGCTCAAAAACAAATGTTAATGCAAAAATTGTGGCGCAGTGATTTCTTGGAATGCAGCATTTTAGGTGTGTATCGAGACCAGCCTGGCATATCTTTGGAAAATGTATCTATATTTCCTTTCCAAAAGCGATATCATCGACTATTATCAGTACTTTTACATTCTATTATGTTTTCGTACTTTTCTACAAGAGTACCCAAGAGTTTCTCTTTATAATTGATAAAATTCGCAGCTTTCACAAATTTTGATGTTGGTGCCATTGTCTAATGCTTAAACTATATTGATTGCAACCTAAACAACTGTATTTTAACCTTCTTCTAATAAGATTCTATAACGCTTTCTTCCGCCACCATCAAGCTCATAACTAGAATCGGTAGAGCTTCTTGATGGTACAATACTTTTCCGTTCGAACTCAGTTTCTTGTTGATACCCGTCGTCCAGTTGAACTCTTATCTTAACTCGATGCAACTGGCTCTTAACGAATAAAATTTTAATCGGCGCTTTAGCGTGTAAAGCGTTATCAATCGTAGAAATAGTAACATTTGACAAGATTCTCTAATTATCTCGATTATCGCAAAAATGAAGATAGGGGAGTATAGGGAATATTGAAGAAAATTAACTTGAATTGAAGAGAAACATCCAGGAGGGTTGCGTTAAAAAAAAAAAACTAAACTTACATCGTTTGTAGAGGAGTATGTTACCCTCTGTATAAGTCCTAAACAATTATCCTACTTTTTAGTAGGATAATTGTTTTGTGGAGTTTTTACTCCACCTGTTATAGTGGAAAAGAGAATATAACACTGTGACTGCTAGAGTATAGCTAACATTTACGAAATCTGTTGAAAACCTTTCTCTTAAGCCGCATGTCGAAGATTTTCACTTGAATTGCTTGAAAAAGCACGAAAATCACTAATAAATAACGAGGACAAATGTTAATAAACCTCCTTGGAAAACTATATTTTAACGTCACACTATATAAAATATCCTGATGATCTTTTACGACGATCTCCCCGTATCTTCATAAACAAAGTGTACGTATACATAGGTATAGATAGACCTCTGTATTCTCTTTCATTTCGAGCGTAGTCGTAGCTGCTGTTACTGCTGCTGTTGCTGGTACGAGCCCGGTATAGGATAACACGTATTTACGACGTCTAGCTGATGAATATCAGTTCCAAGCCATCTGCGATTTGATACCACATATCGTGTGACAGTATCGCATTACACACCCATGTTAGGCCCGTGCTCCGGCTCCGGCTCTGACTCCAGCTTTTGCCGTATTACTGCGGTAATAAACTCCTCATCATATTTTTAGAAATTCCCCGTGTTTCCGAAGAACTGTTTCGACCCAACATCCTTGGTCCCGTTATTCTGCGTGTACATCTAGTCCTGTATTACCTGCGATTTCGTCACGGTTATTGGAATTTCGACGATTAACGTAATTGCACTATTCTAAAAGTTCGTATTAAAATAGCGTCATAAATAACATGATTTAAATTCCAATTTTATTAATCTTAATTCCCTTAATTCTTTCACATAGAATTGAAAAGTCTCATGATTGTACGAAGGTGTTCTGAAAAGTTACCAGCTTAACACAGAAACAGGTATTTCTTTTGGCAACATTTCTGACCAAAGTCAATACAACTTTCGCAGCGATGTTCGTATCTCTTTAAAGAGTCAAAATAGTAGTTGGGATCTTGTTTTGCGAATATGATGGCCACCTCATGGGATGAAAATCTCGATCCTACAAGTGAAACTTTGAGCATAGGAAACAGAAAGAAGGACCGAGGACCAGATCTGGTGACTGTAAAAAGCATTGCCTTTATGGAGCAAAACTTCTTTTTCAAATGCGGTCCTTTTTCCGCAATTTTTACCTTTCACCTTCAGATTGTCAAGTCATGATGCGTAGTATGCTGCGTTATTGTTTCCTCCTTTTTCAAGATTTTCGATTACTTCTCCGGCAGGCGGATTCACCTTTCGCAGTCCATTATTTCGATTGCGCCTTAGTTTCAGAAGTACACTGATATATCCAAGTTTCTACAGTTATTAATACAGATGACAAAGGCGGACGAAATTATTACTTTTTTGCAGCGACTAGACAGACTCGTGTTTTGTCGACTCTCAGGGAAACTAGTAGGCAACACGAACCTTTTCTTATGAGACGAATACACACGAATCTGTCTAGTCTCTGCAAAAAAAAAGTAATAATTTCACCTGTCTTTGTCATCTTTAGTTATTAATCGACGCCAGGACTCTGACTTATTTTCCTCAGACTGTTTCAAAAGAACTACCGCTCTAACCTCAATTCGATTGAAGTCTAAGACCATTTGGTAAACTTTTCCGACGTTATCGACAGTGGTAGCAATTTTTGGCTGTCTCGAACATTCTTTTGAGATCCCCATAGCCTCTATTATTTCTCTAACCGTGATTCGACAGTCGCCCAACGCCATTTGATGAACGTTTCCGATATCATTTGTAGTAATTGCAAATTTTGGCCGTCTCGCCAAGCTGGTACGACCACATTTACATTCGGATGTAAAAAATTTCATTGTGGCCAATGATGGTGCAGATTCTCCATAAACAGCGTACATTGCTTAGGCGTATTGCCTTTGAAATCAATCTTCATGCTGTGGCTACTCAAAGAAAGGAGCTTGAAGCTGAAATGCGGACGATGCTGGACACATTAACAAAACAAAACTACCAGAATGCATTGCTTTAATGGCAGAGGCGCTCGGATCGATGTTTGCACTTTCAAAGGAGCTACTTTGAAAAGTTCAATTCTATTCACCAATGCATTTCGGGCACTAGAAGGTGTCTTGTAATCAATGCGAACAATTTAACGAATCCACCTGGAGCATGCAGAGGATCACTGTCGATCCCATTAAATAGTGAAGAACTGATGAAGATACTATTGAACCAACTGATGCTGGATTCAGTGCAGTGCGATAGACAAGAAGCTTTTTGCTAGGGATATCAATTAAAATAAGTACCAATACTAAAAGTGCCACTTAATCTATGCTTGCAATAACCCTCTGTAGCAGATATCTGGTGTTCCATAATAAACTTCACCTTCTTCACTTCTCCTATATTATGCTGAACAAACAAATAATTTTGTCTCTCAAGTTTAAAAAACACAAAGAAAATACTGAAACACTTCATTGCTCATTCAAAAACAAGTGTTTGCTTTCCAACTTCAAATTCTTTTTTGCAATAACATTTAACAATTACTCATTTTGCTACAGTATTTTGAAATGTTGATAGTACCGCTCTCACGTATAAGTTACCTCACTCAAAATAAATAAATGTTGAGTGGAAGCTAGAGGAATACGAGTTTATTGGTAATTCCCATAAAATTGCATTGTTTTTATATATAATTCAAAGAATTTTCCCATTGACTTTGTCCTGATGAAATCGCTCGCCTTGTTCTTGGCTAAATTCACCGAGGTTTTTCGAAAATCTGTCCAAATGGCTAGAATTTAATGCTCATATTAGCACCCATTCTCCTAAAATTAACCAGCATATTTCGTACGAGTTCCTCATAATGTTCTGCCTTATTATTACAAAAAAAATTCTTAAGCGCAGTAATAAAAGAGCACCAAACAGAAGCTTCAACATCGGTTATGGCTTTTGGGAAATTCAAGTCGTTAAAGAGCTTGCGAATTTGAGGACCATCAAAAATTCTAGCCTTTAATTTTTCTAAACTTACTTTGGGGAACGATCTGCTAATATATTTAAAGGATTCCCCTTCTTTACATAAGCCTTTAACAAATTATTTCATAAGCCCCAGATTTATATGAAGTGGAGGCAAAATGATTTTATCCTTGTCAAGCAAAGACTCGTTTAAACGATAAACTCTCGTCGCATGATTTCAAAAACTAGAGCCAATCAACAGAAATGTAAATTGTTTCTAAATTCCTTAAATTTCAATTAACATCTTTGACAATTAAAAAAGAAACTTTTTTTCTTGACCTGTGTAATTTATTTCCAAATACTTGAATATAAAAGAATAAATAGCAGAAAACGAGTGAGTTTGTTGCGCCTGAACTAAATATTTCCTGCCTAAGACTAGTTACCAACAGATGTTGTAGCTGAAAACTTCATCCTTTTATAATAGAAGATCTGCTCATATACTCAAATTGCTTTTATCATTACTACCACAATTAGCATAATTTCTACTCCGTCAAACTATCGGTGTCGAATCGAGCCCCGAACTCGCAACATTCTCAAAGTACGAACCTCCGCACTTTTATTTTTAACATTTTCGTCCTTCAAATTTGGCGAATACTTGGAAGCATTATTACGATTGTGAAAGTTATACTAACATACTTTTCTCCGTGCAGAAAATGTTCACCAATCATTAGAGCCTCTTTCGTTTCATTTTCAAAATACATCAGGGTATTTTTATAAATTAGATAAATCAGAAGATGCATTAAACACTGAAAGATTAATAAAAGTAACAATTTCCTTGAAGTCCTGTTAATCGATTTAAACGTCTTTTTAAAATTCAGTAAATCACCATTGTGTAGAAATGAAAGAAAATTTTTTAAGATTTTTTTAAGATAGGCCTTAGTCTGAAAGCAGTTAGTATAAAAAATGTATCTTAATGGGAACAAATGAATTAGAAGATGATATGCAATTCAGATAAGTCGAAGAATCCAAGCTTACGATCTATGATCTAGTAAGTGTTGAAGCTTTTTCCTAAAAGGTAAATAAATGGAGTTGCCTAACATTTATTTATGTACGAGATTTCAACATATTAAAAACAGATGTACCTTCAGATAATGCTTTGCCTTAGTACTTTTACAGGTGCAGGTCACATCACCTTCGTTTTATGTTATTTTCTTAAACTAGTTTGCTAAATTTTACAAGCTTAATGTTTGAATATTAAAAATTAATTGAAACGTTCTAAAATGAAGCACATCAGCACGTTTGAAAATATACAACTTTATGATTCTTTGTTAACTTAAATATTCGCCTTAACTATTTGTTTCAACGATATATTTAACTTAGTTAACATGTCAAAATACTTTAATTTTAAATCTCAAAACAGATCTCTTTGTTTTCTAACCCAAAAAACTAAAATTAACTAAACTAAATCGTTATTTATAATTTACGCGTTACATAAAATGATCGACCTACAATCTCGTCCGCTCTGGAATTATCAGAAAATTAATAACAACAATCTTACTTATCCAATATTTTCGATCACGTAAGATCGCGTTACCAAATACAAAAGTTAAAAATAGCCGACATGTTACACAGAAATTCTAGCCCGAAAAATAGAATCCCGTCGCAGACTCGTGATCCAAAAGCAACACAACATCTCAACACACAACCGCGTAGAATGCAAAAGAATCCCCTTACCTTTATTTCCTCATCAAAAGATTCCTTCTTTATTTTGGCGGTCGTCAACGAAAGCGCGGCTTTTTCATTTACACTTTTATCCATTAAAAGTCGATGTCGATGGAAGATCGGAAGTCGCAGCTACTAATTTTCATAGAAGAAATCACAATAAAGGTCCGTATCCGTACATACGTGTTTTGTACGAAAAGAAAAAAAAAAACTAGCCGAATTAATAATACACTGCACACGGCTCTAAAACCCGCGTTCTACTTCAGCAAGAGCTTTGCGATGATATGATTATTTTGGTAACACAAGAGGGGATATTCGCGCCACATGGTTCAAACGGTCAGCGCATGGCTACGCGGGAAAAATTGAACGAGCGTAGCCGAACGGCTACGAAACAATTTTCCGTTATAGCGGGAATATAAATTTTTCTTTCAGAACGCTGAAATCTCTGAAACGGTCTGAAATTAGCACGCGGTCGGCGAAAAACACGCAAACGCTCCAAGAAATTCTTTTAAAAGTAAATTATAAGCGAAAAAATACGGAAAAACGCTGAATTATTCGAGCGTAGAAGTTGGTACAATGCTGAACTTGCAACTTATAGCTACATTCACGTAACAAAGCAAGTCTTCGCAGTCATTTGTTAATAAATATTTTTTCTTTGAATAACCAGCTACGCTAATAATTATTAATCGTATTATTTTAATAATTTCTGTCTCATTTATTATTTAATCTAAAAATCTATTTTTTCGCGCCTTTTTCTTAAACCGTAGAATTTCTGTTTACCGATCTTTTCTGAAAATAAATCATGTAGGGTGGCCACAATAGATGGCACGTGAAATTTCAGAATAACGTTACCTGATTTCAATAAATCTTGGTAGATTTTCACTTCTACTTTTACCTAACAAGCATATTCGTTTCTCAAAGGTGAGGTTCACCCCCCTCCTAACTAAATTTAGTCTAGACCCCGTTTCATATTACGTGATTCGAACGCAAATTATATTGAACCCAATCCTGTAATTTGATACTTTAGCGTCCGATAGTACGTGTAAATTGTAAATAATAATTTGGAAATCCTTCGTCTGAAAACAAAGGAGATTCTAAGATATGATGCCTACTGATTAGTGACGAAAACGGTTGACTATGTAGGGAGGGGCCATGATCTCCGCCCTTCCCGAATCTCTGAAATAATTTCACTTACGTTTCTTATTGCCGATCATACAAGAGTCTCCCAAATTTCAACTTTAATTGGGCCCCCTTGACCGAATTTTGACTACGCCGATGTATACGAAAATTGTTATTTAAACTGTGAAATATAAAAACGAAAATTATTTATTTTCGTTTAAAAAGTAAGCAGACTTCTATCCACCCGGCATTTAAATTAATAGTTCCGTCCATAAAGGATATATTCGCCAATTTCTTAGTATAATGCAGGGGAATTCGATCTTTATTATCCTGAAGTACCAATTTAAATTGTTTGAGAAACTTAAAAGATATCGCCTGAAAATTGTTGTTAAATCAGCAGAATACAAGCTTTCAAAATGTGGAGTTAAGATTGAGTGTTAGAGGAAGTATCAGGATCTTGGATCTAAATTTCCACCAAGCATTTTTTAAATTTCGCGGACGATTTAGGTTGGTAGTTCTGATAATGCACATTTACATGCGCTTCGCTAAGAAATTAGCAATTATTGCCGGATTCGCCAACTTAAAACCTTCGCAAAAATTTTAAAAATATTTGCTGGGCTACAATAATTCTCAAATTTCAATCTTGAATAGTATTTATGCAATATGAAAAATAGTAAATAAAATTGTAAATAATCATTTTATATTTTTGCTTATTTTACAGTATTTTTTTTACCCCAAATTAATACTTCAACCAAATTGCATTTCTTGCTTCTTCCCAAAAAAAGAACTTTATTTTTTCATAGTTGGCTAATCGATGTCAGATAAACAAAATAAACTGCCTCACAAAAAATTCCCTAAAACAAACCCTAAAATAACTAAGATTAGAAATCATTGTAAATAATTACACAAATTTGCAGTTTATTCTTTAAAAAAATGAGTAATGTAGGGAAGCCAATGTTAACATTAAAACAGGTAATTTCTACTCCCAAAAAGAAGCAAAAAAATATAAATTTCTAACCTAAAATTTCAGTAGTTTATGCTCCGACAACAGGTTTTAAGCTTATATAGACGAATACTAAGGAGCATTAAACAAGTATCTGATAAGCAACATCAAAACGAATTGAAGGAATGGGCTCGAAATGATTTTAAGAACAACAAACATCATACAGACGAAATCACAATTAAAATGATGATTGCGTATGGTGAAAGATCGTTAAAACAATTGGAAACAACACTTGCTTTAGCAAAATAATTTTATTTCTGTGTATAAAAACATTCGTATAACTCATTGTGCATTATTAATATTACGAATAATAAATTACATTATGACTACAAAAGCTTTCGTTTTAAACTGGTAAATGCATCCAAAGAGTATAAATAACGAAACTGAATAATAAAAAGGTGCCACATAAGGTTATCGATAATGAGATCGTAGCTAAAGTTTTTGGGTCTTCTATTTTCGATCCTAAGAGAATAATTAATATTGAGTTTATTATGTGCTGACCATCCATCGCAAAACAAGGTATAACGTTTACGATTGCAAACCCAAACGAAAATATAATAATGTACTTGATAAATCTTTCGATTATATCTGCGAAATTTGCTTGTGCGAATCTGTATTTTGGTATATACTGCGAGGTGTGAACCGTTAATAAATCGTAAGGATGTCCCATGTAAATAACATCTTTATGAATACAAATAATTTTCATAATATGAGTGTTATTATTTAGTAAAGGCTTAATACAATGCAAACCGTTCGGGCAGCTGATATCTGTGTTGCAAAAATTAATCGATTTCTCAATAATCGGTCTAATTGGAAGGCAAGAATGTGGAGGAATTTCAACAATTCCATTATTATGTTCGATGTATTCAAAACAGGCGCTAGTAATTTTACCCGGGGTGCAACAATTTACTTCTTCGTTAGAGATCTGACTTACGTGACTAGTTTCATCTAATTTATTTACAATATCGGCCGTTACACAAAATCCCAGCTTATTTAACTTTGCTTTTTGTATACATTCATACCAACTATCAGAATTGATAACTACGCAATCGTTAATTTGTATAACTTTGTCATTAGAATATAATCCGTTAGCGCCTTTCAAAGGAGAATGTTTCGCGATATCCGTAACAATTACCCCATTATTAAGGATGTACAAACTAGAAAATAAGATAGGTAAAATCATATATACAGCGTAAGCAACTACGCTTAACATTATATTATGCCAAACACCAGCGCAAAATATCTTTAAAGATTTCCTAGGATTCAACTTTTGAATATCATCAGAATTTAAAGACACATACGCTACGGGTAATATAAAAAAGAGATTAATGCCTACGTTTGATAAATGCACATCTTCTCTAATAGCTGCAATTGCGTGACCCGCTTCATGTACAATACTTGAAATTATTAACGTTAAGCTATAGTAACCTAATTCTGAGGCAGGTAAGTTTACTCCAGGGATTACAGCTTCCATTACACTATTATTAGTTGTTTTCCTGGAGAATGTTTGGAATATTGTAACAATAAGTAATATTATTGCTATCGGAAGTAAAAGTATGGATATGTATGTTCCCCATTGAAACCACGCACTGAAAAACGAAGAATGACCGCTACCCCATCTTAAAAATGTTCGATTTAACGCTGTAGTCTGCCATTTAATGTGTAGAAACCGAACTTCTAATCCTGTACCTTTCAAAAATTGTATGTAAGGGTAATGTGAGCATGTCTAAAATAGAAGGTTTATATACTATATTGAAGATTAACCTTGATACGGAAATTACCTTGTAAAATCGATCTAAAAAAAATAAGAGGCTATATATTCCAGCAATTATTAATAATGTTGCGTATACTTCCATACTTTTCAAATAATTAAAATCATATTTTTTTAAATTTAAGGTTATCGCACGTCATTTTTTGACATGTAAATAGACAACATGTCCTTCAAGTTACCCACAAAGTGGATACGTTCCATAATGTAAGGTCAGAAATAAGTAAATAATCAGAAGTGAACCCTTACTTTTT
>LR736862.1:12327397-12343727 GCA_902654985.2 Oryctes borbonicus
ATTCCTGCTCGCGCAAACCCTGCCACCATGTTCTGAAGATGAGCACCCATCAGTCTGTGGTGGTCAAGGTAGGGAGGAATTACTATTTTTTTAAAGACCCGAGTCTACCTAGTAACCGTAAAAAAATCTTCCTCTACCTTGCAACCTTGCCTAACTCTGTCATCAGTATTATCAACAGCTATTGCTATTTGTTTCCGCTGATTACATGTGATAAGAAGTTGAATTTTTTAAAAAACTTCTCTTTTATTTTATCAAACAATGCATAAAACATAAATTATTTTCGTTTGATTTCTTTTCTTTTATGTTTGATCTGAGTAGTTGCTCTGTGAACGAAGAAAATAATCACCCAAATAATATGTTAATATTTTTAAACCTGCCTAATCAGCGGCGGTTGGTGATAATTAAAGCTGGTCAAGCCGTACGGGAATACGTCATTGCTAACATAGCCGTCCGTTCGTCCTCATCGGTAAGAAATCGCATAGATAGTAGCAGAGGTTTCACCGCTTCTATAACATGCTATGCATTCTGGTACATGACAAGAACCTGAACCTACGGATAATTCGAAAGACAAGCAGAAATATATAAAACAGAAGCTACCTACGTATTCGATATCGGAACTCTTATTTCCTATCTATAAGAATGAACGGACGGCTATGCTAGCAATGAGGTATTCCTGTAAGGTAAACAACATATAAAGTATTGGCCACCTCTGTACCACACAAGTTTAATTTATTATATAGTAATATAATAATTAGTCCAGGACGGCCATTTCGAAGACACGAATGGTCCTCCTCATCAACCGGTGACCGAATGATGTGAGAAAAGTTTTTTCTAAAACTAAACATGCATGTACTATCCCTACTTTCTAGAAAAGATATTCTTTACAAGTGCCTATTTCTACCTCCTGCACGCCTTGAAGCCAGGACGTGCGAAAAATAACATGCATGTACTATCCCTTCTTCCGAGAAGAAATATTGTTTACAAGTGCCTATTCTACCCTCTACGCGTCTTAAAATTACGACATGCGAAACACACGACCAGATAGACGGGAAGATCTCTTTTATAACCCAAAATACAAACAAGTGCCAGCCTACCGCAAAAGGTCAAAAAGGACAGAGTGCGACAACGGTCCGTTTTCTCTGTTCGTCAGATTTTTATTACTTTTTATGTAAACCGTCTCGTACGCATCTAATTCTCGCGGCGACGTTACGTTTTTAATCAATTTTAAGTTTTCTACTTTAGTACTATGCCCGGTTTCATTTATATGTTGTGCTACACTCGACGCGTCCAATCTGCCGTAGCGATAATTTCTTATATGTTCTTTGAATCTAGATGAACTAGATTTTTCTCACATCATTCGGTCACCGGTTGATGATGAGGACCATTCGTGTCCTCGAAACGGCCGTCCCGGACTATTGATTATATTACTATATAATTAATTAAACTTGTGTAGTGCGGAGGGTGCCGATACTCATGTGTTGTTTACCATACTACGCCACAGTCCTTGCTATCATTATTCACCGATAAGAGTTTGCTAATGATTGTTTTACTATTCTATGGTATGCATTTGTATCAATTAAAGAGTAAGGAGTATTAGCAATAAATATAAAATTTAAAATATGGATATAATACTTATTTTCTTGAACATAACATCTAATAAAAATATTTTTTGTATTGAAACATTTCTTTTTATCGTGTTGGCAACAAGAGCACAATATGACGTATTATCAGTTTAATATGTCAATAACTTTCTATGGCATTTCAAAAATGCCAATATTTACATTGTAATTAAGGTCTTATCAAAATGTGCTAATTTAAAACATGGATTTGGAAAACGATTAATTCATCTAAAAAAACATTTCACCTATATAAAATGAGTGAGTGTAATTCGGAGGAAATTAAAGAAAATCGTTCAGTACAAGAAAGCGACCCCATTGAAAATTCCAATATCCAAACCAAATGTACGGAAATACTTAGATCTGACGATAAAATAGTCAATTCAAACACTTTACCCGCAGAAGCAGAAAGTTCTAGTCAAGATGAAGTCATGCATAAACGTGAAAATAATGATAACATATGTATTACATTCAGCGGTCATTCATGTATTCAATGTGGGAAATACGAAGATGAGATTATTGAATTGTCGAAGAAAAATAATATTTTAAGCGATCAACATTTCAATCTAAGCAAGCTATATGAAAGCTTACAATTAAAATACGATAATGTAAGTATCTAAACATCATAATCAACATGTCACTTATATAATATCAATTAGGCATTAAAAGAAAAGGAAGCCGCAATAAAAGAGAAAGAATCTGTAGTAATACGGTACGCAATCAGCGAGAAACATGTTCTGGATCAAAAGTTCGCTAAAGAATCGATTGAGAAGAAGTTCAAAGAATCGTTGCGGGAGAATGAGATATTGCAACATAAGGTTAACCAGATGTGTTCAGAAAAAGCCAGGATATGTCAGATGTTAGATAATAAGGTGCTGCAGTTAGGATTTATAATCGTGTTTTGAAATATATTTTATTATTTTAGAGTCACGAATTGAAACAAAATCAGCAGGAGTTAGAACATGCTAAGTCGGATTTGGGTGCGTTGGAAACAAAAATGAAATGGTTGCAGAATAATTTAAAGACCGAGTTGGAAGTACGAAAGGTAAAATATATTTTTTATACTTATCAACTTTATTACTACTTTAGATCTTAGAATATTAATGTCTTAAGGTTTTGTAAACAGCACATAAGTATCGGCACCCTCCGCACCGCACAAGTTTAATTTATTATATAGTAATATAATAATTAGTCCGGGACGGAAACTTGTGTGGTGCAGAGGGTGCCGATACTTATGTATTGTTTACCATACTACGCCACAGCCCTTGCTATCATTATTAAAGTTTTGTAATTTAGCCATGCACATTTAATAGTCATCTTGCACATGGGCTGCAAGTAAAAAAAAAATTAATACGAGATAATTGATTGAAAATAGAGTATTAATTAATTTTGGTCTGACCATGGGCCTAGCCAGAGATGGCAGAGAGAAGCCATGGTCCACCACCTAAATCTGAAATAATTTCGCATTTGTTTCTTATTGCCAGTCATACAAAAGTCATATGTATGTTTAGGAACATGAGGCTAAGATAGAATCGCTAAATACCAAAGTGCAGGAATCCATTTCGGAAATGGAGCAATCAAAAAAAGACGCTCAAGAAAGTATTAAAGCATTTCACACATCGCAAGAGAATCGTGCATATGTGTTAGGTAAAAATCTACTTATGAAAATGAAGCAGCTTCAGATGTATTAACTACAATGTCGAAAATTCTAGATCAACAACTGAAAGAACAACAGGCGACTTTAATATTGTTAAAGCACGAGAAAGGAGATCGAGATCAGCAAGTAAAATCACTGCAATCGGAGTTAGAAAGGGTGCAAACGAAACAGAAAGATACATTACATGAAAATAATGAATTATCTCTAAAGGTGCAACAACTCGAAAGGGAACGTTTGGAAATCGAGCAGAAACTCAGCGAATTAAGAGGATACGCCGATCAACAGAGACAGGACGCCGCGGATTTGTTCTCTAAAACTGCGCAACTTGAACAAATCAAACTACAATTGAAAAAGTAAGCAAAAATCCTATGTTACATTTAATTAAAATAAATTGGTACTTTTTTAGCGAACAAGAACAGTTAGCGGCATGTAATGAACAAGTGAATTTATTAAAACAAAGAAACGTTGAGCTGGAATCAGATATGGAGGCCTGTCGGATTAAAGAAGCGGAGCTATTACTTTTCACCCAACAATTAACTGATAAGAACGTTCGATTGCAATCGGAGTTTACAGCTATGGAAACTAAGGTATGCTTACAATCTATCCATTGTATCGTGTTAATATATTTCTTCTTTCTGTTGTTACGAAAGGTGCAACAGTTAAGTTGCGAGCAGAGTCTCTTAAAAAGGACGAACAAGGAACAGGAAACGAAAGCAAATTTATTAGGCATTCAATTATCAGAGGATCGTAAAAAATATTTAGGAGAGATTGAAAAGTTGGGTGAATTAGTTTCAGAGAAGAGTAAACTATGCGAGAAGCTGATGCAAGAAGTTGCCGATCAGAAAGGAGAGAACTCTGTCATTAGAAGAAAATTGGAATTATCTTTACGGGTACGTTTTCCAGAGTTATTCCATTTTTGAATTTCAAACGACAATATTTTATTTATTTAAATTAAATTGCGAAATATACTAACTTCCAAACTTCCATTCGGAATATATTTTTAAATTTCTTTTACGGATAACAAGGATTCTTCACTTTTGCTAAGTCTGTGCGGTGTATTCAAAGTGTTCCGTATGTTTTTTTTACTACATTCACTAACTTGAAGTGCAAGAGTATCGAATATACCCAGAGAAGGTGCTATTTTGCCCTGGTCGGGTTCGAACCATCAACTGTTACTACACTCTTTCGCACTGGACCACTTTGAATCATTTTGTGCATAATCTTTGTTGAAGAAATATTAAAATGTAAAAGGGGCAGCTGATTTCAGAGTTAAAATATTGTAATATTTATTTTTATTAGGAGGTCAATAAAGAACTAAGTCAATATAGGAAAAAGTTAGACCAATACGAGTGTATAAATAACAATACCAGCAGTAGCAGTTCCAGTTCATCACTGAATGCTGTTGAGAGGAACGGAGAATCATCACCAACAGCAGCAATCGATCAAGTAAAGGTTCGTAAATTGGTTGAATTATTTATCACATATATATTTATAACAGTGTTAACACTTAAATTAACAGAGTTAACAGATATTGGGAAACATTAATAAATAAAAAAATTAAAGGCGCTAAGATGTTTCCTTACGGTATACTTGTATCAGTATTCAATTTCTTTCACAAATCTTCTCGGATGTCATCCAATCGTTAATGTTAGCTCTCATCCTCAAGTTAAACACTCTTATCGATATATGTAAATGAAATATTCACTGAACTGAAGACCTCACCTCGGTGAAATAAAATTAACAACTCGTATAATTTCTTCTCAGGTTGTACAACCCGAAAGAGTACTAGATAAGCAAGCTTTAATTGAACACATTGTAAAACTACAACGGATAAGTGCGAGAAAATCGGAAAAGATCGATTTCTTAGAAGAACACGTTAACAGTTTGATTACGGAGTTACAGAAGAAATCGAGACTCCTCCACAATTATATCCTTCGAGAACAATCGGGTACTCTGTCTTCGAATACAATGGATAATAATAAGGTTAGTGTTCGCTACGAATTCTCAATATGCTTTTAAGATTCGTTGTAGTCGGACTTGCGTTCCTTTGTTGTGGCTAATTTTAATTTTGTGATTTTTTAAAATTTGTATGAATCTTTTATATCTATATGTACTGATTCTTCTATTATTAATGACTTTTCTTTTTAAATCAGTCTTCCAAATTTTGGTAAGTATACGCTTAGAATTTGTGAATTATTCTGCTAGAACCGTTATGTTTTGCTTGTGGTTTTAATAGTGTTCGCAAAGCAATTTGCTATTTTTCCTTTTGCAGAAATAAATAAGCGAAGAGATTTTAAAAATCCTGTTGAACGATACTACTCATCAAATAAAGACATTTTTTTTTTCGATAAATTATTTTACGAAACCCTTGTATTCATATTAAATCAGTTTATCGAGAATGCTTAAACATAATTGAATCGCATTAATTTTAAAATCCCTTCATAATTTAAAGGATTCTATCATTGCTACATCCTTTGAAATTACACAGGCGATCTTAGCGAAATATCCAGGAATCATGTCTTCGGTGTACAGTTCTAGAGTTGCCGACAACAACCTGACCCTGGAATTATCATTGGATATAAACCGCAAATTTCAGGCTGTACTAGAAGATGCACTGCTCGAAAATATAACATTGAAGGTAAGAATGAGTTCGAAAATAAATATTTTTTCTACTATCGGCTACGTAAGCTCTGATTGGAGGTACGTAAGTGGGATTATTTGCCTCGGTTGCTTTGAACAGCGGAGTGTAATGGATTTTACCTCCCTCGGGACATAAAGTAATAATGGATTGTTATACCGATAGATGTCAATGGCGGCATTCAGCAGACTTACCGGTGACTAAGGCACTGGTTAGTTTTATTTATAATTTGTAGTGGCAGCATAATCTTCAGCGCTCTAGATATCAATAATAGTAATAAGTATAGTGTTTGTGTTTTCATTCTTTGCGGATACAATTAAAAAATGGTGGATCAGTTAATGCTCGAAAGGCGTATTTACAATGTTAAATGTTATTCTGCAATCTTGTAGAAAATTCCATCGTTGATTTAGTATTTTCGAAAAAAGAAGTACAGTTGAACAATTTTAGAACCATTTTAGAATGAGTCGAATAACATTCCAGGTGAAACTGTACTAAGGATTTGTCAATGCGACTCGACGTGACTGTTGTACTTTATTCATGTTTTAGCATTTATGGGAAGTTATTAATAAGATGGATTGCCGCAGCAAATATTCTTGAAGCAGGAGATAAATGTTTGTAGTGGAACAACGCATTATGTTCTTAAGAAAATGTTTGGAATTGCAGCAAGTTTAAAAGCTGATTATATTAAACGGGCTATACGTAATAAACAAAATGAAAGCGTTGAATGTTTCAAAACTGGATCTGGAGAATTTCCTGGGATAGTAGGAATTATTGACGTTGCCATATTCCAATAAAGCAACCCAAGCAACCTCCTGTAGGAGAGGTAGAAATAGATATTGGGAAGGAAGAACAACACGAATAATGGAATAATTAAAACTAATTTTTATAATAAATAAAACCTATAAAATAATATTCTGATCGTGTAATCTAAAATTTATTGTCTAAGAATTTCTTCTAATAGCTCATTCTCCTTTTCTTGAATGTTATTGCTATTTTTTACCGTACGTTTTAATAGCCGTAGTTCATTTGCTTTCTTTTCTTCGAATTCTAGAAATTATTTTTTTAATAGGTACGAATTTCTTTCACTTCGAGCTTTCCTAGCTCTTGGCAGGCTTTAAGGCAGAAGCATTATCTTTATTAGGAGAAGGAGAAGAACACCTACTTTTTGAAGAAGTAGAAGACGTTAGGTCTGTAGATTCCGCATCAACAGTTGTTGTTAAATAGAATATGATAATTAAGTAATCTTTTTGACAAAGCTTCCTTTGTTTCACCCACGATACTTCTGGTGATATTTCTTTGGTTTTACAATTACGAAACGAGTCTTTTCTTTGGAAATATTCTGGAATCAACAATTTTGTCCCATTTCTCGATCGCTATAGTTGCTAAACTGTTGTGATGTGAATAAACCATTACAACTAATTAACTTGTGACGATTAATTCTTTGATTTAATTACTTTATATATTACACCGTCATAACAGTAAGTAATAATAACAATTGCCAGAATCCATTTCAACTCGTACAGATCTTACGCTCGTACATCGATATGTAAACAAACCGGACCTAGAATGCGGCTGGCATTCAGTCGGAGGTAAGTCTGCTGAATGTGGCCATTGGATACATGTCTGATAATTATGAAAGCATGTCAGATATCTTCCTAAAATAACATTTTTGGCCGGTAGTAGGAAAAAGTACTTATAATGTGTGACATAAATAAATCTTTATTTATAGGAGAGCGTGGATACTTTGGGAATTGAGATAGACAAGCTAAACAAACAGCTGAAGTTGTGAGTGTTTTTATGTATATAAAAAAATATGTTAAATGTTCTAAATAATGTATTAGTATTGATTGTAAGCAAAAAAAAAAGAAAAAAGTTTGATAAAAATACTTATATTTTTATATTGCTTTGTATTATATTTGGTATTATTTTTGTTTTGTAGATTAAGCTATTTATTTATTGAAGTTATGGTTAAATGTATTTAAATTGAAAGAGCTTTTATTCTTTTGTTTTAAGGAGGGAAAGTTTTATTAGAGATACAATTAGTAGTATTTAAGTTTATAATTCTCGCAGAAAGTATTTATTCAAACTGTTTCTTATTTAAATCTTATTTAAAGCTTTAAATCTTTTTTGCGACGAAATAATTAGTCATTCTCGCAAAAGCATTTGTTGACCGCAACCTACAACAACGTCATACTTCTAATTTGTAAGTAAAGACAGGTATTTTTTTTTTTTTGATTGAAAGATCATAAAATCGCTCAATCGTATTTAACATGCAACATTCGTCCATCCCACAAATGAATTGTCAAACAGTTCATCACGTAATTCGTCGTTTAGGATTCTCTTTCGAATTTCATATTAATCCGATTAGCGTAACTGATACAATACTTAAAAAAATAATACGAGGGGACTTCGATAAATACCTGGCGTTGGCAGGAAGAAAAAAAGCATGTTTATGCGTAAAATTTATTTTATTTTTCAACGTAGTCTTCTTTAAGATTGATATACTTAATCCAACGTTTTTCTATCTCTTCAATGCCATCTAAAAAATAACCCTGCAAAATAGGCGTTTGTTTCAATTGAACCAAAATATTTTCCGCGCAGGTATTTTCTCATATTCGGAAATGGGAAATACTCGCAATTCATTGTCGCATGCATCACCAAATCCAATAAGTTGGCATAATATTTCCTATTAACCGTTTTGCCCTTTTTAAGGTAATCAACGTGGGCTATACCGCGTACATCCCAAAACACTGGTCGTGATCTTGTTAGCCGATATATTGTATTTGGTCTTCTTTTGCGCCGGATGGTCACGAAAAACCCACCGTTTGAATTGTTTTTTTTATCTCTGTGTGTTGTGATGAATCCACGTTTCGTTAACAGTTATCAATCAACGCCAAAAATCATTCAGGTTGCGCTTTAACATCGCCAAACATTCCTTTGAAATTGACTTACGTGCGCATTTATGGTCATTTGTGAGTACCCATCTCGCGGAAAGCTCTCTTAGATTCAAATGAATTGTTAAAAGCCAAGGCAATCTCACGCACTTTCGATCTCCGATAATTAATTACCAAATCGTGAATTTTTTTTAATCGTTTCTGATGTGGTGACCCCATTTAGATGACCCGGACGTTCTTCATCGAAAATGCTCGCATGGACCGCGTTTAAATTCACCCTTCCAGTATTTTATGGTCCGTCGTTAACGAAAGTGCGGAATCCCCATAAACTTCACTGAGTTCCAGTTTTATCTCGTCACTCGTTTCTCAAAAACATATTTAATCGATGCTCTATATTCGATTTTTTCCATTTTTTCGCTACAAATGGCGATCATTCACAAACTAACTGTGACGTATCTGCTTACAAAGAAAATAGAATTATTTTAATTCTAATAGTTACATGTCTTGCAGAGGCCAGATAATTATCGAACTCCCCTCGTACAACAATTTTATTTTTATGGATCTCTCAATAAATAATTATTTAAGGGACTTCTTTAAATTGAATATTCAGGACTGTTTGTAGACGACATAACTTAAACTCATTTTGTTTATCCCATTTAAATTTATTTGCCCAAATAAATAATTCAATTACACCCTGTATTGCTAAATTAAATTTTGTTTGATGGTACTTATTGTGCCACGTAACTTACATTCCTATATTATTTGTATATATAACTTTAATGTAAAAGCTAACAGAATACAAAATATACAATGTATTACCTTTATACCTAACCTGTATATGGCAGAATCGCATTCATTCCCATCTGGCATTTTATTTTAAATTTCGCAGGTGATTTCCGCTGAAAAATTGGCGAATATATCTTTGATTGCCGGAAGTACCAACTTAAATCATCCGCCAGATTTAACAAAATGCGTGGGTTGTTTCCATCTTCATAATAATAAGCTGTTTCATTTATAATGGTTTATTATTTTGCAAATAGCCACGTATTGTTAGCTGTAAGTTAAGTTTGTTATTATGAAGGTTAAATGTATAATCTCAAAAATATATCACTGTTCCTGTTGAATATATACTGTACTTAATGTAAAATCGTGATGACTTCCTATGTGGTGATGTATTTGCTTAAAATAAATTAAGTCCATTGTTATTGCTTCAATGTAAGTGTTTGTCAATAAATTTTGGATCTGCGGTTGTCGAACGTTAATTTATTTTGGAATCTTCTATAATGCTGATGAATGTATGGTATCTTGATAAAGTGAAATAAAAGTAACTTTTTGAAAATGGGTGTTTTTTTTTTTTTTTTATAAATTTTTTTTTTTTTTTAATTTTTTTTTTTTTTTATTTTCTTTTTTTTTTTTTTTTTTCTACTTTTCGTTTCTTTATATTCCTTTTCTATCCGTTTAACTTCCATTTCTCGCTTGCTTTGCTCGTTCTCTTCTATCTTTAATTGTCTTTCTTCTTCTTGTTTTTTTTTTAACTCTTCATCCGGACGATTTTAAGACGAACGGAATGTTCTGTATTCCTCATTCCCAACGTTTTGAAATACTGCCAATTTATATTTGCAACAGTTGCAAAACTTCTTTGCGATTTAATTCCACTTGAAAAGAGGCGAAAAGATTACTACAATTATCATGAAACTGATTTTCTTGAAGAGTGGAACTTAGCACTACGGAGTTGTCATACAACGAACGACGCGGTTCAGCGAAATGGAACGATTATGGATCAGCAAAGCAGAACGGTTATGGATCAGCAAAGCAGAACGGTTATGGATCAGCAGAGCGGAACGGTTATGGATCAGCAAAGCGGAACGGTTATGGATCAGCAAAGCAGAAGAGAAATGGGATATATAGCGAGGAGCAAGAGACAACAACACCAGTCTTTAGAAATCTTCTCAAGAAGCTGACAGCATTGTCAGCGAAACGTCAAGTAAAATTTTAACTACGCGACATCACCCGAAAGACATTTCTACTATGGATTACGGTCGTGAAAACCTACACTCAACTATTTGAAATCAATTATTATAATTGATTGAATTGAATTGAACATTGGGTCAATTAAAATCTCTTTTAGTAGAAGAGACTGACGATAATTGAATTCCAATTATCGCCAGTCTATACCAAGACGATTTTGGAAGGAAGCCTAGGCGACGAACTAGTGCAGTTCGCTGAGCTACTTAAAACAGATGCTGACGCCGTGGAATCGTGTTTCCCAAATGTAGGAATAGTCTTACGCATTTACTTATCTTTGATGGTTACTAACAACAGCGGAAGACATTCTTTTCACGATGGAACAAGATCGCCTAAATGATCTCTTAATGAACACAGGATGCGATTTACTAAGAGACATTGATTGAACAGGTGTTATTCCTAAATTTGCCCAGGTTAAATCGAAAAAAATGCTGCTTTATTTTATATCCTAAATCTAACCAAGAGCTTCTGAGGCCCCACGCTGGCTTAATCCGGCGTTGGTCATTGTAGTTGTTTTCCTTGCTTGTGTTATTGTTGCTCTCTGTTTGTTGTCTTCATCTTCCCAAGTCATTTACTGTAATCGTTCGCATTTGGGTCAAAAGAATTGCCGCAGGCTCTAAATCTATGTGTGCTTGGATAGCTTTTCTTATAACTCTATTCAGTCCAGGAGCAAAATGCACTTTTTTTAAATTCTTTCAGTGGATGAATTTTCCAACCATGCTTAATTGGCTTAATTCGCCTGCTCGAAATAATACTGTCGCTTCCAACTTTCTGTGTGCCGCATCATAAATGCCCGAAAGCAGCCTTCTCCGAAGCAGCAATTCTTTCCGTTGATACTCCTCCATCCAAGTAACTCGCATTGCAAAAAAAAGGCGAAACTATCACACGAGGAATACCAAATTTATTACAAGCTTCTCGTTTCGCCATTCCACTTCTGATAGTTGTAATTTCTTTTAAAAGGTTTTCTTTGGTGTATTTTGTTTCATTTTTCAAGACTTTCGGCGTAATGAATATCTACTATTAAAGGAAGCAACATTAATTTACAGCAATTGGTGTTGCCATGCTGAGTAATTGGCTTTAGAGGCCAATAACTCAGCATTACTGCAGTTGAAAATGGAAAACAACACTAAGGCACGGAATGTGCCGATACTTTAATGTTGTTTGCCATAGTACCCCTCAATCCTTGCTATCATTAGTCAGGCTGGAATCGCGCAGCTGTTCACATTCATATGGAACATCCTCAGGATTATCTATTGCTGTTGCTACACTGCATACTGAGTGAGTCAAGCAGCAACAGAGTATGGACGAAACGTGGGTAGAAGCTACGACAACCAATAATATAAGCTTTATAGGATATAAACATGTACATTAAAAAAAAAAATTCAACGAAATATCTAGATCTTTTATATATTACTAGTAATTACCTAAGTATATAGCTAAAAGCTACTCTATATAAGTGCAATGCAATTATATATTAGATTTATTCAAATGCATTTGCAATAAATCTAATTCGGTTTTGCAAAGAAAGTGTTAAGCTCTATTTGATCCGTTAATTCATCGTCTCATTTAATAGTTATAACAAAATGTAGTAAGTAAAAGAAGTTATATTTCTTATATATTATATCGAACAATAGTTATTAGCGTTATAGCAGAAATGTACTTTTTATCGCAATTTCACATGACTCCCATGGAAAGTACCGATTTTAACACGAAAAGAAACTTTGAAATTAGAAAAAAAAACTCTGACACATAAAAGGATACGACTTTGACGAAAGAGCATTACGCGTCTGGTTTTTTTGCATAAATTACTGCCGTGTGACCTAGTCGAAATTACTGTGAAATGATACATGTACGGATACTTTTTTTTTACTCTCCACCTTAATACGCGAAATACGACAATTTAGCACGGTACATTTTTTAAATCCTCAACCGTCACCATTAACTTCTTTCGCGTTTATGAATTAAATGGTTCGTCGGCGTTAAGCGTAAAATTAATTATAAAATTGCAAGCGAATACGTAGAATGCTAGAAATAACGTCTTTGCTCTGTATGTACTTTTGCAACTGTGGTTCTTAGGCGAAATGGCGTTGCAAATCCGCATGTCCGTATATAGAAAGTCGATAAGTGAAGTCATTGATCAAATTTGTCGCTAATTGTACCATGAAAGGATAATAATGCTTTCAATTGATTTTTTTTTATTATTAACACTTATTTGTCTAAAAACGCACAATTATTCAGAAAGTACGTGTTCTACAAAAAAATACTTTTGAAAAATAAAGGTGTTCCGAAAAGAATGAAAATTCAGGAAAAATCATTGCACTGTGATAACCACCAAAATAATTTCTTTTTAATGCAAATTAACGAAGAAAAAGGGTCTACAAACTTCTCAACTTTCGAATATCAAAAACTTTTTTTTTAATGGATCCCCCTGTATATTATTTTACTACTAGATAGGACTATTGTATTCCTTCAAATTATTCTTATGTACCTTAAAATTGATAGTTTCAGAGAAAATTGCAATTTTATTTTAAAATTTACGAATTTTTAAGTAAAAAAGTATACAACCCCTAAAATTGATAGTTTCTGACAAAATTTCAATTTATCTAAATATAAAATTTCACCAAAATCGAAGAAACTTTTCCCGGACGCAAAGAGGAATAAATAAACAAGCAAATATACGCCGAAGTAATGTTTGAAATAATCGAGTAATTTAATACATTCACTTCCACGTTAAAATTAAAAATTATAATGTTTGAAATATGGGAATGTAATGATTAGAAAAAATATTTTTGAGAGGTTTGTTAAGATTTTAACAGATGATGGCGGAGATAAGATAGAAGATTGTCAAATTGATGAGATGTGATTGCTGTTTTTCAATGATTTCAATAGCTCTTAGCCTGAGGATGGCATTTTTGTCCGAAATCGCTAGCCATCTTCAAAAGAAACCATTTGGTATTGAAAATACTTTTTGTATTATTCTATCCTACTTTCAAATATCAAAAACTTTTTTTTAATGGATCCCCCTGTATATTATTTTACTACTAGGTAGGACTATTGTATTCCTTCAAATTATTCTTATGTATACCATAACACCCCTAAAATTGATAGTTTCGGAGAAAATTGCAATTTTATTTTAAAATTTATGAATTTTAAAATAAAAAAGTATACATCCCCTAAAATTGATAGTTTCTGACAAAATTTCAATTTATCGAAATATAAAAAAACTCATCAAAATCGAAGAAACTTTTTCCGGGCGCAAAGAGGAATAAATAAACAAGCAAATATACGCCGAAGTAATGTTTGAAATAATCGAGTAATTTAATACATTCACTTCCACGTTAAAATTAAAAATTATAATGTTTGAAATGTGGGAATGTAATGATGGAAAGAAATATTTTTGGGAGGTTTGTGAAGATTTTAACAGGTGATGGCGGAGATAAGATAGAAAATTGTGTCATGTGATTACTGTTTTTCAACGATTTCAACAGCTCTTAGCCTGAGGATGGCATTTTGTCCGAAATCGCTAGCCATCTTCAAAAGAAACCATTTGGTATTGAAAATACATTTTGTATTATTCCATCCTACGTATTATGGACACCAATTTAAGTAACTTTATCAACTTCATATTATTTACAAAATGTCTTTTAACAATATAACCATTCTTTTTTTTTTGTAGAGTATTAGCAAAACCATTTTAAAATTCACTTTTTGATAAAATGCAATAGGATAAGGTCAGAAAAAATCGTCAAATTGTAAAACTACATTTAATTAATGTAACCAAAATAAAACAATTTAGATTATATTTGCCGCTACCATAATAAATACATAATCAGAACCCTTGTCTACCCATAGAGTGAATAAATTCGTTTCATTCGTTTTCTATTTTTTTGCAAGTTCTTTAGCTTCGTTCCACGTTTTTCCTCTTTGCGACAAAGTCTTCCCAGCTGCTCGGTCCTAAGACTCTTTTGATCTTCCTCTTCTCCTCCTTTTGATTGGTTTAATCTCCCATATTTTTACTTGCGTTTTGTTGTCCATTTTCTGCAAATCTCTTCACCATCCAAGTTGTCTTTTTTTAATGAAATTTTTTATTGATTCGATGTTCATATCTTCTCGTATTTTATCTTTTCTGGTGACCCCTTTTACTCTTCTTAGGCATTTCATTTCTATCGCTTGGACTTTGCTCTTTTCTTGTTTGGCGAGGACCCATGCTTCACATCCAATACGTAAGTGTTGGTCGATATAACGTTTTGAAGACAGTCATTTTTATTTGTTTGAATATTCATGGCAGAGTAAAGTTTGTTAGCTTTTTCTATTCGGCTGTTTATCTCAACTTCGCCTTTATCAGATTCTTCCAAAATAATTCCTAGATATTGGTATGAATTAACTTGTTCAATTATGATGCGTTAAAAGTTAGTAAAAAATATTTTATTCTAGGATAAGGAAAGATATTAATTTTCTCTATCATATTATTCACCCACTTTACAAGCAAATCTTTAAAAAAACGCATTACATAATCTAGCAATAATTGCGTAAGTGTGCGGGCTAAATAATTTGTTTCTGTGGTCATTTGTGCTGGTATACTTAACAATTCGGTGCCTTTCTTTGTATTACTTTTGTCATGCATGCCTTATTTTGTGAAATCAACAATTCCGTCAAAACACGCACCTTGAAAACAAGTCCAAATTTATATTGTTCGCGCAATTTCTTTTTCCTTTACTTTACACATATAGTGCTTTCCATCAAACGTCTTCACTTCTTTTTATGCAAATATGGGATTTATTGGAAGGATAATAATTACTATGAATTCATTATCATTATAGTTTTTATTCAAGGGTTTATTTAATGCAAAAATAATAAAAATTACAGTACAAAACATTGCCCTAACGCTTAAATTTAATAGTGATGATAATAGCTTCCGTCACCACCATCTCCGCCATCTCCACCATGTCCACCGGCTCCACCAGCTCCGGCATGTGCTCCATGAGCAGCTGCGGCTGCTGCGGCTTCGGCGGCGTTATTCTGGGCAATTTGAGCTGCGTTGGCGGCTTTCTGGGCAGCGGCTTGTGTGGCCTCGAAGTCGACCTGGGCTCTGTGCAACTGATCTTGCAAAGATTCCAATCTTTGCTGGGCGGCACCAACCATGGCGGTTTGCGAGGCCAATTCGCCGTTGGCTTCGGTGGCGGCTTGGTTAGCTTGATCCAAAGTGGCTTGGGCGGAATTCAAAGCGGCGTTCAACACGTTCACTTGTTGACGAGCTTGATCAGCGGCTCTCTGGGCGGCTCCAGCTGAACGTTCCGCTTGTTGGAGTTGTTGTTTTTCCCCGTTTAAGACTACTTCAGCGTCGCGGACTTGCTGTTCGATACCTTGGAGTAGGAGTTGTTTTCCTTGCAAGGCGGCTTGGGCAGTGGCGGCATTCTAGAAGGGTAGGTTTTATAACTTGAGATTTCGTTTAGAAACATGAACTTACGCCGGCTGCGGCTTGAGCCAAGGTGTTTTTAGC
>LR736862.1:12343737-12362261 GCA_902654985.2 Oryctes borbonicus
CGACACATAAAATTCGCATTCATATGTCGTCCTATCACCAAAATATAGTTGCCTTGCGAAGGGCCCAAGGGATAGTTTACCTACAACCCTTATACAGAAAAATTCATATCTGGGGTCGTCCAAGACATTCGTCTTAGTTACGTTCTGGAAAGTTTAATGTACATTTTTTTTTTTTTTTTACTTTTACTTCCAGCCAAATAAGATTATTTATGAAAATAAAAGAAATGTCCTATATTTGATAGAAATCTGACGTTGCGTATTTTAAATGTATCTATGAAAATCGAAATGTAGTGGGTATCCTAGACGAAACAAAAGTAATAAACAAAATGTTATCAAAATTCTAACGAGATCATTCTCAATTTAATCAAAATTTTGTGTATGTGGAATTTTTGTGTAATTTAAGACAAATTTAATGTAAGATCTGCGCAAAATGGTAACGTTACAGAGATCCTTTAATGTAACGTAAGTACATCGCTTATATTTCGTCGTTATTTTAGAGGGAATGTATATCAGTGCACATCGGCCAAGCTGGAGTCCAAATCGGCAACGCCACTTGGGAACTCTACTGCCTAGAGCACGGCATCGAGGTCGATGGGAAACCTTCAAAAGAAACAACCGATAATTGCTTCGGAACCTTCTTCTCCGAAGTTGAAAACGGGAAGATGGTACCGAGAGCTGTCATGGTAGACTTGGAACCGACGGTCGTTGGTAATATTCGTTGATTTGAGAAATCAAATTTAATCAAACATTACGATTATACTTTTATAGACGAAGTGAGAACTGGGAAATATAAGCAACTGTATCACCCCGAGCAATTAATAACGGGCAAAGAAGATGCGGCCAATAACTACGCGAGGGGGCATTACAGCATCGGCAAAGAAATGATCGACGTAGTTATGGAACGACTGTACAAATTAGCCGAACAATGTTGCGGTCTTCAAGGGTTCTTCGTCTTCCATTCGTTTGGAGGTGGCACTGGTTCCGGATTCACGTCCCTTTTGATGCAGAAACTATCTCAGGATTTTGGCAAGAAGAGTAAATTGGAGTTTGTCGTTTATCCAGCACCGCAGGTGAATTTCCAAATTCTGATTTTTGAATTTCATTCAATGTTGTCAATGTCAATCAGACGGAATGTTAAAAGCTCATCCAAATTCGTTTTAGGTTTGCACAGCCGTAGTCGAGCCTTACAATTCAATCTTAACCACGCACATGACACTGAACCACTCAGACTGTGCCTTCATGGTGGATAACGAGGCAATCTATGATATTTGCAGAAGAAAATTGGGCATTGAAAGACCCGATTATACGAATCTCAATAGGCTAATCAGTCAGGTAGTTTCTTCGATTACAGCCAGTTTGAGGTTCGATGGAGCTTTAAACGTAGACCTAACCGAATTCCAAACGAATTTAGTACCCTATCCTCGCATTCACTTCCCCTTAGCCTCGTATGCTCCGGTTGTATCGTCGGATAAGGCCTTCCACGAAGGGATGTCAGTTTCCGAAATTACCGCTGAACTGTTCGAACCAGCGAACCAAATGGTGAAATGCGATCCTAGGCAAGGAAAATACATGGCTTGTTGCCTCCTATACAGAGGTGATGTGGTACCCAAGGATGTCAACGCTGCTATTGCTCAGATGAAGGCAAAGAGCAACGTAAGATTCGTAGATTGGTGCCCAACCGGCTTTAAGGTCGGCATCAATTACCAACCGCCTACTGTCGTGCCTGGTGGAGACTTAGCGAGAGTGCAACGTGCTGTTTGCATGCTTTCGAATACAACGGCGATTGCATCAGCTTGGAACAAACTAAATAGGAAATTCGATCTGATGTTCGCAAAGAGAGCATTCGTTCACTGGTATACCGGAGAAGGCATGGAAGAAGGGGAATTTCAAGAGGCGAGAGAAGATTTAGCCGCTTTAGAAAGGGATTACGAAGAAGTCTCCGCAGAATGTTGCGATTTTGACGAGGAAAAAATGTCCGATATGTAACAATAGCTTTTTGGGAAATACATCTTCATTTAGTCTATATATTTTTATGTTTTCATTTGTATATGTCTCATCAATCGTACGTAAAATTGTAATAAATTCCTAACATTGTCCTGTCGAAAGTGATTTTGTTTATCTTTTTAAACTAATTTGGTTTTTCTGGGAATAAATTATTTATTGTTTTACTAGCGTCACCTATAGTTCAAATACGGAACTTTCCACGAAAATTGAATAGAATTCTACAAAATTTTAGGTTAGAATCTATATAGGTTAGGATTTTGACGTTTGAAAATATTTAACTTAATTCCGATTTACACACATTCTCATTCAAATCTCTATTTAAGAAGTTTGATCTTTAAAATAGCAAGATTTTTTTATAAATGTAAAAATGCTATTTTGATTTCGAATCGATTGAAAGTATCACAAGTACAATTAATTTAAAATTTTGAAAAAATGGATTCTCCACCTATAAAGCCTCCAAGGGGCGTAAAAACCACCAAGGAAACAGTGAGTTTCTTCATATTTCTAATAAAGTAATAGTTATCTATTCATCGTTTTTATAGAGTGGTCTATTGATGAGTGTTATACGAACTCTATCGGCTACGGAGACAAACGAGCAAAGGGACAGAGAGAAAGCGAAGTTAGATAATGAATTTAAACTATGTGATAGAAGGTTAGATGATCTCGTACAGAAGCATGAAGATGATTTGACTCAGGTCAGACTTATATCAATTCTAATACGAATTAAATAATTTGTATTTACCGTTTAGGTAATGACAATATTTGGCACCTTATCTCAGCAAGTAACTGACTCCCGAGAGAAAATTCAAAAAATTAAAAAGAACTTACAAGCATGTAAAACTTTATTACACTGCAAACGGGACGATCTCAAGAAGTTATGGACCGAAGGTCTTGAATATAAATATATGCTGCAATTGTTAGAAGAAATGTATTGTAATTTCAGTTATTTTACTACATTTTCATTGAAATTTCCAATTTTTAGTGAGAAAATGCATGAAATACCGATGAAAGTACAAACTCATTTGGCGAAGAAAGAATTTTTACATGCGACACGGTTATTGGTAGAAGCCGATACTTTGGGAAAAGATAATTTAGAAGGAATAGAAGGTATTAAAGAATTAAAAATTGAAATTGAACAAAAGAAAGAGGTACGATGTTCTAGTTAATGACATTATTTATTTAAATGACGTAATTATTTTCCGGGATTTTAAAATAGGAACTTCGTCTGATTTTATTAAATGAACTAAAACAGCAAATTTACACGAAAACATCCCAACATGTGATATCGTTAAGTAGACAAAGTTCTCAAAAGGAAGGTGGCTTAAGTTCGCAATTTCGTCGTAGTAACGAATTCAGAATGTCATCTAGGAGAAACATTCCTCGGAGAATATTCCAAGAAGCATCCGTAAAGTATGCATATCCATCCCCTTTTAAAGTAGTGAATAAGCATCTCAATTTACAGATTTGAGGGAAAGTTTGACGAATTCGAAGTTGAGGAGGATTTATTCGTACTTAATCAAGAAAGCGACCCATCGCATTTTGTGGCAATCTTAGTAAAATGCTTGGCACTATTAGATAGAGTACCTTACGCGATTGGTGTATGTAAACGTAGATCTTTTAGTAAATAAGGAACTTATAAGCTTTATTTGTAGGTGGTTAAAACAGATATGAAATCCGAATTATTAAACATAGCTCAGAGGACAACGATATTTATCAACGACTTTAAAAATTACCGAGAGGAAAGTGATCAAAATAAGACATTGTTATTGGTGGAGTTCATTCAGACTTTATTTGAGCAATTTAAGCAAGTGGCTCATGCGCATGCTTTATTACTTACGTGTTTTCAAAGAGCGTTAGTTGCCCATAAGATTGACGCAAAAGTGTACGATATGAACATGTACTGGACTCAAGTTCAATTTGTGGTAAGATTTTTGGTAGAGTTTAGTTTTAATTTGCTTTCCCTAAGAACTACGTAACCAAAAATTACAAAAATAAATACAACAATAAATTGCTTTTTCGAAATTACAAAACTTCCTTTTAATAATACTTATTTTAGATACAAAATCTCCTCCAGGATTATCTAGATATCCAAAATCTTGCAGTCGATGTACAACCAAACGATCATTTTATCAACTATTTAGATAATTTATCTTCATACTTTTCACGAAGGAAACAGCAGCCGTAAGTATATATTTTCTGTAGTAATTCCTCCTTGAGAATCGGTTTTTCCCACAACCTACTGGTTTTCTAATAATCAAATAATTAACCTTAATTTTCCAGAAAAAAGTCTTCGTTATTTAAATTTGATGATTCAGCAAGTGCGCTAACAATGACAAGTACTTTAAAAGAAAACGACACAAAACAAGATAAAATCCTAGTTTGTGCACCCGATATCAGCAACATACTTCACATTTTTATACCTTTAATGTGCTTCGTTGAAGACATTGAGGAATCTATGGGATTACCTCACGGGTTAGTAACAGAAAACCGGATGTAATAACAATCGTGTTCACTATTTGTTATTCATTTAGGTCTAAATGTACGTTACAACAATTCTTGTCTGGATACGTCACCAATACGTTCTTGAAAAGAAAACACACCGAGACCAAAACGGAAATTGAAGATGCTACACATGCGAAAGACTCATGGAAAGCGACTATTTTATTAGATGTCACCGTTGATTACAAACCTTTGCTTGTCGTAAGTCTGCAATGACAACATTTATTTCGACATGTTTTGATTTCGTTGTATTTCTTCCAGAGCGTAGTCACTGTAGAAAAAACAATTACGCAATGGCTAACAATCCTAAAAGCATTACCCATGTACGGTGAGCATATTGTCAAATATGCATGCGATGCTTTGAAGGAGTTTCGTGATACTTGCCACGCTGCCTATCGTGGTATAGTGCAACCGCACACCGAAGATCGAAGAATATGCAGTGCGGCTTGGTTAAAAGATGACGATATCAGCAGATTTTTAAAGTAACGTATTATGTAGTACTCTTCCTTTCCATAGTTAAACACACTTATCGTTAGATCTCTTCCAAATTGGGTCAATTTAAAAGCGCAACAAGAAACTCACGCGAGAATTGAACGTAGAAGAACGGTACGAAGGGAATTAACTGTGGAAGAAGAGAGTCCGGAAGATATTAGACAACGTAATCGACGTGAAGCGGAGATATTGGCGGGGAATTTGGGCGAAGGCGGCGTAACCGCTGGGGAAATCCTTTCAGATATGTCGCTACTAAAACAATTAGCGCAATTACAAGAAAGTATGGTGAGTATCTACTTTATCCCGTAGGTCCTGATTAATTTTTTTTCTTGTAATATAACAGGAATGGTTTTCGGTGAGAATGTTACAATTCGCAAGCGAATTTAGACACGAACCTACCTTGTCACCTTCTGGAAATAACGGTCTTCACATAGAAGCTGTTCCGTCAGTTATTCTTCAGCAACTAACTAGCATTGCGCAAGATTTTGATGAATTAGCTAACACGTGTCTGTTGTTGCTTCATTTGGAGGTACTTCTTTTAATAACATCGGTAATTCGAGGGTAGTCTGAAAAGTTTTCAAACGCAGAGACAAATATTTTTTTTTGGCAAATTCTGACAAACGACTCAAATGAGCGTTCAATATGTTCAAAATCTTTCTATTATATTACCAGAATAACGTCACCTTCATGTTAAGGCTTGGAACTTTTCAGACTACCTTTGTATTTCAAGATTCACTTCAAAAATTCCCCTTTTTAGGTTAGAGTGCAATGTTTCCATTACCTCCTAGCAGTTGACGATTACAACAAGGAAACTCACGAACCTGATCCTAAAGTATTAGAATTAAGTAAGGTGTTGGCTTGCGTCGATGAAGCAATGACATCTAGCTTACACCCAAGGAAATGCAAGGTAAATCTTATCTGATGCTCTATTTGGACAGTTCTAAATCAGCTCCTTTTTGCTTTAGTACATTTTCGAAGGCTTAGGTCACTTAATAGCTAAGATTTTAATCACCTCCACGCAAAATATGCAAGTGATAGATGAAAGCGGGATACAGAGGATGTGTCGAAACGTTTTCGCGTTACAACAAACCTTAACCAATATCACAATGACTCGGGAAGTAGCATTGGATTATGCCAGACGTTATTTCGAGTTGTTCTTTTTAACACCTGAGGTAACTATATGCATTATCATGATTAATAATAATGTTTTTGTACAATTTTAGGAAATTTTGAATGGTATCGTGGAGAAAGGACCTGAATTTTCGGAACTGGAGTATATGAACGCATTCCAACTTTTGAATAGGAGCAACAGCGGTACTACAAGTACTATTACTATACATTTAGAGAGGTTATCGGATATTCTGGGTGAAGTTGGTGTAACAGTTTAAGAGTCTGGATTTATTATCGCTGGTGTATATGATGTGTTATGGTATGTACAGTGTTCGGGGGACTTCTGTATTTTTCGCAGTACAAGGTGGGGCAAATTCGATACTTTTGATAAGGAACATATATTTCCAAAGGAATTAGACAAAAACTAACCTAAGCTTCTGGAGCTCGATTTTAAAGAGAAATCGATTGGTGAAATCCCTATTTTTATATCTTCCTTAATATAAGAGATACAGAGCGTTTTCTTAAAATGTGCATTTTTAAAAACCCTTGTAACTTTTTTATTTGTGAAAATGCTTGATTTATGTAAAAACTATATTGGGGCGCTTTTTGACGCAGAATCTTATGCTATAATTTTTTCTTTTTTTAAACTCCTATTTTTTGAGATATTATCAAGACTTGTGTTTTTTTATATGGAACACCTTATATATTTTTACACTATTGAAAAGCATATAAAATTACCTTTAGAATGATATAACATACTTGATATTTTATTTAAACAATTTTTAAATTATTTCTTTTTCTTCGTTTCACGTTATTTTAAGATGCCTAATAAAGGATTTCAACAAGGCAGAAAAAATTGTTTTAATATTAAATGTTACAAATAACAATTCAAACAAACTAAACTAAGGAAAGCATTAATGGCATTACTATTATTATAGCTATAAGGAATTAAGGGGGTTTATTCGGTAAAAATGCATAATGTATTGAAAATTTGAAATTAATCATGACTAAAATTAAAATAAGTTGGTTTCTAAAATTCTTACCGACATATTTAAACGAAATATTTACAGAATATACCTTTGTTACTAAAAAATGCGTAAACATGATAAATTTCGTGTTGGAATTGTCCGCCGTTCTGTTGTAAACATATTTTTTTTTTTTTACCGAATAAACCCTCTTAATTCCTTATAGCTATAATATCAGTAATGCTATTAATGGTTTCCTTAGTTTAGTTTGTTTGAATTGTTATTTGTAACATTTAATATTAAAACAATTTTTTTCTGCCTTGTTGAAATCTTTTATTTGCTTATTTACCACTATCCATAAAATAATGTGAAACGAAGAAAAAGAAATAATTTAAAAATTGTTTAAATAAAATATCAAGTGTGTTATATCATTCTAAAGGTAATTTTATATGCTTTTCAATAGTGTAAAAATATATAGGGTGTTCCGTATAAAAAAAAAACCCAAGTCTTGGTAATATCTCAAAAAATAGGAGTTTGAAAAAGGAAAAAATTAGAGCATAGGATTCTGCCCTGATATAATTTTTATATAAATTAAGCATTTTCACAAATAAAAAAGTTACAAGGATTTTTAAAAATTGCACATTTTAAGAAAACGCTCTGTATCTCTTATATTAAGGAAGATATAAAAATAGAGATTTCACCAATCGATTTCTGTTTAAAATCGAGCTCCAGAAGCTTGGGTCAGTTTTTGTCTAATTCCTTTAGAAATATAAGTTCCCCATTAAAAGTATTGAATTTGGCCCACCTTGTACAAATGATAACCAGTTAAATCAACCAAATATCCAAAAATTCTTGGCACTTCTTTTTTTTTTATTAATAATTATATTAAATTTAATGTACTTTCCTTATTGTGAGATTGTGTTAATTCCAGATAGTTTTCAACAGTAAATAATTCTTCTAAACGACTACTTGATTTTAAACTTGTGTAACTGACACGTTTGGAACGATATAGCTTATAATCTACAGATTAAGGAATATAATTTTTGTGTTAAATCAATTAATTAAATTTAGTAATTGCTGGATTTACTTCATTTTATGCGTTGTAACGTACGACTTATAATATACGAGATTAAAATATTATTAGTATTTATTTCCGAATGTAAGATATTTTTAAGGGTGCTTTGAAATGTGAAATCCTATTTCCTATTCAAGAAGAAGACAGCCTCGAACTTTTATCGGCAATTAGAAACCAATCGGATCGAACTCAATAATCAGAGTTGTTCAATCTACGAGCTGATGGGAGTAAGCTATAATCTGTGTAATAAGTAAAGTTCTCAATTTTCCGTGCGCTTCAAGAATTAGTACTTTGCCCAGTCAAGCGCGGCTCTCTTACCACTGAGCCATCGAGCCGATAAAGCCAATTTAGATAATTTATCATTAAAATTCCTTGACAATCCCAATACATAGTTAGCCATTATTTTTCCTGCAGAAGGGACGACTTTAAACTTCTTGAGAGGCCTCAATATCCTACTGTATTGATTCTTGTTTTGACACAAGGCCAAAATGATGAACGTCAAGGCACATCATCGATTTATTTGGCGAAAATACTTGGAGCATCCTTTGTTTTGATAAGCGTTTAAATCTTTTTCAAAATCATAATAGATTACTTAAATTAGCATAAAAAAAATTAAAACGTTGAGTTCTAACTAACGTAGACACAGCAACTAAACCTCGATTAACAGATAAAGAGTTTCCCTAAATAACAGTGTGTTTGTGGGCTACTGGCCTTTTTTTTTAATAATAATATCGGCTTTGCGCTATTTTTTTTTAGAGAATGAGAGCGTCTTTTTTCTAATGAATTAGCTCTAGCGGGGATCATGTAGAAATGATTGATGTTACAACAAAAAATTGCATTCATTACGTGATATTCTTGACGAATGATTATTAATATTTGAGTTGATGTTGGGGCTATTTCCTCCGCTTGTTGGATTGTTAGTATTCGACGTTTCGGCAGATATTCTTCTGTCGCCTTCAAGGTAGCTCTGATAAGGGCTGTTTCTTGCCAAACTCATAGTTTTTACATTTTTTTTAATGACCGCCTGCGGCCAAAGTGTGACTCGAACCAGAATTACCTAGGTTGTAATCACACTAGTGATCATCAAGCTATTGGTGAGTTTGGCAAGAAACAACCCTTATCAGGGCTATCCTGAAGACGACAGAAGAATGTCCGCCGAAATGTCGGTTTCTAAAACTCCAACAAGCGGGGGCAATAGCGGGGTAAATTATTAAATCTTACAAATAAAACAAGCAATGTACATTAAAATCAATTATATTTTATACACAAGTTTAAATATAAATTACATTGTATTAGGCATAAATTATAATTTTTGTCTTTTTTTATTACAAAAACAAAATGCATCTCATAAATTATTACGACAAAAGTAATTAAATACAATACAACAAATTCGGAACTTGAATACTTAAAACTGTAAACAGGATCTGTCGGAAAGGGTACATTAGATTATTAATAATTAATATATTACATATAGGTTCTTGTAGCTAATCACATTCTTCCCTATTATTTTCCGACGAGAGGAAATAAATAATTGAACACTAGCGTAATATTAAAAGAAATACTAAAGAAAATCGGACTATAATAAGGAAGAAAATCGCACGAAATTAGGAAAACGAAAATAAAAAGATTTTTTTTTCTATACAGGGATGACTCATTACATATCGTTCCTAGAATAAAATTTATTGTAAAATTCTTAAAAAGGGTAAATAATCTTTATCACCCTGTATACATATATTGGTGTACATCACAATACAAGATGGTTATTACAAATACTTTTGTTGTTTATTTTTCTTACTTCTACGCTATTACGTGATGTTATCATATAATATATTATATATAAATTAAATACTTTGTTTTTTTTTTATTTATTCATAAACGTACAAATGTATAGAGTGTTTTACACATTTAAAATCTATTCTAAAGTTAAAATTTTTGTTAAGTCAAGGATTCTTGCCGCTATTCACAATACTAACAATTCGAGAGGTGTCTTTAAGTCAGTTTTATTCGTAAGTTTAGGTCTGCTCAGTTCGGTAATAGTAAATATTTTTTTTTTTTATGTTACAGTGCACGGTAACCTAATAATTACGAATACCTAATTCTGTTTAGGTGTTAGTAATTATTGGTTGTTTGGTGTTGTTGTCATTATCGGTTTTTTTTTTTTTTTAATTGAGGATATTCTAAAAATAATAATTTTATTGGATATAGAACAAGACAAGCAAAACTCAAACATCCAATAAATCCAAATTTCCATATGCTGGATGAGGAATCCCCGGAAGATCGAAAGATGGTGCTTTTGTGAGTGGAAATTCTTCTTGTTACGAGCATTGTGAGCTTAAAGCTTAAAGTTATATTGAAACCTACACAGGCTGTTTCAAGGGTTCGTTGTTTTAATATAATTTTAAACCGGGTCCGTAATCAGGCCCCGTATCGTTTTGAGGAATCTTTAATCACAAAAGCATAATCTCCTCTCTACCATAAATCCACAATTAATTTATTTTAGTTATACATCCTGCGAGTTAGTAATACAATAATATTCGCCTAGTATCATTTATGTAGTACAAGTACATTTAGTTATCTTTAGGGTATTTCGCCTTATTCGCGTTATCATTTGTTATATACATATATAATATATAAAAAGTTAATTTTAATATCACGATCATGCATAATGGTTTAGGGTAGGTATTTTTCTTCCTTATTTTTTTTTTTGGGTTACATAGCTTATTTTATTTAACTTAGAGCTTTTCGTTTCTCATCTGAAATTCAGAAAAAGTTTATTTGTATCTCTTATATTCTGCGATGTTGTAGAACAAAAAAAAATTAACAATTAAGAACACAACGGGGTAATATTTTTATTGTTAATTCGATTCTAACATGCTCTGGGTTATAAAACAGGCCTTTATAATGCTTTTTTTTTGTTAATAAATATTGTAATATGTTTCAAAGTTTAGGTAAACCAATCTTTGGTTTATTAATAATGATTGCGAGGATTGGGGCGCAGTATGGCCAACAACACAAAAATATTGGTAACCTCGGCACCACACAAGTTTAATTAATGAATCCGGGACAGCCGTTTCGAGGATACGAATGATCTACATTCTCAACCGGTGACCGAAGGAATAAGCACAACAAAGAACTTAAATTCATAAAAAACGTAGCTATTTACAACGGTTACTCTTCTTCTTGGCAATCCGAAAGATAAACCGAAAATGGAAGAAAGGTTGGGAATTTACAAAATTGCATGCAGTAACTGTAATAAAGCCTATATTGGTCAAACGAAAACAGCGACAGGCACCAGATTTAAGGAGCATATCAGGTCTTATCGCTTCGGTAGATTAGATTCGTCAAGTGTAGCCTAACACATAAATGACACCGGGTATTGGGGTAAACCTTGCACATGTTATATGTCTCGAGCTACAATAACAAGAGACCCTTCCGTCTATTTGTCCGCATTCTGTATTTTGTCTTTTAGGGTAATGTAGACGGTACTTGTAAATAATATTTTTCTCGAAAGTAGGGATAGAACAAGCATGTTAGTTTTAGAGGTTTCTCATATAATTTGGTCACCGGTTGAGAATGTATCTTCGAAACGGCCGTCCCGGATTAATTAATTAAACTTGTGTGGTGCGGAGGTTACCGATACTTTTGCGTTGTTTAGTTTATTCACTAACTTAAATATGCTAGAATTCAGCAATTTTACCAATTTAAAAGTAAGAAAGAAAAGTGTTTGTTTTTGCAAAATGGAAATTATTTTTTTTAAAGGTTGCCAAAATAATCTGATTTAATAGCTACATACACACAGCGGCCAAAATTTCAAGAGACTGTTGAGTATCTTGAGAATTAATGAGCAAAGATCTTTGAAATTTAGTATAGTGTTAATTTATATTTCGTTTATTTTTGAGATCCAAAGCCATTTTGATATTTCTTTTTTAATAGGGGGGAACCCGTCTTTTGATTTTTGAAAAGAATTCAACAATTAGATAAATTTAGCAGTAAATTGTTCCATATAAGAGACAAATTGAAATTATGTATTTACAAATTTAATTTGGAACAACCTGTACACTTAATGTTACAAGTATACAGAGTGTTTCAAATTATTATTGATACTAGGAAATCGATTAAATTAGCAATTTACTACTGAGTTTGTCGTCGATTAACATGTAACTTTTTTATTTGGTGACGGCCCCACGGGGTGTATAAGCTTTTAAACTATATTAATAATTAATTAATAAATTTAATGATGGTACCCCTCTAAACATTTAAAACATATTACAAATGATTTCAAACACTTCCAACAACAAATATAAGCTTTCTTTAACACCTACCACCAGTGCAATACCTCCATGTGCATATGCATCCGTTGCTTAATCCACAACACTACCAAATAGGTGAAGGTAGTTATCGTTATGAAATACAGGAAGGCGGATAAGATGCAGTACGATTCGTGCTTGTTCCTTTGGGTCTGAACAAGCTTGTTCTTGTACATTTCCGGACTCTCGTAACTCTCCATCACCACTTCGTCGTAGTAATTGTTGTGGGGTTGCTGTTTGACGTGATTTCGGCTATCGATCTGGTGATGCGGTTGTTGTTTGGCGTAGGTGTCGTTCTCGATGTAGAAGGTGAGCTTGTACGGTTCGTTCCGAGTGGGGGTTGACGCAGACGGTTTCAAATTAAGTATATGTTGGTTGACGTCGACGGTCATGGCGGCTCGTTGGGGTTCCATGCCGTCGTCGGTGTTCACAGTCTCTTGCTCGTCGAGAGACTGTGTGTTAGGATTGTGAGTAGCGGCATTTATCAGTCAGTAACATTTCTTCGTGCAGGAACACTTGCGTACAATGTCGATGTCTTTGGTGTAGCGGGTACCGTCGCTGCATATTAGCCTGACCTGAAAACGAGGAACGGGTTTTATCGAGCAGATAAGGAAATTTTTTTAGGTAGGGCTGTACCTTTCTCCTTTTACTTTTTCTAGCGTGGCAACAGCTCGTGCCACATCCTCCGACACATTTGGCCATCTTCAGGGGCTTTCGAGAACGGCACGTGTTCTCTGAATAGTATTCTCTAACTTGTTCTTTTCGACAAGTTGGAACTGTAAAACAAGGCATATTATTGAATAATTTGTTCCAATAAGATGGAGTAATTTTTAAAGTAATTGTTGTAATGATAGATAGACCTTTGAAAGTGTACGTTAGTGAATAGTTAAGCAGTGCAAAAGCTAATACGTGGCGAGCTACGTTTGAAATTATTAATTAGTATTAACGACTTCCAAATGAGATTAAAAATAAGAGAAAAAGCCGGTAAGAAGTGTTTAATAGACAATTGTTGGGGTTCCCTCGATTCGATTAGTTGAACGCGAGTTAATTTTCGAAGGAGAATTTTCAACTAACCAAATCGAATTCAACCTTCCATGTTTACCAACGCAAACGACTACCATGCCTAGTAATGAAAGGTTAGTACCTATTCGTACAAATACTTACACTCTTCCTCACCTTGCTCGCAGAATTTGCCCCTAAACCCAGGTCTACACTTGCACATATATTCACCATCTCGAGTTGCTACACACTTACTGTCATGCTTGCATTGGTTCAACTCGCACGGATCAGCCGGCGCTATTGGTTCCTCGATCATCTCGTCCATTTCGTCATCTTGCTCGTCCATATCCTTATCGGCGTCCATTAGGGTACACCCGGGGGTGACTTTGTGCTGTACCGCGGCGTTATTGAAGTCAACTTGCTTGTGATTGATCCATACTTCTTTCATGCAACCTATAAGGAGACATTCTCACACTCTGGGCTAAGAATGATACTTATTGATTTGGACCATCTTCTTTCACACAGAGTTGATATGGATTAATTTACCTTTGAAGCTGGTCAAATTCCTCAATTGCCATGATGTGAACGCTTTCTCTCCAGGTTCTGATGGAATACCTCCTAAATACATAGGCGTCGTTAGTTTTAGATAATCTTTACTTCCGTCGTTTACAATAGATCTAGCTAATCCCCTATCGACTCTCAAGGTGAAGTTCTTCTTGATGGCGATGAGTTCCACGACATGGTACACACCATCAGATACCATTTCGAAGCTGGAATTTCATAGGAAGTATCATCCAAATAAAGCTTAAATCATTCTTACCTGTACATCGTGGAAACTGGATAATTTCCTACATCATAGCTTACTCTTATCCTCCCATTGAATAATTCCACAGCTAAATGTTCTACATTCCCGTCGTATAATAATACGCCATTTTCTTGCGTCGTGGCGAAAATGATCGTGACGTTAGCTTCCGGTTTCGTTACCAACGGCTCCAATTCGACGTATGAGGTGTTGTGGATAAACGTCGAACTGGTGAGGTATTCGCATCTTTTACCTTAGAAAGGGTAACGTTTTATAAGAAAAGAAGCGCTTTTGAAATAAATTTTTTTACCAGAATAACCAGGAGCGCACTTGCAGAGATAATCATTAGAACCTGAGGGTTGAAAGCAGACGCCGTGAACGCAATCGTGGTGTTGACAGGGCGATGTTTGAGGGTACATCATAGCTACTAGAGGTGTAATTTCGCAGAATTTTCCGGTGTAATCGCTGGGACATTTGCATTCGTAGTCGTTGATTCTATCAATGCAGCTAGCGCCGTTCTATAATTCCGAATATGATCGATTTTAGCCAAGAAATGCGGGAATTGGAGGTTCTTACCTGGCACATGTTATTCTCACAATCGTCGATGTTGATGGTGCAATTTTCTCCTTTGAAGCCCAATAAACATTCGCAAGTGTAGTAACTATCGTGGTCTACGCATCTAGCATCGTTCTTGCACGGATTAAACAAATCACTGCAGAATTGTATTTTTGTTTCGCAAAATTCCCCTACGACATAAGGCTCGTAATTAGGTATTAAAAATTATTTAATTCGCTTACCCATGTACCCACTAGAACATTTGCATTGATACGCTTGAATCTCATCAGTACAAGTCGCATTATTTTGACACTTATTGTTTATACAATCGTCTATATTCGTCTCGCATCTTAATCCGGTGAAACCCGGAGAGCATTCGCAGCTAAAAGGTAAGAAATTTCTTAATAATTTTCTGCCTCTTTCGAGTTGCGAACTTACCTAAATCTACCCTCCTCGAGGACCTTGCAAGTACCATTTCTGCAAGGATTTCCGTAACAAGCGTCGATCATGAACTCGCAGTTTTTACCATGGTAACCAGGGGCGCATCTGCATTCGTACTCTCTTTCTGGCAGTGGTACGCACTTACCGCTGTTCTTGCAAGGGTACGTGTAGCACGAATCGCATTTCGCCAAAATTTCATCGCTGATCTTCGCTGCAATTAGTAAAGACCGGTGAAGAGAATATGAACTTTGTTAAAAGCCCGAAGACTTACATTGGCATACAAACGCTCCCGATGGAGTTGATAAGACGGATTTATCTTTCATGTTTGGAGGATCCGCGCATCTCGCTATTCCCGGTTCGATGTAATCGATTTTTACCCAATCCGACAACCATCGTAAGCGACAATCGCAGTACAATGGATTTGAGCCAAACGCTCTGAGAATGTAAATGGGATTTTGGAATAATGGTATTAAAAGTGTTCAAATCGAAAAATTCTTACATGTGAGTTATTGAAGTTAGATTTGCGAAGGTTCCTTCTGGGATCATGGATATCTGATTACCATGGAGAGATCTACACAAAAAGAAACGATTTATTTATTAGCGGCTCCCCCGTTTTCAATGATCAAAATCCAATTGAAGAGGTGAAGATTTAACACGTAAGGAAGCAATTCAAGACTTACATTATCCTTAAAGATTTCAATCCGTACAGCGCATCTTTCTGAATGCATTGTAGCTTATTATATGCAATTATGAGCGTGGATAGTTTCGAAAGGTTGGAGAAAGTAAAATTCGATAATATCCCTATTTGATTGTTACTTAAGTCTCTAAAACAAGTCAAGAGTAAGTGACACATCGATCCGGCGATTCTAGAAGAAAATAAATGATATATTTACAATCTAGTCAACGATTTTAGTTGACTCAATTTATCTGCTTGAATCCTGGTGATTTCATTACCATCCAGATATAATTCTGACGTCTCCGGCGGGATTCCCCGCGGAATCTCTTTTAATTTAGCTTTTGAGCATCTCACTATGGTACCTGTACAAGTACAACTCGGCGGGCAATAATTTTCTCCTAAACAACCTTCGTCCCCATCACCTTAAGAAGACGCAATAATATCTGCAGATCTGCAGAAGCAAAGCTATACTTACTCGTGCATTTAAATTCAGTCTGTGACAATTCTTTTATGAGAACATCTCGAACTCTATTCGGAGCAGCACATCTAGGAGCTGATCCGCTCAACCCTTTAGCTTTGAGCCACTCTGAAAACCATGCTAGGTGACAGTTGCATATGAAAGGATTTTGGACCAAATTCCTGAAAATTATTTCGAATTAATTTCGCTCTTTACGAATATCAAAAAAAGAGGAAACTCACAAAGTATGTAATGAGCCAAGATGATCAAAAGATCCGGGCATGACGCAGGTGATTTTATTATTATTCAAAGATAATATTTTAAGATTGTGTAAACCCAAAAACATCTTATTATGAACCTCCAAGAGCTTATTTTCCGAGAGCAATCTGGAAGAATATCTCCGATTTATTAAGGATGGATTTTATAATGTTGAAAATCATACAACTCCGATATATACAGCGCTCCTTCGAACGAATTTTCTTCAATTCCCATGATTTGATTCCGCCGCAAATCCAACTTGATCAAATTCGGTAATCTTCCGAATAATCCGTCCGATTTAATTTTTTCAATTTCATTATCATTCAGGAGCCTGAAATTTAAAAGATTTACATGATATTATACGCGGGGGCGGAAGCTTCCGTAATTAATGAATTTAATGAGGGTTTTGTTTGAGGTGGAATTACTGAATTCCGTTTTGTCGGTTAGAGCTTTGAATAATTGAAGTTACGCTTTCAAACAGTAAACAGCGGAAATCTTACAGTTCTCGCGTGTACAATGGAATGTCACGTGGTATTTCCTTTAAATTCCTTCCGGAACAATTAACAATAGTTCCGTCACAGGAACAGGCGGCGGGACACGCATTGTCTATCAGACATTCTCCTGCATACCGCGTTCTAAACTCTTCCTGACCTGAAACGGGATAGAGTTTACTGCTGCGGATGTACGTAATTGCGGCGTTTATAGCTTAAAGATTTTAACGTTATTTCACCTTTACCACTGATAATTATCAAGTGATACCCTTACATTTAAACTTGTCGTCCCTTAAAGTCTCGATTTTCCTCTTCTGCATCCTCTTGGGGGTATCGCATTTGGCGCCCGAGGTCTCTATGGGGTTCCTGTGAAGATACTCGGCCAACCATCGCAGGTTACAGTCGCAGATGAAAGGATTTCTTCCTAAATGCCTATAAAATTAATATTTTCCGATCGAGTTGTGAAAATATTCTCAAAACTTACAAAGTTTGAACGCTTTTCAACGAATCAAAGCTTCCGTTCGCCAAGGATTGTATGTTGTTGTCGTAGAGTGACCTGCAAAATATGCGAGATATGTTTAAATCCATTTGCTGAAGTAATAACGGGATTTTGCTTACAATAAATTGAGACTTTGAAGATCCTTGAATGTATCTTTACGAATGCAAGATATTTCGTTTGCATTTAGGAGTCTGCAAGGAATAAATTGCGTATTATTAAAGATATTCTTTGGGATGATCGAGTTTACTTACAGTAATTGTAAAGATATTAGGCCGTGAAATATACCGGCGGGTAAATCTTTGATTTTATTACCATATAATATCCTAAAGAGAAGAATATTAATTTAACGCTGATATCTTTAATAAATCCTAAAACTTACAATGATGTTAAGGATTTTAATCCTTGGAAAGCGTCATGGGATATTTTCGATATTCCATTGTTACTAAGATCTCTAAAATGGAGATAGCGCAAAAGTAAATCATTTAACTTGTTCGAGATAATGAATTTTGTTACCTACATTCTTTTTAAACGTTTGTAAGGAACAAAAGCTCTCGGTGGTATTTCAGTGATTTCGTTATGTTCCAGACGTCTGAAAAACGAAGGAAAATTATAATTTTCGATTGTGGAAAATTTGATTAAATTACTCACAATTCTTGTATTCCTTCTGGGAAATGATCTGGAACTTTCGTTAGGCCTTTACCACGACAGTCCACAATACCATTATCGCATTCGCATTGGTGAGGACATTGAGGCTCGTGAATACACTCTCCATTAACGGTTCTTTCCACCAAACCTAATTAGAACGGGAGAAAAATGTAGTTTGTTGATTGCACGATTTCGGCGTGAGATATAATCGAGAAAAGGATGTGTAATGTTCATATTGTGGATTTTATT
>LR736862.1:12362271-12380654 GCA_902654985.2 Oryctes borbonicus
TTTGGAGAATGGCATTTTGAGTACAAGGCTAATCTTGTATAGTGACGAAGGAAACGGGCTAACCAAGCTAATTGGCAATCGCAATGGAAGAGGTTGTCGTTTAGCTTCAGTGCTCGTAACCTGAAGAGGTTGCTGAACATATCTTTGCCTATCCATGTTAGGTTGTTGTGGTTCAAAGTCCTGTGTATGAATTTATATCAAATTTTACTAGTACATTCGTTGTAAAAAAAAAAAATGCAAATATTAATTAATTTGTTCAAAAATCATCGAAATTAATTTTTAAATTTATATAATTTATTAAATAGAGCAAACAAAATAAATCGATGTTAAAGTGGTTACCCCTAAAAAAATAGAATTAACAATTTTATTTTAAATTAAAATTAAAGGGAGGCGCCTCTGCTCAATGGCTAGAAACAGCTTCCCGTTAACAAAAATTACGTGCTGGGTATGACTTGATTGCCATACCCCACGTATGTATAAACATAAATGTGCTATGTAGTAGCAAGCACCCTTTTTTAACCATTTTTGCGGTCAGCACTAGCTTATTACGCATAGATTATTTAATAGATACAATAAATGCTATAATTGCGACATCTAAAATTAAGATCCTAAAACATTAATCAGCTGGCGCGATCTACGAAGAGACGATAGTATTATAACTGAGAGGAATGCACGATAGGTTGCCTGTTCTATTACTTTCGTCCGTCAGACACGGATGGCGCTTGGATACGCAAACGATAAAATTTTAAATAGTTCCTTTTTCCTATTTATGTTAACAACTACTAAAAGCTTTAATAGTGCCCTTTTTTTTATTATTTTAAAAATTGTATTTTTTTTTCTAGATTTGGAATATTATAAATTAGAGATATAAAACTCCTCTTTGATCTTTTTTATTATTTTTTATTTATTTATTGCGAGGGTGTTCCGTAATGGTTATAACTAATTTAGATATCTCAAAAATTGGATGATATTTAAAAAAAAAGACTACATAAGTTACATTTTCATTGGTGGGTACATTTTTTTTTAGGGAAAATTGTCTTACAATTTTTCTAAATATCTTGAAATTTCTTTTTTTTTCCTTTTTTGTAAGAGCAATTTCGTATGAAAGAGAAAAATAGGTAGTTTACTAAAAAAAAAAAAAAATTTGGACACTTTCCATTGTTTTTTTTGGACGCGCTGCAGGATGTTTTCGAAAAATCAATTCGACTCCTGGTTAGAAGTAGCAAACAAATCTTAATATTGACCTAGCAATTAAAAAAAATTGTAAATTAAAATAGCAAAGTTGACAGCTACTTGGAAGTACTTTGTAACATTTTAACAACAAATTTTAATTTATTTGTTGTATCTTGTTTGAAAAGTGAATGAAATTAAAGAACAAGTTTTTTTTTATTTTACGTTTAACAAAGTAATAAAAAAAAATAGATATTTTTATACTTTTAGAGTCACTAAAGGCGCCCTCTTTTTGCTATTCCTTTGTGAATTGTTACTGGAGCATTTTTAGAGATTTTTTGCATTGTTAGCAAGAGTCCAACAATAGTCCGGCATGGATGGAAGCATTCCAGTTTCTCTGGTACCTTTTCATACCGAAACATCGTCTTCTAATAGGTTCCATTGCTGCAGTCTGGATCCTAGTAACTCTGCCTTATTTTTTGGAAGCATTAGATCTCCAACGAGATCTTTTTAATTTTTAATTCTGAATGGGTTATTTTGTGCGGTTGGCGGTATGACGTGCTTGGTGTGAAATCAGGATCTCTTGATGTCGATGGCATATCTTCTTCTTGACAAATCCCTGTATCGCTATTATCTGATCCGTAAGTGAATGTTTCTGGGAGTTCTAGAATAGGAAATTCGTCACCATGGGGCTAAGGTCTCATAGCAGATGGTATATTTGGATAGGTGATAACCCATTTTTTCTTCTTGGATATACCTATCCCTTACCCAACACTAGGTAGGTATCATACAGAAATAGCAATCATTAATATGATTTGTAAGCTCTCTCCAGACCATTGAGACAGCAAACCATATAGATCGTTTTTTTACGATTTAACCAGCTTCTCAGACTTGAAGCGCACGTTTTACAGCAGATATGTGGCGCCCAATGTTTGTCTTGATCTCCTATTTTGCAACCGAAATAGAGCCTGTTCTATCAATGAGACGCAAAAGTCACTTCACCACAAACAAAACAAAAGTGATCTGTATTGTTTACACATCTTACAATGTTAACTATTCGATTCGACTCACTAACTTCGATTAACTAACCGAAATACGGCCTCTAGATTTTTAGAGATTATTCGGGAGGATTCGAGATTCGTTTTCTATAAAATTGCGCAACATTCGCGATAGTGGTGTTTGTCATTTGTTTGTATACAGGGGGTGTTCAGTACACACAGGCAGACATGGGATCACACACAAATATTTTAGTTCAATTGGCCACGTAGACTTCAGCACAAATTTTTCAAAATTTTCCAATGCATATTTTTTCATATGTGGATTGGTGCACATTGATGTAATCTTTACCATAGACTCTAATTGATGACGGCGTACGCTTGTACTAGAGTATATTTATAGATCAATTTATAAGAACCAAAGAGGAGTTTTATATTTTTATTTATTTATTTTAATTAATTAACAAAATTAACACGACGAGACTTACAAATTGAGCAGTTTTTGTTATAACTAGGAATTTTAATGATATAACGTTGTATGGTGGTGGCAAACAATGTTATCTCTGAATATTAAAGCTCTAAATTAATTTAATATTAAAACTAATACCCTATCTCAGTTTTCTCTTAATTATTACAATCAAATCATTAAAAATTAATTTGGTTACCTTCAGAGAGTTATTTTTTAGGATTTCTCTTTTTATCTCAACATCAATCACGAAATTCAAATATATCCCGAAGAAAATTTACATAAAATTTAGGAAGTACCAAGTAATAAATTGCTGGTAAATTAGAGAACAATAAAATTATCCAATATCTTATATGACACGAAAATGAAGCGTCATTAAATCTTTTTACGGCCCCCAATAAAAATATTTGTCGGAGAAAAATCTAAAATTCTAATCCGAGACTTCATTAGCATGCACCTCTCTCGGTCATCTAATTAAACAGATGCAAACGACGAGATTTCGACAATATCTTTTCCGGAACGTAGAATCGATGTAATTTTATTTATTCGGATACCGTTAATTTTAATCGATATAATGAATAAATATAAATACGTCGATTTAAATCACGTTTACAATTCGGAGAATGTTCGTGGATATTACGGAAATCTCTCGACAGAAGAAGGCATCAACTACTCGGCCGGCACGTGTAAGTTACTTTTTTTTTATACGAATGTGAAGTAAGGTGAAGCCTTATCTGTGAACGTAGGTAAAGGAACGAAGGAAATGTTAATTAGAATGCATTTCAATAAATGAGAGATACTTACAGCACTTCTAGGTCTTTAAAACTCTTGAGGGATTGGTCATCTATACATGTTATGTGGTTGTTGTCTAATTGCCTGAAAAATAGGGTAACAGATGAAATATGTATTTGTGTATTCTTCGCGATTATTTGAAGCGTTTTATGTATATCTTTAATATTTTTATGCTACTTAAATTAAATTAAAATAACTAAATGAAATAAACGTTTCGAGATACATCCTAATAATATGTATTACAAATATTTTTATTCTGGTAAAATAAAATAAAATAAAAAAAATTAAAAAATTCTGGTAAAATAAAATTTTCCACAACCAAGCTGCTTGACGCACTTCCAATAATTGCCGAGTATTTTGAGGTTTTCTTCTTCAGGAACATGTTTTCTTTTTTTTTTTTCTATAGGTTTTTCAGGAGCTTCAGGTCCAGTGATTGTGCTGACCAGAGCAAGAGATCAATTCTTTTATCTTCAAACCATTTTATTGCTTTATGCTTTAGGTCGTTATCTTGTTTTCTTTTTTTCGGCGGAATGTAAGATTATATTTTCAATATATCTGTTATTATAAAAAGCATCTTTAAAATCATTATGCTGAGCCACCACAGTTTCACAGATTTCCTGAAATTTGGTTGAAGAAGGCTCAATGGCAAAATGGGATCTTAGCAACTTTGTAACGTCATTGTTTTTACGTGTTAGTATTTTGTGCATAGATTATATATGAGGTCGTTCAATAAGTCCTTAGAGAAAGATAGAAAAACATAGTATCTTCTGTAGATTTTTATTTATTGTTCAACATAGCCTCCATTTAATTCTATACATTTTTCCAAGCGTTTTTTCAGCCTTTTTAAGCCCTCCAAAAAGTAGGTTTCGGAAGGTCCTCAAATTAGGCACCTGTTTGGGTGACTATTTTCTCGTTCGACGCGAACTGTTGTCCACCGACCCATTTTTTCAAATTTGAAAATAAATCATTGTGGGCCAAATCCGGTGAATACGGTGGATGTTGTACAAATTCCAATTTAATTTCTAAATTTTGACCATTAAAACTGCACAGTACATTGCCTTGATGGACGAGGATCATTTTCTTTTTCAAATGAGGACGTTTTTTTCTCGATTTCTTCGCTTAACCGGTCCTATTTTCAAGTAATTGGTGTGGATGATTCCGCGTGCATCCCAAAAAGTCGAAGCCATCACCTTGCCGGCCGATTTCACCGTCTTCGCCTTCTTCGGAGCTCGTTCGCCTTCTTCGAAGCTCGTTCGCCTTCTTCGAAGCTCGTTCGCCTTCTTCGGAGCTTGTTCGCCTTCTTCGAAGCTCGTTCGCCTTCTTCGGAGCTCGTTTGCCTTCAAAAACCCACTGTTTTGATTGCCCCTTCGTCTCCAGAGTGTAATAGTGTATGTTTCACGTTTCGTCCATAATTATGTATCGACGGAGAAACTCGTCAGGATTGAGACGGAAAAGCGTCAAAACAGCCTCAGAGTCAACCACACGATTATGTTTTTTCTCCACTGGGAGCAAACGCGGCACCTATCTTGTCGAGACCTTTTCCACACCCACTATTTCGCGCACTTTGATTCGTCGATCATTCAAAACTGAACGTCCAGAACGATGTTCATCTTTTGCGGATGTACAGGCCACGTTTAAACTCATCTCCCTAATTGTAAACAGTTGCTAACACAAGAGCAGATGTGCCATGAACTTCATCCAACTTAGATTTGATCTCTTTCGGCATTAAGCTTTTTAAATACAAGTGTTTAATCACCGCTCGAAACTCATTTTTTTCTCAATTTTTTTCTACGTGAACGAAAATTCTTTACTTAAATCGACAATAAATGGCTTCACAAAATTGAGGCATCCGTTTTAACAGTTTATTTAAGTAATCGATATTAATTTATTGTCCCTTCTTCTGTAAATTGTTTTTCCACCTCCTTGTCTCACCGAAGAAATCGTGCAAGATTCATTAAAACGTCGAGCCTTTCGACCAGATTGTTGTTCAACTTGAATGTGCTCTTGATCAAACTAGTCCTATAGTCCTGTTTGTTTTATTACATGCAGTAAGAGACATATTTGCATTCTTCGCTAGGCTTGGCTGGTGATATTTGGTGTTATAGGTCATTGCTGGAGCAACAAAATCAATTTTTGCCTAACGAATTAGTAACAAAATATGCAACAGCTTTGCTGCTGGGTTTACGAAGCGGCTACATAATCTTAATGAAAATCTGATCAATGCAAGTTATTATATTTAACCCACTCAATTCATGAACTTACTTATTTGCATTAAATTGAAATCCACTATTTAAAATTCCAAAAAAATATCGTTGGATATAGAATTTGATTAAGAATAGGATTAGCCATTTTCGGATATTAATCTATAGGTAGGACGTACACGCTAAGAGTGTTAATCAACGCCATAAATTTAATAGAAAATAATTCATGTGTATACAAGTGATGTACTTACAGGTTTTTTATGGCTACGATTCCTTTCAAGGTCCTCCTACCGATAACGGTGATCAAGTTATGGCTCAGGTCCCTATAATTCAACAATATTTACGCTTTTAATGACCGTTAATATTTCAATTAGATAGAGTTAATATCTGTTTTGCCGGTAACAGGTGCTATTCGAAAAAATATGTTAATTTATTACAGTGTAAATGCTTTGGTTTACGTTGTATGTTTGGATGAACAGTAGCGTGGATACTAAATTATACATGTTTTTAGATAGATAATGTATGTACGCGTGTATAGAAGCGACATGCTTAATGCGATGAGTGATGCAACTGTTTGGTAAATTAGAAACTATTCCTATTTTGTTACGGATTGTTAATGGAAACTTGTTTATATGTTTTCGAGTTAAGTAAATTGTGTATAGTAGGTAGGTATATGGAGTTTTACGTTAGATATATTGTAGGTGTTTGTCGTTTTAGAAGTATCCGTTTATCTGTGGATGTACACGTGATTAAAATTCTGTTTTAACGGCATGTTTTCTTGATACTTCCAGAAAATTAATATTAATATTTTTTTAGGCTAAGTAGATTTGATGAGTAAAATTAAATAATATATGGCCTTCCAAGGTATTTTTAATGCATCGAGTTTTAAGACACTTATCGTTGGTTTGAGGCTGTGTGCATTGGAATGAACATTTCTAGAGCCCTGTTAAGGCAGTTTAAGCGAAATAAGTCTTATAGCTGTAGATGAAGCTTGGATAGACCAATACACTAAGCTAAGGCGGGTGCGCACCATCGGCGTAGCTAACGAATGGACTCTTGCATCAGAGATATATTATCCCGAACGGTGCCGTTCCGGTGCTAGATACAAAAATGTTTTTAAGAGATTATGAATCGATCTCTATGTTACTGAATGAACACGGGAAATTTCCATCTTTAGTCATATGTATAAAAAACAAAATCGAGAGTGTATGTAATTCGATGATTAAAAAAACACATATCGTCTTAAGCGTCTTCTGTGATTTGAAAAACTGGAGAAGCGAGATTAAATATTTTTAACATTCAAAAGTTATTTCTGCAAAATGCGTTTGCCGCGAGGGAAATATGTCCTTGTACAGAGAAAACGATCTATATTTGTATAATTAAAAAAATCTTTGAAACAACTAAACGCATCTGTAGACGAACCTTCACAAATTTGTCTAAGCGTGGCAAAATCTGAATCTTTGTCTAAAACACATTCAAATTTAATTAGAAATACACTCATTTTTTGCGTCTTCTACCGAGCAAAGCTGTGCGTGTACATCTTTCACAATTTGCAGTGATTCCTCTAACGACAGTGAAGAATTTTGTAATTTTTTATTGTTTGCACTACTCCGATGTAATTGCTGTGAATAGTTTGTAAACCACTTTTAATCTATCTTCAAATTTTTTCTGATTTGTTTTGATAGCTGCACATTCTTTCAGATTGAATAATAGAACCACCTTCTTGATACTCTCAAAATATTTATGATGGTAAAATGCCGCAACGTGTAAGGATCGGTTGTGGCGGTTCAGGGGTGTGAGAACACAGTCTGTGAAATTCGCGAATACGTTTTGGGGATTTCAGAAACAATGCTTTTGCACTCGCAATCAGCGCATCCACCTGTGGATAACATCTACGGATTGTCTCTGCGACAAGATGATGAGCATGAATTTTACATGTAAAAATGTAAACAGTTCCCACACTGTTCCTTAAGAGACCAGCCTATAGAAATCATGGTTGCGGCACCATTTGTCATAAACATTAAGACTTGATCTCTGGATATTTCAAATTTTTCCAATGTGCTTAACACCTCTTTTGAAATTACTTGGGCAGTACATTTTTTTATTCGTCTACAAGCTAATAAAATTGAAGATTGCGATTGATGGGGTTCCATTTTGCGCACCATAACATTAAGTACAGATCTTTTTTCGCAATCAGTTGTTTCATCCACTCACAAGCAAACTTTTTTATTTTTCAGTTCAGCCTTAATTTTATTTCCTAAATGTACACGCACAGATGGTAAATAATTTCGTAACGTGGTCCTGCTCGGTAATGTAATATTGGCGTATTTGTTCCAAAATGAAATAAATGAATCGTTGTTTAACAAAGTAAACGCCAGATTACCCCGAATCATCATTGTACATAAATCAAATAAGAATTGTCCGTACTTTGCGGCGACACCGGTTTTAATATTATTATGGTTTGCACTTTGCACATGCCGTTTACTACGTGTTTGCGACCAACACGTTAGAAATATATCGCACACTAAACATTTTTACAATTTTTACACCGTCGTAAGTCAAATCCGGATAATCTTTAATGAATCTGTTCACTGTCTTTAATGATAGCTGTTTTCTCTTCGACATTATTAAAAACAGAACACAGAGTACTTCGCTGCTGCTATTACGTACGCTCCAGGCGGCAGCTAAATAGATACTGACTAGTGTTTCGCATGAGAGAGTCAATTCGTTAGCTGCGCCGATGGTGCGCATCCGAATTTGCCTACTCTACTCATCAACTCCGAACGACATTTTTTTTTGTTTTCTAGTTTCGTCCGTCTATTTGAACACACAGCGCTCAACTCTGCCCAGTCAGGCGCATGTCCTCTTAATTTCTTTCCGAAATGTCCACTATGTTGGTGGGAAAATGCACGAATTAGTTTCGTTCAAATACAACCTATTTGATGGATAATTATGATCGAAGACAATGACGGAAATCATGATATAGGTAATATGTAGTTGGTCTTTCGGACGTGTTCATGCAAAGAATAAACCATATTAAAGAAAAAAAAAAAAAACCATATCAAAGAAGATTTTCAAGTAAATCTTTCGAATACGCTTGTAAATATTAATCGTCATACATTCCAAGATCTAGAACGCAAAATTTTATGCATTTATAGAAAATTTAAGTACAACGCTTTGAGCCACGATTCATCCTATTCCTTTCCTACGAAAGCACTACACCATTAAGATGGCCATCGCTATGTATATACGACTAATGTTTATGGTGTGCGTCGTAATCAGTCATCAATCAGATAAACCAACGTGGCAAGGAAATTATCATAAATTACCATGAATTGCGTTTACACAAATTAACATAATTATACACGACGGTATAGAGTTCCTCAAACTATACGCACGATCTCAATAATATTAATGTGCTGGCGTTTCGATAATTAAGAGATAGACGGGCACAACATGTGAAATTCGTTTGATTTATACGTAATATTAAATATTGTCGTGTAATAAAGTTGTTAGCCGCGTCTTGCCGCATGTAACTCGATGTAAATTTTATAACGACTATAAAATTTAGTTTCGTGGGAAACATTAAGAAATTTTTAATTGTAACGCAATATGTGCGACTAATTATGTTTATATTAATATAATTTATATATTATAAAGATAAATTTACATTATCTCTAAAGCAAGAATTTATCAAGAAATACTGCTGCGATTACCATGCAATAGCATTTGGCTTGGTATTCAAATTCTGTCAGATATTAGAGGCAATTTTGGACATTTTACATGAAGATTTGAGAATGGACAATATGAAAGTGTCAGCGAGGTGGAGTGCCAGTCGGAAGGAATATTTATGAGTCCTTTTTTTAATTGTCGCTGGCAATGAAACAGGGATACACACGAAGGTGGTGTGATAAATACATGTGTTAAGGAAAACGACGCAATTACTTTGTAATTACTAAATTTATTTCTCAATATAATCTCCTTGTAGCTCTATACAGCTAATTCAGCGATGTTCCAATGTTTTTAAGCCATCCAAATAGCAGCATTTGTTAAACTCTGCAAAGTAGGTCTTTGTTTTGGTATTTGACGTGAACCGCTTTCCGCCAATTCATTTTCTCAAGTTTGGAAAAAGTCTGGTGGATAGGGCACCGATTCGTGAAGTTATGTTGATGGTAGAGAATCTTCTTCTTCACTAGGTGGAGTTTTTGCTCCTTAACTCGGCGGCGAATCGGTCGAATAAATCAGCACAGCACGGCCTCGTGATTATTCTTCCTTTCTCTCATAATCAGTTAAGATTATGCGTTGCGATTCTCCAAAAAATCGTCGCCGTTATTTTTCCCGCTTGATGGAGTTGTCGGGAGGATCGGACCAAACTCACAAACAAGAAGTGTATTGTAAACATGAACATAATGTAAAAATAAAATATATTCTCGTTTTCCAATTATAGCCTAATTTCAAATAAACAACGTATTAATAAAAGATTAAGAATTCCGCCATTGACATTTTGTTTCGTTTACGAAGGGCGTCTGTTGCTCTCCTGATAGCTTCATGTCTTTAATATTGGCTGCAGTAATTTTAACATGTCGAGTTAATGCATCCCGAGTGTAGAAAATTCCTAACTTTTTGTTTTAAAAGGGTGGTCAACATAAGGATCATTTTATTTTATTTAAGACGTATTAACCCGAAAACAAGCGAAAATTTGAACCCTTTACAAGAAAGTTACTTAAATTTTTTACCTTCAAAACAAAACAAATGAAAATCGGATAAGAACATCTCACTTTTTTATTTTTTATTTATTTTTATTTTTAATGCAAGTTCGCCGGGGAAATCCGGGGTTTCTGTTTGGTTTATCGTATATCGACGGTCTACTAACACGATATTTTGAACTTTATTCATCATATCGTCATCTTAATGGGACGACCTGGCCACTCCTCATTTAAGACGGATGTTCGGCCATGCTTAAATTCTTTACCTGATGGTGGTCATCAAAGGTACATGGTCCTCACTCCAACTTGATTTCTGCACACGTTTTCCCATAAAAAAAATAATCGAATCACTGACCGGTATTGTTCTTTTTCCACGACTCCACAAATATATAAATTTACTCACTTTCAACAACTTTCAAAACTACACTTCTCCGAAATTTTGACAGGCGTTGACTACAAATAGTAATAGAAGATTTTGTTGAAGAGATCACACAACTGCACAACCATTACTGCAAAATGTACGAGGCCCAGAAAGGTTGATAAGTTATCAAGCAATGGGTTCTATGAGTTGAAAAATCTAGCACCCTAACGATTACTAAAATTTTTTAAGTTGCAAAAACAATTACGGTGGTTCTGATGATGACCTGGAAACTTCCAATTAATGGTTATTTTGAGGAGTTCGCGAAATAATTTCTTTTGAAAGGGATCATCAATGCAGAAACGTTGGGATAATAAAATAGTTGCAAGAAACGTAACCATTTTCAAGTTTCATCCTTCCGCCTTGCACGTTTCTATACAATCTACACGTACTTGGCAATAGTACAGCCGTTCATTTGCACTAATCTACTTGCATCTACGTATATCTACTGCTTGAAAAGTTTCTAAATCAGTGAAGGTACTTACAAACGAAATAAATTCGGCAGTGTGCCGAATATGTTGTCTGGCAGACGACGGACATTATTCTCGTTCAATCGACTGAAAACGAGAGACGCGACACAGTTAAAATAATGCAGTTCGCGAACATCTGCTACAAACTTACAGTCTCTCTAAGTTTACTAAGTTCTTAAACGTGTCCTTTTCTACCGTGTGTATTTGATTGTCTGTCAATTGCCTGCAAAAAAATAAACGATATTGGAGATATCGGTAGTGCGATAATGACATCGACAGCAGTGAAAAGAACAGATGTGAAATGATTGAATGAACGATAACGCGAGTGAAAGAAGTTCAAGCCAACGGAAGATAATGAAGGCGGATTTCTAACTGAGGCGTGATTAAAGTCATATAAGGAAAGCAGTAATGATATTTATTGTGTACAAACTATTTTAAACAAGCTAAATACAACTAAATCCAAAAATACCTTTGCCCCCTACAAAAAATTAGTTACAAAAAATATGGTAACATACAAGGTGTTCACCACATGATCAAAAAATATAATTTTTTTTTCTGATTTTGATATTCTGATTCGCTTTAAACTGGTTTGTGTGAAATCGGAATAAAAGAATACTTTTACTTGCTACAGAAAAATTTATTTCCTACTTTAAAAGAAGTGATAAACCTAATTTATACGAAGAGAAGAAAAAAAATTATTTAATGATACGATAAGCAAAATTTGTAAGTACCTTACTTCTGTACTCCCTAAGATAAATAAATAATTTTCTACATACATGAAGATAATTGTCTTACAAAAAGAAGGTGGTTAGTGACATTGGTTTCCTCTTAGGAATATTGGGATGCAAGTCAATCTGGTTTATTTCAAAATAATTCTAAATTATCGTGGTGATACGAACATATAGAAAAAAGACTTTAATTTCGAGGAATCATCACTCACATGAAGAGTTTTCCAGTTAGCGCATCAAAACTTTAATGCCAAAAAGGAGGTTGCTCTGGAATGTAAAGGTTCGGTATACTGTGATGAGGTCATCGGTGTCTGAGGTCTCTATTCCACGTCGTCCTCAAGAACTCGATCTTTCTCAGACGATTACGTGAAGAAATTTGCATGCACATTGTCATCCGAAGGCTTATAAAGTTCAAATCACTCAAGATCTGAAGTCAAATGGTCATCGTTTGCGTGAGAGTTTCGCGAATCTGGCTTTTGAGCAGTTGGAAGCTGAATCAGGTTTTGCGGAAAAGATATGAAGCCCATTTCCGGCTCAATGGGTTTGTAAACAAGCATATCTGTAGGATTTGGACCGATGAAAATCTTCTAACGATCTATGAAGCCCTTCCCGAGAAGATCACCGTGTTGAGCGGTTTTTGGGCTCAACGCGTAATTGGACCATGTTTTTTTTTGAAGGCGATGTTGGAACTTGTATTACTCCTAATGATGAGCGGTATAAAAATATGCTAATGGAATATTTTTGGTCTGAATTAAAAAGGATTTCCTCAGCGTATTGTTTCGAGTCAATTCGCCAGCAATATCATGCGATTTCACACCCTTTGTCTTTTTCCATGGAATTTACAAAAATAAGCCGGAAACAATTCCCGACCTTAAACGGAATATTTAAAGCACGATTAGGAACATAGCGTGCGATATGTGTGAAACAGTAATCGCAAATTGGGCCGCCTCCAGAAAACGTACAGTCAAGCGACGTTGAGGAAGACATTTAAAAATAATTAAATACAGATTAAAGAATTATTAATTGCAGTGTCTTATTTGAAGGTTTTGACGCGCTAATTGGAAAACTCGATACTTGCTGTTATCCGTAATTTTGGATTTAAAAGGAATTAAAATATGAAGAAATGAACAGTGGATAAGGTAATTTCATAGTAAGTTGATTGTATTTTGAGAGCTTCTTACTAAAAATAAGATTTGAAAAAAAAGAAGAAAAGTTTAAACTAACTCATTTTATCAAGAGCTTTGAGAACAGCCTGTTGTTAGAAAAATATGACCGGATATTCTATATACGGATACTGTATTAAGGAGTAACTAGTTAGGAAGTCGTAAGAAATGAATTCATAAAAGCAATTAGAAGAAAAATTAATCAAAACGTTAACATAGCACTAGAGAAACAAAAAAGCAACACAAAAAGCACGTTTCTGTTAATTTCCCGATAAAATTATTTATTAATTTAATTGTACCTTCATAGTACCTTACTTGGAGATAGTTATAAGTTACAAGAATGAATGAAAATAATCGAATAACAATAAATATATGCATTAAACGTATGAGAGATGATAGAAATTATACAAGAACCTTCGTTAACAACGCACTAATACTTACAATATCCGTAATTTCCCTAGGTGTTGAAAATCGTTTTCGAAGAGGGTTGTGATGTTGTTCCCTTGGAGATCCCTGTAACAAAATTAAGCACCATTTAGTCAATCGGCATTATTATTCGGGACGCGTTGACAATTAAAAAGAATAATTCCGACGGATTTGGGTCCATCGTTCAATTAAATCAGTTTCGGTGAGAATAATTGAATAGAACGAGGAGTTCTCGGAGGGTTGCCGAACGTCGGTTTACCTTCGGGGAGTTCCACGAGTGACGGTTATAATATCCTATTATCTACCTTTCTACATATCCAGTTAGGATGCGAATATTCCGTTGGCAACGGTTTAAACTTTAATATATTCAATGTGGTAACTCGTATCGTGAATAATTATGTTAATATTCGAGCAGGGGTTTAGTGTTATCGCATATACACATAAAAATGTGGAGTTAATTCTACAACATGTCGCCAACGGCCGGGCTAGTTTTTCTATGAAAATACAAACATTTTTGGGCGGAAGGTAAGGGATTTACTCCAAAATCAGACAGCGTGTGACATAGTAGACGATAATTCACAGTACCGAAGGTCCGTGTAAACCACATCCACCTGACCATAACCATCAACTTCAGAGACATATTGCGTGAAAGACCGCCAAGTTAGTAACAGTTGACCGCGCAGATACAAATCTACGTTGATCTGGTGAGATAAAGGAGCGAGTGTTATTGTATAAGACTTTATATATTATCTGCTCAAAAAAAAAAATATTGTACGTGATGTTGTGGAACACGTGTATAGCGGATTTTATTTCAAAGAAAGTGAAGAAATTTCGACGGACACGCACACCACAAGTCTACTCTTAAAAGTTAAAAAAATATGGCGAGCGCTTATAAACTTTCTGTGGCTGTTTTAAGAATATATTCAGATCAACATGAATGAAGGTTATAGCTTTCACGCCAAAATATGTTCAAATATAAGTTTTGTTCAATTATTTTGAATCTAAATGTTTCCCCAATATGCACATATTAAGTTAATTTGCTTAGGTGAAAGACCTGAAGAACTAGGCGAAATCAAATTAAAACATTACAGAAACTAATTGCATTTAGACCTTTTTAATAACCTTTATAAATAAAAAATTAATGCAATGAAACCCAAAAAATCCCTTTTCTTAAAGCATTTACAGTGCAACGTGCAATTGCTATTATACAAAGTATGGTGTTCCTGTTTGAATTGGTAGATCGCAATGCGGCACGGCGCCTAAATTGCGGAAGGTATGAGACGCACGCGAGAACTAGAACTTATTAGCGCCCTAACTACTAACTATGTACTTACAATAGTAGTCTATATACAAGCCTCGTATATTACAACTATGACCGACTCGTGAAGTGGAACCAATGAGCACTGTACTGCGGAACATTTGCTTCATGGAATATGCTCTGCGGAAACTTGTTCTTATTGGTTTCGGACTGGGCGCTAATACGTACCAATTGCATTGCAAATACGCTCTATACATTGCTGTGAAGTAAAATGATCTAGCCAATTATGTTATCGAATAGATTGTAGTGTTTAAGAGTACGCGGGATTGCAAACGTGATTAAAAAATTACAGGGTGTTTCGGAATTTTTGGGTGGTAACATCGATAGATTGGTAGAAAAAGCAGAATATATACGACAATAAAGACGAAATTCGACAAGCAATAGATAGTCTAAAAGATGACAAACTCGTAGGAATAGAAATATACCAGCTGAACCAGTTAAAATGGCCCCCAAAAAGAATACGGATAGAAGAATATCAAAAGAATGGGACAAGGAGGTAATAATTATATTGCCCAAAAAACGAAATTTTATCTTTGTACGACAATTGCACTGTTACAAGCAAAGATAATGCAAAAACGACTAAGAAAACCTATCAATGGGAAAACCAGAAAAAATCACTAGATCTTGTTCTTCTCACATTCATACTTTAAGAGCAAATTTCTCCAAAAGAAGGAATGAATGAATTTCATAGATTTCGAAAGAACTTGATTCAGTAAATAGATAAATAATGTGGAGAATTTTAAAAATGTATGGATGTAATATGGATTATCGGAGAAAAATATAAAAAATAGGGTTATTTTATGATAATGAAGAAAATGGATGGTAAAAGGCCAGGAATAAATTGGAAAGCATTTGAGAATTAAGAAGATCTGCAGTTCGAAGGAAAAGACAAACATACTAAACTGCTACGCAAAACCAGTTGAATTAAGGAAGATAAAGATACTCGCTACAGATAAAATAAAAGAAGAGGAAGTTCACCTAGAAGGATCTCAAGGTATAAAATTCTCTTATCTCAGTGGCGTAAGGACGTACTGCAAAAGACATTGTTAGAAGATCTAGCTCAAAACGCCTTTAACTGTCTAAGAAAAATCTGGAAAATTACCAAGCATCAGCAGAAAGAAAAAATTAAGATTATTTATTTAACCTTACAGATCTGAAATGTGGAAAGGAGACAAGAAACTGTATCAAAGATTACAAACATTTTATAAATAAATATCTTCGTTTTATATGCAGCATCTCTTGGCCCGAAAGAACAAGCGATGAAACGTTATGGAGAATAAGAAATAAGTAAAAAAACAGAAAGAAATTTAGAAAATCAGCAGTAAATGCAGCTGGATAGTCTTTAGGTTATAATATTCCTGGGAGAAAATGCAAAGGAAGACCATTGAATATATGGTGCAGGATAATCTTCAGGATCTTCAGGATAATCAGCATATCTTTGCTTATAAAGAGCAAACGAAACTTATGTTGAAGTTGAGAAGACGGCAAGAGATAGAAGAAAATGGAGATACAATTAGGCTGTGTGTGGCTGCGCAAATAGTCATGAAACGGGGATGTTCAGAAGGTAACTACGCATCTCCTCCATTATAACATCTTTCCACATCATTACGCCATTTTCAGCTGAGTTACACGCACGTAAACATGGCTGCTAAAATTGATTCTCTCGCCAAGTGCACGTTGCCTAATGCAATTCGATTCTAGATTGTCAGACTTCACAACGATTGCGGAGAGCCATTCCAAACAAAAGAGGAGGTATGCCGACTTCTGCAGTTATTCTCATTCATGACAATGCCCAGCCTCACACTGCTGCTGTAACCCAACGACTTCTTCAACAATTTCAATGGGAAGTTTTTGAACAGCTGGCGTATAGCATCGACTTAGCGCCAAGCGACTTCCATCTCTTTCGTGAACGTGGCTAGGAGGGTAAAGCTTCCAGAGTACAGAGGAACTTGAAAACAACGTCACGGACTATTTCAGCTCACTGGCGGCAATATTCTATGCGGAGGGGATTGGAAAGCTCGTCCATAGATATGACAAATGCGTCAATTTTCACGGTGATTATATAGAAAAGTAACCACGTTTGTACATAACTTTTGGTAATAAATTAATTTTGTTATTTACATTTGTTTTGAATTTATGAGCTATCGGAGGTTGAAAAAAAAAACAGCCCTCGTATATGATATGATGATGAAGAAGGTTGCATTTGAATGGAAAAAATAAAATGTAATTTTGGTTTACAAACTCCGTAAAATTGGTTTTTTTGAAACACTTTAAAATAATATAACGAAAAATAATTTTTTTTTCGACTTCCTCTGTCGCATTGAAAAGGCGCTAAAAGTGTAAGAATTTCTCGATGACCCTTCAAAAATATGAAAGGAAAATAGTTAAACTCTGAAAAGAACTATGACAAAGGACCTAAAAAAGAAACATTCTTTGGGCTTTTGAATAATATTTATCGAAGCAATCCGATCAACAATATTTTCTAATTAATATTTCCTGACGGGGAAACCATCCACCGTCAACATTGGCATACCAGCTCCATACGTAGGGTTACCCGATCTCAAGCAGAATACTTTTGAAATCATTGGCCGAGAGATCGCAAATCGCCGATAAAAAAATGACTCTCGTGCATGCGACGACCAACACAGATGTTGCCAGATTCCCGGTCGCAATATTTGCACGTAACTCTGTTATTTATGTTATTGGTGCGGTTGTTATTTAAGCGCACGCACGAGGTTGGCAATTAAAAAATTCCGAACGGTCGTCTTCGGTTTTATACGTGTGCGCTTATACTTATGTAACTGTTTCTTTCGAAAAAAAGAGTGGTCTCTCGTAGTTAATGGATGATTCCACTTTTTATTTTATTAGTTCAGTCGATATTTTTCATTAAGGCGCTTTGAAAGTCAATGAACTTGTTACGTATAAAAAAATGTTATTTTATTAGGTGAACAATTTGAAATTTGCCGCAATAACAATAAAGAATAACATGTCTAATTGCTGATTAGTAACGAGAAGTTGAGGAAATAAAAGTTGAAGACGTTGAGAATAAAATAGATTAGCTTCATGATGATGGAATGGATCCAAATATTTACAATATGTCCTCATTTCCGCTGTGTGGTCTATGAAGAGCATTCTTAGAGGAGTTGGAGGAACTGCTTTGTAAAACTAGAACTGCGCAAAAAATATCTTCTTCTGTTATCGTTAGCAATCGATGTAATTGGAGTGATGCCTTAAACATATTCATCAAGAAATGTTAAAATTAAAGTACGTAATAGCTACGTTCGATTCTTCTTCGTATTTAAACTGCCGGCGCTATTTGTCAGATTTGAAAGCTTAATGGTGTACAGTAGGCCCGAAGCTACAAGATCGGCCCAACTGTCGTAAATCTGCTCGTTGCGTTTGGAAATAATTGGATGGAACTGAATCGCCTCTATCTGAAATTCGATCTCGCCCAAATTGCATCTGTTCCCCGTACTATAATCACCACTTAACTTGTTATTGCCGGTCGAAAATTGCGCAAAAAATATACT
>LR736862.1:12380664-12430028 GCA_902654985.2 Oryctes borbonicus
CATTTGACGCCCATAATGCGGTAATTTGAGAAGAAGAGGAAGAAGAGGGGGAAGAAGAGGAAGAGGAAAAAAAGGAAGAAGAGGAAGAAGAAGAGAAGGAAGAGGAAGGAAAGGAAGAAGAGGAAGAAGAAGAAGAATGTTCATCTTCTATTCGTGAACTTAATCAGAGTTAGTAGCTGATTTTGCTTCTTTTTGTCTAGTTTTTTGTTTATTTCTTGTCTTCAAAGCGTAAACAATTTTTTCGAAGGTGGATACCAAATCAGAATGGAACCGTTTATACCGAAAATGATGAAAATAATGAGAGAGAGAATCGTCCAAAATTCTCGTTTGTGTATAAGAGAGGCATCTACCATTCCCTTACTTTTTAACTCCTTGAGGACAAGAAATATCTTTGTAAGGGATGTGGTGTTCAACGCACTTGCCGGATTAATTAAACCTTTTAAATAATAAAAATCATTGGATTAAAAGAATTCTTTTGGCAATTTTTTGTCATAAATATATCTAAAAATCTCACGTTAGTTTAAACATAGAACCTTGCGTAACGGGTACGTGCCCAAACAAAAAAGAACCTAGACGCCTATTATAATTGCTATAAACAATTCCAACAAAATTCGATATCATTCACATGTGGTAGAATCAGATATATTTTTCTCAGACTTCATTTACTTCTAATTGTACAAATCTCGTATCCGAGATGTAATTGTGTAACAGATACGAGTCCGTACGTATAAGCACGTACACACGACCTTTCTTCCACCTTTTTTCCTACAGTTAAGCGAACTTCGAGAGAGATCCGTAGTGCGCACTGATTCGATTCTTTGTCGCAGAATTTCGCCCGCCAATAATCTCGGTCCTTTCGTTGTAGCGCGGAAGAGCCTCTATTATTTGGCGCTTTGGACGAAAGGGGTTGCTGATTACGGTATTGTGGTTGAGTACGGAAGGAAAATATCAAGCGGAAAGGCGAAGAAGAAGCCCCGCTTCTACTGAGCGAGGTCGACAAACTTCGATGTGGATTTCAATTTGTAGGACTTCCTTTGTCTCGGAGGCGAGATAGGCGACCGGACGGTAGATAAAAGGTTGATAATTTTTTCTTTTTTTTTTGTATATTGAATGATGTGATAATGAGGTTTTATTTGTTTGTCGACATCTTTTCTATATGTGGAAAGTTTTTATTTTTTGATTTTCGTCCTGATGCCTACCTTTATCGCATACAAAAAGAAAATCAATAACAATGTCTTCGAAGTTGTTAAAAAAAAACAGAATAAAGAAAATACCAAATTATGCAATGACATGATGAATACAGAAACTTGTTTGATCAATTCACCATGATTAAAAAATTGGATTTGGAGGATTCTGTAGAAAATAAAATAATTTGAAGATGCCAGACAAGATGCGGGTAGAGTTAAATTGGATTTAGTGGCCAGTCTATGCTCTGCCAATATGGACTCGGTGCTCGGTAAACAAGTGCTGGTCGATCGTTTTGCCCCGACCGAAATGTCCCAGCGCACCGTCAAAACATCGGTGTACCAGAACATCTAGGAAAGGACGGACAAGCTCCATGGTGAAGCGTATGGAATCATCTTGGGAATTCAGAAAATATTTAAAGATTCGTGTCCACGAGGTCAAGCAACAAAGGTGTACCTGTATCAACACTTTAGCTTAAGATTGTGAGACAAAAGGCTTGTTACCCAAACGCTTATATAAAGATATTGGCGACGACAGGAGAGGCAGATCCCATAGCTGCGCCCGTAGTATTTGCTATTAAACTGGAAATAGGTAGAAGAAAAACAAACTCCAATCAAGTCAACCAGATCATCCATCAATCGTTTTCTTTGAAGTGCTTTGAAGTAAATCAACTACTTTTGTTGGATTCGATTCATCGCCTAAACAGTTGATCGATGTTTGAGTTTCCAAGTTTCGCTGCCTGTTAGGATGTTGTATTTGGAGCTTGAAGTTCCTCTGTAGTATGGCCTTCGCTATGCCTAAGGCCGATTCTCTTCGATCGTGTTGGGCGCAGGATCAATGTATTTTGGAACAATAAAGGCGACGAAATTCTGCAGTCAAGTCATTTGCAAGCAGTCTTTTCTGATTCTCTTTATTACCAAAATCTTCTGTGCTATTACTGCTTCAACAGAAATAGATGTAACATTTTACGAAACTAGTAATGACAAATCTGAATAACGCTATCGAGTGGTCGCTTGTGAAAACCTAAGACTACCCTCGAAGTAATGTATTCTTAAGAATAAAAAAACAAGATCTCTTGTGGTTTTTTTATAGAAGACGATTTTGTGATGGATCTTGCTTAAATTATGCAGCTATAAGGTTTCTCTTTCGCATGCTATAAGCATTAATTCTGCTTACGCTAATGATACAGAGAAATCTACGCCATAATACCCAGCGCGACAGCACAAGATATCCGCAATAATATAAGTCCCATTCGTTCATTCCTTTCACTGTCACCGTATAATATATCTAAACGAGCTTAATGCATTCATATGCAACGGTTCGCGAGAATAATTGCCAAATGCAGATATGTAAATACGTCGTACGACGCAGTGTATACGTTCGGGTTTTCTCGGAGGTCTTATTGCATTTATATGGGTATTTATAAACGTACTACGGCGGGTAGAAAGTGAACATATCCCGAACCAAACGACACGCTCCACAGGTAAATGGTAAGTATACATATTTTATGGACCACCGCGGTATATTTTCGCGGTGGGGTGGTCCTATGGCGTTCAGAAGTTGGGCTCGTTGTTGTTTCGACAGCATGATTCGTCTACCTTGAACGGGAAAATATGTATAAGTACATACATACATTTTGTTGTCGAATGTTAAATCTTTTCTGAAATATTCAAAGAATTCACTCTTTTGGTTGAAATATTACTTACTTTAAGTGGAAATGTACGTACGGAGATGGTATGAGAAGTACCTGTGTTTGGAGAGCTAGTGAGTAAGTTTTGTTCGAGGAATTATGGAAAAAGACCAATACCAGTCCGCGATTTCGGTTTACTTTTTATTGATAGGAAAACGGGTGAAGAAATTAAAGATGCAGCTTATACCTTCGATAATTACCATCAGATACTGGTTTAATGAATATAAGCGGTTTGAAGAGAGCCCTTTGCGGAGACTACGGACGATATGATCAATAAAATGGAGGACTCGTGTTAGAAAGCCGCCAGGTGAAGATTTGAAAGATTGCAAATAGGGTAAACATCTCAATTGAACGTGTGCAAAACATCCTCCACAAGTATATTAAAGCTGTGAGTTTCTACGGCGTTATGTGCACCAAAGGAGGCGAAGATGATTCCATCAGCCAAAGAAGCAAATAATCTTAATTGATTATTTGAAGAAGGGAAGGTCAAGAATTATGCTGATTTATTGGACCAATTTGACGCAGAACTAAAGAGAAAATGCCCCATTTAATGAAGAAAAAAACTCTTTGCCGTGATGATAACGTCCCGGCCCACTCGTGGGTAATCGCGACAGCAAAACTAATCCAGTTACGGAACGAATTGGTGGCCCATTCATTATATTCGCCATATTGGGCCCCCTGTGACTTCTTTCTTTTTCCAAACTTGAAAAAGTGGCTTGACGGAAAGTGGTCCACGTCCAACGAAGAGGTCATTGCCGAAGCAGGGGCGTATTTTGTACAGTTCAACAAATCCTATTGTTTGATCGGCTTAAAAATGTTGGAAGCTTGGGAGTTTCTGCAGATTGTTTCCCTACGTTTGTTTATGGTGAAATATAGAGTAATAGAAGCAGCATGGTATAGTAATCGCTGACGCGAAGCACACATAATAAGGTAGAATTTGTAAACAAATATGGCGTTTTCCCCCTGATCGAGTTTGAACTATTGAAATATTCAACTTCTAACACGACTAATTTTGTACTGTTGATGGGGAAATGTATTTTAATACATACGTGACGTAGTATACAAATACCAAAACGTATACATTTACAGTTTACACATAAGCGTAAAATATACAATACGCACGAACCGAATACAAAGCACAAGGTCGGAATATTAATGTCCCTGACGAACCTGGGGCATATGCATTGCCTACTAGACCGGTAATGCGAATTTAATATGCAGATACGGCCGGTGGTTGATGGGATGTACGCAGAAGGGTGGTGACGGCGAATTTATACGATTAGAGATCGCATCGTCCGCGTGCGCGATGGATATTGTTGATGATTTATAGAGTGGCGCCGATATAAATAAATCGCTAATTAGTTATTGATTTCGAATGCAATTGCGATAATTTCGATCCGACTTGCGGAATATTTATGTTGTTGGTTGAAATTAATCTTGAAATCGATTGCGTTTCAACTATAAATTATCAACGCGTAAATTAGAAAATATTATGAACTTCGTCACGTTGAAATTAACAAATGTCAATTAAAATAAATTGAATTAACTCACTTGAAGAAGATGTTTTATTTATTGCTAACGGTGAGCTTGTAACCTGTAGTAATTATTAAATTGAAAGCGCCCTCTGTCCCGGGAACTGAGGTGTTCTTAAGGAATACTCGTTACCATTAACTTCCATCGATTACACGCAACCATAAAATAGGCTTAACTCAATTGTATGTTGATCTCACAGTTGCCTATATTTTATTTAAAGAAAAAAATAGAGCCAAATTCAAATCTATTTAAGGCTTTTATTTAAGGCTATACAAAGTTTTTAGATCTAATTTGCGAATTTTTTAATTTATTTAATAAAAGTTACCCGTACCTGTGCAGTCACCAAAATTGGTATGTACCACACAGGTGTTTCACGATGAACTCCATTAATCGATATAAGAAACAGATACATTGGTTAATTTTAACTAATCTTTTTCGAAACTCCTGTATATAAACGCTATGTTATTGTGTTTCCTGTTGAAAATCAGTTTTTTTTTTTTACCACCAAATGTAGCTACAATTAGTTGAACGTAACAATCTTCATCCATTCAAAAATAAAATTGCCGGAAGTGATCGGGTGCGAGGTTCATCTTGCAGCTCATGCGATGATCTTTAATGATGTTGCCGTTGAACAGTTTTATGAGCTTTTGGCTGAAGTGGTCGATACTCATTACCTAACTGCTGACATGATTTATAATTGTGACGAAATCGAGGTGTCAGTAAACCCAAAAGAATATTCTAAAAGAATAGCAAAAATTGGACAGGCGAGTAGGAGGGGGAGCAAGGGGAAACTGCAACGGTTGAAATATGATCTTTCCCAGCTGTGGGATTTATGTTCAAACAATGTTAATCTTCCCACGAAAGCGTATGAAACAGGAACTTGAGACAGGTGTCCCATCTGCAGCATTCTCAGTAATGCACGAAAGCTAGATGATCAAGGAGCTTTTCCTGCAGCGGTTCATAGGGGCAACAAAGGAGAGGACTTGCTAGTTACACAACTCACACGAAAAATTTAGCATTGGTGGGCATGATTCGTGATTCCATTGTGTTTTCATACATACTCCAGCGTTTGAGTTTGGAGCTTTATGAAGCTCCTGAGCAAGTATTATGAAGATGAATTCCGCAAATGGCTGAAGAATAATGTTGGAAAGGTTGTGACTATGTTTCAGATCGCGATGTTATTTGGCAATGCTGACATGCGTGCTTCCATATTGCTGAGGCATCGCCCTCACTCAGTTGTTGACGTACCGTCAACTTTCCCAGTTATTTTAACAGCAGCAGCTGCCGCTGACAGACCTGGAACGTTAAGCTGCAGTTCATTTAAAACTTTCAGTCCGGCAAATATAATATTAGTCCTCAAAGTTCTCGAGAATAATAAACGGCCTTCGCGATGCCATTTCGACATTCTCGCCTAGCAGCTGCTAATAGTAACAAGACTAAATAACGCGTGAAAAGGCGGATTGCTTTTCAAGGAAACAACACCAGAGTGTGCTAACCGGGCCAAGAAAGCCAGTTCACCACCTCCACCGTCGAGTAAATGTGACGAAGCTATAGAGGAATATTGTCACGATTATTCAGAGGGATGGATCGGGTGTTCTTCACGCACGAAATGGGCTCACAACCGCCGTGTAAGGGTCAAAGAATAGAACGAAGAAGATGTACACGTCCCTTACTTTATCATATTGTTCTTAAAAAAAACAAAAAACAAAAAAAAGTTATATTCATTACGCAATTAAAATGGCTAGTTTGCAAGATATTTATGAAAATTCGTATCGTAACAATATTCTTCCGAAAAAAGAGTGCCCAGCAATGAGAATCTAGGTTATGTTGTTTTTTAAAGTGACTTCCAACTTTAGAGATATTGAAGTTAATCACGACCATTAAGAAACAATCCAACATCGATGCTGTTTCTCGTCAGACAGCCTGTATATTAAATCTGATTACACATATCTTCAGTCTGTGACCTCAACATTTATGAATCAGCGTTCTGAGTAATTCAGCATTAAGCTTAAGCAAGATTTCGTTCGTACGTCCTTAATGCTCCGTAATGCAAACTATCAATTTTGGAACCTTTTTGTAAAGTGTTTAGTATGATTCGTCTTCAACCCATTAACACCTTAACGAGATTGCAGCATATAGTAGACGGGGGTCCTGAGTAATAATGGATGTTATCGAGCAATTTGTGGTATCAACAAAAAATAAGTATTACATTTTGTTCTAAATTAGTAATAAATCAGACGGCCGGTATTAAAAGCATCATTAATTTTCGAGACCCGCTTTCGGCTCCGGCGAAGTTCCCGTAAAACCGTACCCGCGCGCTCGCGAAAGATAACCCAACTCGTTCGCCGTACAAAAAAGCAAGAGCTACCAACCTCGCAACGATAAGGACTAGTATGGCGTGCGATAAAGCCGTACAGAAACATTTACATAACACCGTTGGCCGACACAAACTGTTGTTTGTCACGCCATATGAACTTCTACAGCTTAATTTTTACACGAGTTTATTCGCTTAATAGTTTTTCGTTGCCGATCAAGATGAAAATTAAAAGGAGGCTTATTCTAACGTTAAGTTGGCGCTGTTAGGGAATTTGTTTTCTCTCGGGCAACGTCACAGTTGGGCGACGTTAAATAGTTTGGAAGGTAACGCGCGCGATCATATCCGATTACGTACGAATGTAATATTTTGAAATATGGCCGTGTAAGCACGATATGTGGTAAATTTTTATGGAATGCAAGAGTTTTGATTTACTGCAGCGTGGTGTGCATGAATATATTTGTTACGTGTTAGTGGCGTGCATTGAGATGGAAATAGAAGTAAGGTGTGCGGAATATACACAATGCATTTACAAGAAATTGGGAAAACGCGTGTCCCGTTCAAATATATTAGTGCCTGTCGTTAGGTGCGCTGTAACGGATAGAGAAACACGGCGATTTCAACATAGATAAATGGCTAAAGAGGTAGACGTAGTTCTTTTCTCATAATTACGAGTACTATTACGACAACGAAGGCTTTCAGCAACCAGTGTTAGATTTTCATTTGTCCTAATCACATACCATTATCCAATAATTTTTCACATCCAACAGATAATTTAACCACGATTACCACTGCAGCATAGCATAATTTTCATCATATAATTTGGCACTTAAAGCATTTTAGTGACTCAATTTAAACGAAATTCCCCTAATAAAGATTTACAATTGCTTCTCCTAATTTTGGGTATGTTGGAGGGCCTCGGCAGAAACTTGGGTATAAAATTTAAAAAACAAAGTAGAAACCTTAAAATTATGTGAGAGACACTGTGTAACTTTCTTTTCGACATTTTCAGTTATGCTGTTGCACATATTCAAAATAATTTCACCAATGGCTGTACAAATATTGTTTCCTAAATCATCAGATGTCTGTGGATTATTTAATTGAGTTTTAGTGGTCTTAAATCATATGATTTTGAGGGCCAACCAAGGTCAATAAAACGTGCAATAAATTTAGTTTTTTTCTGGCAGTGTTGCAAGTAACACGACGAAGATACAATGGTTTCTCCACAATCTCTCGGGGATTTTTGCGCCCTCTAAAAGCACGTTTTGTTTATTAATGTAACCACCGCCACCATTATGGAAATGGACTTCAACGCTGAATATTCGTTTATATAATGCGGCACCAACTACTGCTGCTGCTCTAAGAGCCAATCTGCAGAGACACGACGGTTTTGGTAGGCTTCAGTTCTTTTGTCATAATTCGCTGCATGAGCGATTTTGAAATGTTGTGACTGATGACGAATTGAGGTCACACTGAACGAATATTATTATTATTTTGGTACCAAGAACAGAACCATTTCGCCCAAATTTTGCAATTAGACTCGTAGTTGCTGTATCGCCAAGCAATAAAAGCAACATGAAGTCGACGAATAGTGTTCCTAACAGAACGCGCACATTCGTTAGAAGTTTGGACAATTTTTATGCGTTCTCCGAAGGTGAAGCGTTGCATCGTGGAACTTACAGCTTCCTAGATGACGTATGTCGAAGCTAAACCTCCAAAGTGATAGCGTTTGCGAATAATATAAAATGAAAATCCCCAAGTTTATAACAAATTGTCCACAAAACATATTTTTTCACGGGGTTCGTGAATAATTTATTTGTAATTTTGTTGACATTATTCCATTTTTTTTTATAATTAGTTCTTTTGATTAGAATCTTCTCTAGTGAAACTAACAATAAAAGCCTCGGCGTCGATATTCCTTCCTTTGTGTGCGTTGCTGTATATTAAGAGCCAATTGCCAAAATTCCTCCAGAATATTCAGTTAATTCTAGTAACCAATTAAACCAATCAAAACGGAGAATATATTGTATTTGTCAATTCTCCATCAGCGATTTTCAGTTGGTAAAATTTATCATTCTTACTAGAAGGAAGAATGTAATATTCGTCGGACGTACCGAATCCATCATTTCCATGCAAATCCCTGTCCCATTTTAAAATTGCACATTAGCGTATGAGTTATGAAACGCGCCATGCGACGCATATCGAGAAGATGGCAAAAGCGCAATCCTTGCTCGTAGTCGGCCGCAACGTTCGTCCGCAGTTTAAATTCCACGATGCGCCCGGCTTTTATTAGTTGAAAATGTCCGAAATGGGGATTTAATTTAATTTCGGTATAAATGTGACACCGAACGCGTCGCATTATGCAACAATACCCACGAAATACGATCCATACGGCGCCTCTCTATACGTATAACGCGCCCCGGACGTCATAACCGGGTGCAACACATCAAAGGGACCAAAAGGGACATAACTGGCAGTTATCGTGGGTTTGTAAATGTATTTTATGCGTCGGTACACCTACAGGCATGACTCTAGCAACATTGTACACACACGGTAGGTACGATAAATTTCGCTTTATAGTTGGACAGTCTTTTCGTTATATGGTCGGCGTTGTGTTTCACCCTTTTCTAGTTTGTATCGGTATATCTACACGTTTGATGGTAAAGGTTATTCGACAAAGAAATGTATTATTGGTTATTCGACGAGAATCGTAAATACCAGAGATATGGGATTTAATATAATAGCACATATTATTTCTGTACGTACATATACACTGCCGTTCAGAGAAGTTCGGTCGGTTGGTAAAAAACATGAAAAGGTTACAGAAACAAATGAAACTAAAAACAAAATGCAATTTTATTGTATGTACAAGTAAAAAAGACAAAAATAAATAAATAAAAAGTTATTCCGGCCTAATATAACATACTGAACATTATATATTTTTTTAATAATGTTGCGAGGGTAGACTGAAGAGTTTGAAGCCTCAACATGAAGATCTTGCACATGTCAGTACACTCCTTAACCCAAGACATGGTAAAGAAAAAGAGGATCACGAAGGGTGAATCGGCTCCAAAAGGAAGAGTCGTCAAGTTGTGTTAAACGACTTTCTTGAAAAAGGAAAAACTAAAAAGAATGCATGGTTTCACCACAACAACGCACCGTCTCACATTTTAGTCGTCATAAATCATAAATAAGCTGCCTAAGAACTGGTCCTCTGGGACTTGTTTCTGCTTCCTGGACTCAACATTTTACTCGAAGGGCATCGAATAATTCATAAACGATTATTTTGCAGAACAGGATGCTAACTATTTGGACGGATTAGAGAGATGGTAGCAACGCTGGGAAAAGTTTAAAACAACTCATTTTAAGCAGTTTAAGTGAAAAGATATTTTATAGTATCGAACATGGCCATCTGCCGCCATCAACAATGTACGGTGTAATGTAGTCAGGGATATCGAAAAAAATTGCCATAAGCCTTTAGGATTTTCTTCTTTTATGTTATTTTATTACTAACTTTACTTAACACATTCTCTGGTAAAATTTTGTTCGTATTGTAAGACCGATTGGATTGGAAGGATAACTTTTTGTGCGTTGGCAATAGCATAACAATAAATAATATGATGAATAATTATAACTGACGCGAAAAAAAAATTATCAAACGGACATATCTAACAGAGCGTAAACAAGAATTAATTGAAAAGTGGAGAGCTAGTTTTGGATGGGAAAATTATTTAAAGTTGGATTGTTGTTTCAGCAGGGGATACGGTCCTTGTCTGACGAACCGTGACTAATTTAATTATAAATTTAATAATTCGATAAAAGCCGGTTAGGAAATTAATTAGTTCTTATTCACGTTTGATAAATCACAGGACGGATTCGTTCCAACGGGCAGACCTTCCGGGCTGTAACCAACCGGTTATTGTTTGGCTTTGATCAAACACTAACAGAAGTGCTCTCGCACGCACGTGAGCGAACAGTGGTAATGGGTTTTGGGAAATTGGTCGTATGAAATAATGCGCAGAAAAAAAATTAAACGAACTCGAATTTTGCGGAAAAGTGTAATGGGTTTTCCATAAGCGAGACTCAATCCTGAAAACGACGTTTACGTTTTTTGTTCCATGTTATGTTTGTTTAGCCGCGAAATGTAAATCCTACATGAACTTGTTTATATTCGATTCGATGTACGAACTTATCCAGTCAAAAATGTTTTTATTTTTCGAAATTATTTTTCCACCGATTTAATTAGAATTGGTTCGCTTGTGCGAGTAATGTAAAAATGTTAATCAAAAAACCAAAATTAAAGGTATTAATATGCCATATATCATTCAGGAGGAAATCGAATACAGCAACAGGAATTTCAATGGAAACCAACAGGATACGTGGAGTATAGTTTTGCGAAGCTTACGTAAATTTTGTACCTTATTTGTAATAATGAATGGGAAAAAAACGATAAACCAACAAATACAGTAAATGTTCAGATAACTGGCCATTTTTATTAATGCAGCACTTCGTACGCTTTCCAGTATCTTCAACTGCTCTTTGTAAGGTTCTTCTAGCAATCACACCGAAGGCATTCTGAAGCTTACCTCGAAGTTCTTCATTGTTCTGTGTGACCTTAACTTTATAAATGACAATTCTCAATAAAAAGTAATCCAGAAGACTTAAGTTGGGAGATTTCGCCGGTTGTTCAACAATTCTACTATTTCCAATCCAGGAGTTTGGAAACTCTTGGTTAAAGTAATTTCTCACAATTCCGCATTTTGAGCTGGCGAGTTGCCGTTGCGGCGTCCTGTTGACGTTAGAAATGCTGTAGTTGTAGCAACTTTTGGGAATATTTGGAGGTATTGAGCGGCGGCTCCCACTATAGATTATAGGAAAAGTAAAGATTTAATTTTATTTAAAATAAAAATTAATCTATCATTTCCGCGTCACCCATTTGAAATGGAAGCACCTTCGCAAAACATATATTTTACACCAAGTCTTGGTCAACGTTGGTAGGTAAATTTAAAATTTTGTCGCTGGCCTCGTTTTCTTTTATGATGCAATTTTCTTCATAATGTTGCGGCGACAATAGCGATTTTTCTTGTGTCGACGAGTTGGCAAGAAGTACGCTACGTATGTACGAAAAAGCTTTAACTGTCTTTCCCTATTTAGCGTTTCTTCATGCATAACTGGTACTATAAGAGACGGTTTCCCAAAATCCCTATCAGAACGTTTAATCCAAAACGATGCTGTAGCACTATTTTGTTTGAGATTTTTTCTGTTAAAGATTCTAGAATTGGTAAATTTTCAGCATCTGATCAGATGATTTTGTTAAAAAAAACGTCGTTTTCTAAGATATTCATTAACTAGTTGCAGACTTAAATTATCACCACGCTGTGGCTAATATCTTGCTTGGTTTAAACTTATTTCGATGTGAACTTCTTCATACTCGAGTCTATAGCAAAATGGCGCCAATGAAAAAAAATAACGATGACCAGAAAAAAGCGAAATGTGGAATATATCGTTAAATAGAGTAGAAATAGAAATATTTTTTTTTAATTAAATATTTTATTTTATTTTATTTAATTAAATATCAAACATCATTTGATATAGATCAATTTTCTCTTCGCGTTCATGATAAAGGCAAAATTTAGCTACTTTACCAAAATTGAACCTACCCTCAATGTCCAATAATAAGGTTCAAAAGTGAATCAGCCTGTATACTACATGTAAGTACCTCGTCCCTTGCTCCTTGTCTTAATCATTAGCGAGATATTTTTGAAATATTCATGACGCTACAGAAATAACTGATTTTCTCTGAAACTAAACAGTTGCTATTTATACAAACTTTCGAAATTGAAAACGCGTTTTACGGCCACAAGTTTCTCCGTTCAATCAGCAACTAACGGAAACCACGTAAGATGTTATTATATGCTATATTTATCTGAGCACCCTTCTTCACGAGCGTTATATTTTAAGAAGAAAAAAACCGCTGAGATAAATACATAAAACGTTGAAAAATAAGTTTTATTATTGTATGTTTTCCATCATAGTACCGCCCAATGCTAATGCGCGTTGTCGTAAATCCAATCATAGGCACTTCATTAAAACTAACTGCGAAAAATATTTACCATTTTCGAATTGATATTTTGATCGCAGCTGTTGCACGTTAGTTTTTCCCAATACCGGCTGGCTGTCATTTTATCTAGTATTTTCGGCGCGTAATAACGAACGGATTCCGTACGCGGTCGCTGGATTTGTATTGTATCCATTGTACGCCGCAAATATTATCCGCCAGGTGTGTACATCTACAAAAATAATTGAAAATCAGGTATCCAGCGTGCGACGAGTCTAAATAATCTCCATGTTTAAAATATAAATTAACGATTCCGTGTCGGACAGGTCGCTTTGTTGTTATTGGATATGTCAATCAATTTCACGCGAGCGAGACTGGAACAAATTAAATTAAAATCGGTTTCGATGTTCTATACAACCGGTTAAAATAGGTAACGACAGGGCGGGCCCGAAACGGGCGAAATATAGACGAGGCAAGAGTGTAAATTTTCGCATATTATTCCTAACAATGACGTTGCGGTTTTAATTAGGTCAAATGTGTAATTGATGTCATGTCGTCAAAGCTATAGATGTGTTCGATTGTTACGTAATAAATGGTTCGACTGATTCTGTGTTATTTGTATCATAGTACATACGTAGTCCACGCCAGCCCACATTAAACAAATAAAAGCCAATCACAACTGAATAGCTTACAACTAGATTATATGATATTAATTTCACAAGCGATAGGGAGAGGAATATCAGCATACAGCACATACCGATAATAATGTATTCTTAGTGGAAGAATATCAATATGCTCAATTTCAAATGCTCAAATTCAAACTTCCGTATCATTATTTTGAAGCTGTTATATTCAAACAGGAGACTCATTTAAAATTAGCTTTTACTCAAGATACATATCCTTAAACGGAAGCAATGCTACTCGAATCAAGTACACTGCCGTTCAGTGAAGTTCGGTCATACAATAAAAATCTATTACATCACACTGTATACAATTATTAATACATAAAATTAGAAAAATATTAAGCGTACACTCTTTTCTAAGGGATCAAAGCCATAAATTATTATGTAAAGTAGAAATATTGCGACAACCACAATAAAGTCCCTTTTATTATCATTCCAAGAATGTCTCGGAAGTGCCGATCTTTTGAAACGGGAAACAATACATTTAGGAAATATACCGCAGTATCGTTCTTGTTTATTTATCACGGGCGTAAAGATATAAATTTGCTTCGTTTTGCTGTTAAACGTGTGTTGGTGTGCATCTGTCGTTTTTGCGCGAAAGTTTTAAGAAAATTTACTTCAAAATGGCACGTGGCAAGTTTTCCAGCGTAGAAAAACGTATTATTAGTCTTTTGAAGAAGGATATTCGGGGCGACAAATTGCTGAAAAAATAAATATGAGAAGTTCAACAGTAAATGACATCATAAAGCGATATCGGACAACTGGAACTATAGAAAATCGTGTTCGCCCCGGAGCATCTAAGAAAACAACAAAAGCTGAAGATTTGAGAATTGTATTATTAAGCAAACGCAATAGAAAATTAACAGCGCCACAAATAGCAGCCGAAGTCAATCGCGGCCGTGAAGAACAAGTTTCGGCGAGTACGGTAACACGTCGACTTCAACAAGCGGACCTTCATGGTCGCATTGCCATTCGAAAACCCTAATTACGTCGGGGCAACAGAGCAAAACGGCTACAGTGGGCCCGTTCTCATCTAGATTGGTCGTTAGATGATTGGAAACACGTGTTTCGGAGTGACGAGTGAAAGTTTGAGGTTTTTGGGCAAAATCGACGAGTTTATGTCCGAAGATCTAAAACCGAAAAGTGATCCCGAACTGCATTGTGCCAACAGTGAAGCAAGGGCGTAGTTCTGTGTTAGTGTGGGGATGTTTCTCCTTTGCTGGGACGGGAGATTTATGGAGAGTGCAGGGTGTAATGAGGAAGGAAAATTATTTTGCAATACTCCAGAATCATGCAGTGCCATCAGGATTGCGTATAATAGGCCGTAACTTTACATTCATGCATGACAACGACACAAAACACACTGCGTTAGTGTGTAAGAACTATCTAAAGGAGCAAGAAGAACAGCACACCCTGAAAGTAATGACATGGCCCCCACAAAGCCCAGATTTGAACCCTACAGAGTTGTCGTGGGATGAACTGGACAGGAGGATCCGAAAAATATGCCCAACTTCACAAAAACATTTACGGAATATTCTGCAACATGAATGGATTAATATTCCACAATCCGTTTTAACAAAACTTATCGAAAGAATGCCTAGAATAGTTCGAGCGGTGATTAACAGCAAAGGAGGTTTTTTCGATGAAAAAAAATATAATGTTCAGTATGTTATATTAGGCCAGAATAACTTTTTATTTATTTATTTTTGTCTTTTTTACCTGTACATACAATAAAATTGTATTTTGTTTTTAGTTTCGTTTGTTTCTGTAACCTTTTCATGTTTTTTACCAACCGACCGAATTTCTCTGAACGGCAGTGTATATGAACTACAAGCAAAATCAAAGCTATAACCTATAGTAGAAATGTTTTTCGGGTGTTGTCGCGTAGTTAATATTTTACTTGACGTTTCGCTGATCACGCTGTCAGCTTCTTCAGAAGATTTCTAAAGACTGTCTTTAGAAATCTTCATGATCAGCGAAACTTCAAGTAAAATATTAACTACGCGACAACACCCGAAAAATATTTCTACTATGGATTACGGCCGTGAAAGCCTACATTCAACTAAGCTATAATCTAATTCCAAGTATACGTTTCTTGTTCTAAAACCATCATCAAGCCCTCTGTGTTATTTTTTGCGTGTTTGGACGTACTGATTGCATCAGTTTAATCAAATGAGTTTGATTGAGAGGGTGAGCCGTTACTGCTTTTATTAGAATCAAGAATTTAGAAAGCGAAGTAATTCAATATGGGAGTTCCTGCACTTCTTGCTTTATGACGCTCTTCGTTAAACATAATATTCTAAAAAAAATAAAATAATAAAAATATTAAATAAATAAAACAAATTAAAAAAAAAAACCTAAAAAAGTACATATCGAAATTCTGAGCATTGGCAAGGAATTCCGAGGAATGGGCGTGTTTTAGGAAGCTGTTCAAGTTAATCGAGGACCTGTTCAAGCTTCAACAGATCTCTGAATAGCTTGAACGGCACTCTGAACAGCTTCTCGAAATACGCCCATTTCTCGGAATTTCGTTATACTCCATACCATTCTTCTTTTAAAATTTATAAAAAAAAAAACGAGTGTTCTTTATTCGTCGTCCTTTGAAAATTATCGCTAGGTGTAAGACGCACGCTCCATTTCCGTTTAAAATGTCGCCTCTTTTATTATCAGCCCTGCGAGGGTAAGTTTATCACAGTCTAAAGCAATTTGCATACGCATTTCTACCGTGCGTCATAGCGGGTAGCAGACAATGAGTTTTCAATCGCGCACCTACCCGTAAATCTTCCCTTGAATTAGTATCGTGAGTAGTTGCAAATGCACCGTAATGGAACCGGCATTGTATACTTCGAATACATAATAAATTGATGGAGACAAATGTTTCACCGAATCGGCGCGGAAAGCTTTGCGGAATAGCTAACGAAGTTTGCGGCGAAATCCGATTCGAATGGTAGCTGTCACCTGTAGTTTGCGTCACGATAAAACATCCATTTTGCGGGATATCGTTTTCGACGTAAAAAATATGCAAATTAATCGTTATCTCGTTATTTGTCGATTCCCTTCTTTCTGCGAAGTGAATTCTGGCGGAACTTGAGCGCGGAAAGGAACTTGGATCCACGCGAATTTTTCGACATTGTTTTCCCTAAAATTTTTTGTAAACTAGTCGATGAGTTTTGAGAGGTGTTCTTTGAAAAGGAACAACAAGTCTTGTAAAACAACGACTTTATTAAAGGCCACGGATTTGTGCAATTCAGGGGAAAAAAGGGAGTTTTCTTATCCACAACTGTAGCTTTTTCCTAAAGGCCGGTGCAATCTTCTCCAAAAATTTTAACATGTGCATGTTATTGCCTTGCAGAGGCAGACTTAAGGTCAAATATATCGCGCAAATACGCTAAATTCAGCAAAAAGTCGGGTTCGGGAAAGTACCTGAAGTTTTAATGACCTTCATCTTGTAGAAAAGTGTGAAGCAGGGTCCTTCCATGTCCATGAATAGCTTTTTGAAAAATCTGGAAATCTAAGAATTAAAACTAGTGACTAGTACTTGGTTAAATTAAGTAAATGCATGAAGAAAATACCAGGGTGGTATGATAATAGGAATTAAATAGGCGTTTGTTTCGGCAATGATCTCTTCACTTGACATGAACCGCTTTCCGCCAAGCCATTGAAAGAAGTTAAAGAGACTTACTTTCTTGGATGAAACGATTGTATTGTTAATAAACATTATTTATCCCTGTTTTTTGTCGGTCCCTTTTTCTACAAAGTGACTAATTTGATCTCACTTCTGAGTAAGCCTGCAGAAACGAGTACACTTTCCGTGTGCTTCACGGAATTAGCCGAGATTAGACAGACTCGTGTTTTGTCGATTCTCGGTGAAACCAGTAGGCAACACGAACCCATTCTCACGAGACGAATAAACACGAGTCTGTCTAGTCCTTGCTAATTTCGTTAAGCGCAACTCGTTTCTGCAGGCTTCCTTCCGAATTACGTTTAGAACATTACACGTCCTTCGAAATGTGTTGTTGAGCAATAAAGATGAAGAAGATTGAAGAAGAGAGAAGAAGAGATTGAAGATGGAAGAAAGATAATCTTAATAAAATAAAAAAATATCTTTTAATGTCCAATTAAATTTTAATGCGATTTCTACCTTATTGAAGTCTAGTTTTAATTCTTAGTTTTAACACATACAGAATTTGCCACACAACCTGATCATTAACAATTTTCGCAGTTAGCATCTTAGCCTGATTCTATACATTTGTCGCAGTTAACAACCGCGCCCACTCTGTTATAATAAATTATTTTCAGGCTCGTGTTACTTCCGGTTATACAGGAAGTCGTAATCATTTTTTTTGTTCTTTTTGCTTTCCTGGTTCCATGGATTGTTACGAAGTGATTCGTATTAATGTTCCCTACTTCTAAAATCACCTAGTTTTGAGTTATTTTGATTTCTACGTTTCTTTCTTCTTTTACATCAGAAATATAATTGAATGAATTTATCTCATATCTATACCGGAGGAAACTGAAAACTTTCCAGTAACAACGCAAAATTTAGGGCGTTCAGAATTCAAAACCTAATTCGTAAATATTCAATTCAATTCTTAACCGAACGCACTGTATATGAGTACATTATCGTAAGCAAAGACGCAATCGCCATCAACACGCAACAGCCCAGAAGAAGCTCCAACTGAGAGCGAAACGTTAGCAGATCGTGCAATTCTGCGCTGTTTCAAACCGGAGACCTAAATTCTTTAAAAGAAAGCAATGACCGCGGAAGTTCCAATATATAATTTCACAAAGAAAAAAAAATCCGCCTTATATGGCTACTCTATTTTGTTATCTCTTATAAATCTTTTAATTACTTGCCAACTTGTTAATTAACCATATAAACCTAAAAAGAAAAAAAAACTATGTATTTTATTGCAATATTCATACGTAACTTATTCATTCGCTTCCTAAAAGAATCTAACAGGTATTTATGCAAACATGTTCCGCAATAAAAATCCGACGCTTCAAATTAAAGATGGTGGGCGTCTCCGCGTAGACAATTACCAGACAACAATACAATGCCTCATTAATACAAATCAAATAATGAGTGACACTAGTACGTCATGCAACATCGAAGACGTGAGCCTGCATTGATTGCGACAACATTGTGGGCGGAATTCTAAATGCCGTGACGAATTTAATTCCTGCACGGTGGTTAGATTATACGGTTTCACATTTTGAACGGGTCGAATCGGTTGATACGAGCCAATAACGTCCAGCATATCATTACGCCGTTATTGTTCTGCGGTGATATGTTTACGCGTTGATATTTGTGCATTGTGTCGTTGCTGTTCGTTTTTAGATGATATTATACGATTATTCTTTTTTACAATTTCCATTACGTTAATGCACTCCGACCAATTTGGGTTAATGCGCAAGCAATCGACGGTTTCCTCCTTCAAAATTTATTTTAAGAAACTACCTCGGTTTGAATGTTGCAATCAGTCGAGTAGCTTCGTGCATGTACAATGAATATTTTAGCTGGGTAATATCGTTTATGCACCCGAGCTGAGATACTCTTAGCATACGTATGAAGAATGCGTATTTTTATTTTTTTTAATAACAAGAATATAGAGAAAACTTGTACGGGTTACATTATTTGGGGGGCTATGAACTTGAATCGTAAAGATTATTTGTATTATAGTAATTTTTTCATTTGTCATTATTAAAATTTTTCGTAGTTAGTACCTTACATGGGAACACCCTGAGGTGCCACTCTTGTAGGACCTTCCGAGTGTTGTGAGTTGTGAGTCCGAGTGCTTTCCGTTTTGCTGGAACCTCACGTTTAGGGGGTGAAAGCTACCCCTGACGATTTTCGGATTTTTGCAAATTAGCGCAGATGCCGCCCTTATAGAGTAGAGTATATTCGACAAAAAAGTACCGATATACAGTGGTGGACATATAATTAAGGACATCAGTTTTCGTTTTGAAACATTAATATTTTCGAAATAAAATGTTACATTACTTATTTTAATTAAAGTAATCATGTTTATGGTCTTGTAATTTATAATAATAGAAACGAAAGAATGCATTTTATAGCAACTTAGTAAATAAAATAAATAAATATTAACCATTTTGGTCTGGATAACTAATTAAGGACACTTCGAATTTGTTAGAAATGTTTTAAAAATAAACATCTTGCACGTAAAATTCGCACATAACTTTTAATCCAAATCTAATATTTAATCGGGTAGCCCTTCGATTTCAGTACAGCATTGCACCTCCTTGGCAGCTACTAGCAACCAAAGTCTGACACCGTTGCACCGAAATATTATGCCGTATTTCCTGTACATTTCGGAATAGTTCAGTTAATTTCAATAGAGAAGTAATAGAGATTAAAAATTTCCTTGAATTGAAGCCTCCCTAATGTTATCTATTGAGAAAAAGTCTGTCCTTCAATTTAATTGCAACATTAATTTGACAAAATGACAGTTTCGTCATACCGTTAATGCTTAATAATTTCGATCGATTGTGTTTTAAATATTTACTCTACGCGCCACGAGAGATGGCGGCCGATATAGTCGCTTTTGGAAACGTACACGTTCGAACGTGAGAAGCTGTTTTTAATAGATACAATTATTCTTGTAAATAAAAGACCAGTTCAGTAACAGTAAGTGAGAGCTTGTGAAACAAGTGTGTCGGCGCGAACGATCGAAAGAATTGTTAAAGAAGGAAATGCAGCAAGGGTTTCCGATGAAAGAATATTTAAGATTCCTGATAAGAAGAGATCAAGACGAAATAGTGTCATAAGCTTTCCGAAATATCATATAAGGATGGTGCAAGAAATGATTTGTAGCTTTCATAGAACAGACGAACAGGCGTGTTAACGGTATCGGCTCTACGCCAGAAGCCCAATAGATCGAGCTGATCATTAATAAGAATTTTAACAGACTTAGGATTTAAGTTCCGAAGTACTCAGGAGGTCAACAGGAAAATATTGATAGAACGAGTATTAAGAATTGATTACTTGAAAAAGATTTAACATTTTCGTGACAAGAATTGACCCATTGCATACTTACATCAACAGTACTCATGCATCTTTCAAGGCCAGGCTAATAATAATAGTGCAGACAGGACGCAATATGATGACTTGATACATCATTGATACAAATGCAGAAAATTATGGCAGAAGGTTAGAGGAGAAGTTTATTTCAAACTTAACCGCATATTCCGTTGTCGTGGTTGTCTTAATCCAGAATGCCCAATAAATAATATACCCCAAGTATTAGTAAAATGGACGAAATGAGTGACTGGCTAACGCTAAAAAGAATTCCTTTTGAAAGTGGAATGTTAAACGTCATAAGCTATAATTAGACGCTATAAGAATCCAAATAAAACGTCTAAATTCGACGAAATTTTACAACGCGAAGGAGACACAGTTTTGAGATATCCACCGTATCACCTCGATCTCGATCCTATCTCGGGTTGATCTGGGCTACCGTTGAGAACAATGTTAAGAGCAAGAAACGAAGAGGATGTTCGTAAATTAGCGGAAGAAGGATTTTCAAGAATTTCTCAAGATCTAAGAATCTAAATATTTGGCAATAATGATAGCGGCAGTGACGACGACACCAGCTCTCAAGAACATTAGATTATTGTTTATTTTTATTACGACCCAGCACCCTTAAATTTTGATACATGCAGTATATTAGATGTGTACTAGTCCGTGTCTTGCAACTTTAGATGAAACCAATTGCAACGCCACATATCGTGGCACTTACAGTACTTTGTTCTATTTGGGATTGTATTTGCTCCCGTTCTCCTTTAAGATAAACCATATTTGCCTCTTGATATTTATTCAGTATCAAACACATTTAGCTTACGGTCTACGGTTTATTACCATTCATCGTACTGATATGTCAAATGGTCAATGTTCCGTAATACAACTGTCAGATAATATTATCTTTATGAGGGATCGGCCGCAAGCGGGCAATTACCTGGCGCCAACGGGATGCAAATACGATACTACTATGTAACCGGGCACTAACACCCTCAATTATTTGGCTGTGATCACTATAAAGATGCATTATTGCTTCTTGTTTACCTTAATTGAATTCGAAAGCGTACAATATGTTCTACATAAGTGGTAACTTCTCTATACAACGCTAGACTTTAATAACAGAAGATTGTTTCGAATCAGCTTCGTATTATAGGTTAATTTTATGAAGGAATGGAACAAAGTAAAATTTGTGTGTATTTAGATTGATTGTCCTGAAAAGAACGAAAACATTGAATCTTTCCTGGTCAACACACCACTGATTGGTAATCAACCATCAGAGTCTTTGGTTAACAACACAAAAGGCACACCGAATTCGGTCTTTGGTTGAAGATGAGGATCGACGCATCCCAGAAACAGCTGTCCTGGATTAATCAATAGAATCAATGGAAATAGAAAGAAAATAAACAATAGATACATTATGACGCTTTTTCACCACTGTAGACAACACAAAGTGGCCCTTAATTAATTAATTCCTTTTGATTCCTTTTAGATACAATAAAGAATATAAAGAATGCAGTTATCTACAATGGTTCTTTTCCACGACTTTAATACTGGCAGAAATCCGCGATAAAAAAACTTGCCTTACACAGCAGATATGAACGTATGTTTCAGTTCGCGAAATGTACTCAAAAGCTTTCTGGGCAATCCAACAGATGGACACGAAGAATAGGTCGGAAATTTATAAAATTACGTCTAGTGACTATGAGTAAGTCCATATTGATTAAAAGCACCAGATTTAATGAGCACATTCGGCGCTACAGATACGAGAGAATAGAATCGTCAAGTGTAGCACAACACTAGCCATAATATTCAATTCGGAAAAGGTGGACACATGATTTAGGTTTTGCGCTACAATTAGGAAGAGACCCTTTCGTCTATTTTCCTGTATTTTTCGCACGTCCTAGTTTTAGGGTGTATTTTAATTAAACTTGTGTGGTGCGGAGTGCGCTGATACTTTAGTGTTATTCGCCATACTATCCCGCAGATTTTGCTATCATTATTATTTATACAGATTGATATATTAATGAAGATAAGTATAGTTCATTTTACAACTAAGCATTCGTTTCAACTGTATTCGTTCCCCTTTTAACACTTAATATTTTAAAAACGTCAAGCGGAACAAGCATAACGCCAGATACGTCGTGCGGGTTAGAACGAGCGAACATTATCGCCGCCTCAGGGAAAGGAACAAATTACAGGACACCTAGGGCGCTCTCATCCTGCCACCGGTTTTATTTCCTGCGGCTTTCGAAATCCACACAACGGAAATACAGTTCATAATCACTTTATCTCGCGTTAATTGCCCTGTTCCGGCTCGGGCGCAACTCCGCAACGACGACAAAACAACAGTTCGGCAGGGAAAGGGACCATCGTAACTTTCGCCGGAGGTGACGGCGAAGAATACCAGCTAGTTTGTTGTTTAAAACTTCGAGTAGGTCGTCCACATCGGTTAGAATTATAGCGCGAATGTTAGTGGACTGAAGTACGCTTAATTCTTATCAATTAATGCTTATAATTTGCTGATGTTATAATAAGATATCGTACGTACTGTTGTCCCATTTAGATATGTATTTACGTATTTACATATAACTCGGAAATAAATTTTTTTGTTAAATTTAGTTCTATTTCTCAGCATAGTCTCCTTGTAAGTCTACGTGCTTTTTCTAGCGATTCTTTAATCCGTCCAAATAGCAAGCTGAATGCATCTTATTCTGCAAAATGGATGTTTACGAATGTGATAACCTTCTCATTCGATAAAAATCTCTTTCCTCGGAACGAAACTTTGGGACTAGGAGGAAAATTGTGGCTGGGCCTCGGGGAAGGGTGGTCCATCAATTCTAATCCAAATTCGTGAATTTCTGCCATGGAAATCATCGAAGTGTAAGACGGCGTGTTGTACGTACACTTGGTATGTTGTTGTTGTTTTTTCTTTTCTAAAATTTACCTTAAAAATTAACATGACTCCATCACTATCTCAACAAAGAGTCGCTACCGCTTTCTCTAGTCTCCTCTTTCGCCTTTTTCGTCACGAACTCATCAATGTTTCGACTGTGCACAATTAATCGGTGCCAAAACTCCGACTTATTCTCCTTAAACTGTTTCAACAAGGCCTTGGAAATGTTAATTTCAATGAGGTTTTAATCTTGAGTAAGCAAGAAGGGCACTCTGTTTAAAATTTAATGAATTTCTTCCATAATTTAACAGCGCCATGTGAACACCTTCGAAATAAGATACAAAAGTTTCCTTAGTTCCCCAACTATATAACTTAATATTTCTCCTTTGCCTTCCGGTTCAAGTTAAGAGCATCTCATAACCACCAAACGGAAATCAAATTACTGGCGTTAATGAGACTAAATTGTCAATTAATAATCGTACAGAGACGATACACGTAAAGTACCTTCCCAAGCAAGAGGTTCATGTCGAAGTTGCGGGAGCCTCAAGCCAGAGCGGCACTCTATTCTAATAATCGATATCAATTTTATTGTTCGTCAATTACTTGCTGGGTGCTCTTGGATAAGTCGCTTGTAATCGAATGCCGCCATTATAATTCATCAGACGCTCTATTCAAATTCGTAATGAACGCTTGGCGAAACGGTAAGCGTTGATTACTTAGGAAGAACGAAGAATACAAATATAATGCAGATACTTTTACATCTTTCGGTTACAGAGTCTAGGGAAGCCTTTCATATTAAATAGATCGTGAGAAGATAGATTGTTGTCACTTTTTCTATATGGTTAGAAATAGGAGATGTTATTTATAGAAATTTTTATTTTTAGTGAAATACCTCCATAGATCAACTAGAATTTAAGAAAAAAAAATTTGTCCATAACCAACATTTTAAAGCGATGTTTTAACTGCTTTTAAAATAATACGTCCAACAAAATAATTAATAACAAGGCCAAACTCCCCTAGTATAAAATTCATTAATTGATGGTTATTAAATTTAGATGAAAAAATTTCTTTCGTTGGCAATTCGCAGAATCAAAATAGATCGCAATCTCCTGCGAACTGCAATAAAATCTATGATTAGCACAGCAAATGAACAAGCAAATTAACGCTAATCATATTTAATTGTTTGTGCATCGTTAATAATTGATATTAAAAGCATGTTCCATTCCAAACGCAAACACTGATTGCTTACGTCAATATACCAATCTACATATTAAATTGAACATGGCGCTAGCACCACTTGACATGCAATATTAATGCATATAGGAGAATGTGATATACAGGGTGCGGATTATGCATGGAATTGCCTGAAAAGGGTAAAATCCGCCTGAAATTATTTATGCACCTTACGAACGCCTATAAATCTGCCTGAAATTTTGTACAGCGCCGTTAGTCATAATCTCTTAGTAACGCCGCTTATCTTCAAGCAAAGGTGTTTATTGATCCGTACTCGTATGTGTGTTATTAATTTATGTCGCGAAAAGCCCTTTCAAGTCACACGTTTTGGTGTACAAAGGTTAAAGGTAGCTAAATGTATCGACTAGCTAAATCTCAGCTTAAAATGTATCAAAAACGTACACTGGCTGCAATTAAAAATGGACCACCCATATAATATTACAATGGTCGAGTTTGTTTTCCATCATTTACAAGAGCCAGATGTTCCACATATGTTTTTAGAAACACCTGTTACAATCCGATGGTTGCTATCCAAATGTATAAATATACGTAAAATGGGCGCAGTACGTTTCAAGCAATCGTGAATGACGAAAACGTGCACTTTAGAAACAATTTAATTTAATTTAAAAACAAAAAAAAACAATCTTCGAACGTGGCCAGATTATTGGGCTACACGAAGGCAGCGTTGTAAATCAAGTTAAAACACGCAGAGCAGGTTCAGGCGCACCCGGAAGGATCACCCCCCGAAAAGATTTTGTTTTGAAGCAACACCAGCCGGTAACATTTTTAGCGCAGCAGTGGTGGAGTTGCATCGGTTGTAGAACATCATTAACGCGTTTGGGGTTCCGCAACTATCGGCTTTTATTGCAATTACCAACCTTATTTACCTTATTTATTTCCTTTTGTTGAATTGATACTAATAAACATTATTTTGCAAAAATCTTTTAATCATGATGATATTTAATTGCGGCCAGTGCATTTTCAATTAAGCACAAGAATGAAATTAAATTTCAACGCCAATTTCACATCCACCAATTACCTCTAATTGTTAACAATCTGCGATAATGGACACTGTCGAATCGGGAAAAAATTGACAAATATCTAGCACTGCGTTAATACGATATTACCGTGGCATTTACATCATAATAGTGACAAGCAAATACCGATGTTTTTAGCTCTCTTAATTACCCTCTAATTAAATTTGGCCGTTCCACTATCCGTAATCCACTGGAATCGGATTTGCGACCTGTCAAGCATCGGTGCATAACGTATAATGCAATTTAAAAAGGCCGCTTAGTTACTTTGCTACTCTTTGGCGCTTGTACATAATTGTACCAGCTGTACAATAATGCGAAAATATATGGGAACGATGAAATTATCGGATTCGGGATGGATGATGGGCGAAACCTTTTACGAATATGTTTTCTATCTTTGGTTACTAAAAACTGATAACTAGCACCGATCATACTACTTGTAGGCGGACATTCAAGTCATCTTACTTATGGCGCTAAGTGACTTCTGGATTGAATTGTTTGAACTTTTTGGACGTGGCGTTGTTTCATTCACTTAAGGCTATGTGGGAACAAATAATTCATAATTGGAGAATGCAATAAATTCCAAAGTGCTCTGTCGATAAGGAATCTCATGTAAAGCAAATTAATAATATTCATATAAATATTGGCAAAATGAGCAGGTAGAAGGAGAAGTAGAAGGAGAATTAATATAATAAGTGCTACTGAAGGTTCCTATAAATGTTTTGAAAGATGCACCTGAATCAATTTTACATTCTATCTTCCCGTTTACTTTTGCAACTAATCAACTGCTAAACATCTTCATTGTTATTTGAAGACAAAACAGTTCCCTCTTCTTGAGTTAAATTAAAAAAAATTAAAATTTCAATGCATTTGTCACCATGGCTTTACAGCAATTAAAAAAATTGCACACTTAATTTTAAACTTCTTTCCTTTGAAGCGTAGCAATGTAACCAACGTACCACGAGCAATTTTCAATGAATATTATAACATAAAATACGGATATCCTCTTCATGCATTGTATTCGATAGAATTAGAGTTTACATTGTGTTTCTCTGAGAGCGGGAGGAAATTACAAAATAATGTTTTTTTTTTTTATTCGTTTGAGTAAATTCGCTTACGAGTATCTACGATTCCCGATGTACCAATTCCGCTCTTCCGAGTTCTTTTAGACGGTCCAGAGGATAGAACAGATCACGATTACTTTTTCCTCTTTTTCCTCGGAATTTTACGCCTTCTCGAACCTTAATCTAGCTTTATACCGGGAAAAGGCGATTCTCGAGTGGTTCTATAGGACCTCTTCAAGATTTGTTGTCAGATATGTCCTTCCTAATGTACTTCTTTGTGCTATACACGTCGATTTTAATTAAGTTCTACGGAAAGATGAATGTTAGTGTTTTATTATTAATCAATTTGAGTTCCTTTATTTGTGTAATAAATACTTATGCCGAAGAAGAATTTTTGTTGTTGCCTTCAATCATTATTTTGGATCTAGTAGCGATCCTCGCATGACGAAATTGCCCTGCTGAATATGCAAAATTTTATATATCAGTACAACTCTGAAGCCAAGACACGTTCAACACAGCGGAATGTTAAGGTAAATAGGGTCTAAAAGAGGTGAAAACTGTTCCATCGCCCGAGGAACAGAAGACAGAAATTGTGGAAAAGCACCAAAGCAAAAATTCGAATTGGTAGACCACTCACCCCCTTCACCAGGAGGAAAGTGCTAACTACTATCAGGATGGATTAAAGAGATGGGAGCATCGCTGGGATAAGTGTGTAGACTTACAAAGAGACTATGTTAAAAAAGTAAAGCTGGATTTGATAAGAAAAAACTTGTTTCTGTGTTAGGCTCGAGACTCTTCGGATTACCCTCGTATTATAGCGGCTGTATCAATTTAAATACGCCGTTCTGTACTTCGTAACTCAAATTCAAATCAACCAACTAGCAGAAGTAATTTGTACACCAAAAAACTATCCATTCCAGACAATTAATTCGTTACAAACGTATTTATACACGTCGTCTTATGTAACAAACAACAGACGCTATGTAAATTCCTCCGCTGCTTAACGTTAGACCTGTTGGTAGTTAAAAATAGACACTGCTTTCAATGAAACATTCAGAATCGTACGACGGAAGAGGCCTATAAATGGATATCGACCAATAATCAAGACGTAGAGAACATTCCACGGGCGCGGTAGGTTTCCGAAACCAAAACAAATCCGAAAATTATTCGCGACTCCTTTCAAAGTGGAGAGGCGGCGGATTCCCAACTGCGTAAACACAATTTAATGCGGCGAGATGGGAAACGAAACGATAGGGTCCCGCGTTGCTTACGCCCAACAAAAGCAATCAAAAATTTTAATAAAGCGCCGCAAATATCGAGGGCGAATGAATCACCGGGACGACGGGAGAGATTCCGAAGCAAAGTGCATATGTTTACATTGTTTTAATGCGTCAGATAATCGAATTACGCCATATGCTGCTTTAGATGAGTTATACAAGCAAATATGAGATTTGTGGACTGGTACTTGTTGGGAATTGCTCTTGTTTAGAGATGTATGGCTGAACTGAGATTAACTTGAACGCTTTTTTTTCTAGCTTTTTACACGGAGTTCAACCTTAATCTTTTGCACATTGTAACGTAATAGCCTTTGTATTAAATGAAAGCAGTGTGTTAGGAATGTGAAAAACCGCCGTTGGGATTTAACTTATTGTTTCAATTTTGCCTGAATCTGGTAAATAGTGGTCTTTCTCGGGCCTACTTTAACCCCGCCGCCGGATTGCCAGCTAAAATTTAATGAATATATTAAAGCTTAACTAAGGTGTTATAAAAACAAAACGGATACAATATGCTTGCAGATGGCTTTAATAAGTATGAAATATTTGCCTAAAATTTAATCAAGGTCTCATTCAAATGTTCACTAAGTTCCTCTTGTAGAAAATTAAGAGTAGTTGAGATTCGGAGATTTGAGAAAACGAACGAACGAAAGCCAGCTAGAGTAGATATCTCTTTATCGATTTTAGGAGTTCTTTCTTGTGATTACCACTAAAGAATTTGCAACTTACTGCAACAGTTCCACGAAATTTAGTGAACGGTTTAGTGATATAAAGCAAGGTATGATGAAACTTTAAACATTTAACTTCAATTATCTGCTCCTGCTTGGCTTTCTTTATTCTATTGCTTTCGAAGTTTCAATTTTGGATTTAATTGCCAGATGTAGTTGTAAGTATTGTAACCAACATAAAAAAAATAATTGAAAAACAAAATGGCCGTCTAGATAATTCTTTCATCATCTAGATAATTCTTTCAAAATTAACTGGATCGATCGATTTGTCTGGTTTACAATTTCCTATTTATCTCTTGCGTATTCCCAAGAATTTTTCTTCCATTGCACTTTCACAAATCTCAACAAAGTTTGTTAAATTGATGTAGCACATTTGGTGGAGGAACCTGTTAATTGAATTTATTCTCCAGACTACTCGACAAATTCTCGAGGAAAAAATCATCAAAAACCACAACTTTAATAACTTCGAAATATAAGAAAAGTTAAAAACGAATTACAATCTGAATCCAGATTGATGAACCCTCCCGGAAAATTTTAAGTCAACACCTTTTATCCCGGTACCGGTCTCTCGCTGATATTTACTACCGTTAATAAATTTTCGCGTCGAGTGGGCCGCGCACGGTATAAGTATTCCAATATTGGCCGAAGTTTCCCGCTAAATACCTGAAAATTCGCGGTAAACCGACGATGCCGTACGGACGATCTTCCCCGCAACGGTAACTCGATGAAGGACACTTGAAATGGCTGCCTCGCCTCGAGGGCGCGTTATCAGAGGGAGAGCAGCCCTAATTAATAATATTCCTCTCGTTTTTGATACGTCGAATGAGAGGGAACAGTAGGGAAAGGTTATTAAAAACCACATGCATATTGCATGTCTTCCTTCCCTTACCCCGAACCTGTAACCGACTCGATTTAGTCTGGGGAAACAATCGCGTCCGTTTAAATTTGAAATATGCCGCAAGAACTTTTAATTGATATTGTAAACAGGGTTTGGTAAATTCTGATCTAGACACGAGTCTAGAATTTAATTTTTATTTGAACCATTTTCAAGAATTAAATATAAAAATTGAAAAAGCGACAGTTTCTGAAGTTACAAGCGGCCTTTTGAAGGAATTATTTTCTTTTTTTAAGGCTATAAAACCTGTAGTAGGACACTATTAAATTAAATTAATTTGAAATTAATTTAATTCATCTCTCTTTAATATAATTCATTGAATCTATGCCGTTATTGTAGCAAAGAACAAGCTGCATGCGAAATTGTATAAAATAAAAACCTGCTTGCAATGCCCAAATCTACACAAATTATTAATTTCTCATACATGGAAAGCTAGTTTTTTCTTTGTCTACGCCTTTTGGCGTTTATGGAACCTTTTATCGTGTCCCCGACTGTGTGTTGGTAATGCTTTCATAAGCTGGGATTAAATGGAATCCTCACAAGTAACATTTACACCGCACCGAACGGGGCGAGTGAGTCACATGATATACTGCAGACGGTGTCAATATACAAAAATACTATTCCGCGCTTGTTCAGATAGCCGAGACGGCTGGATATGCCTCGTTACGAGAGGTACGATTTTTAACAAATAGGGTTATATATTAAGCGGTTTGTAAAGGTAAATAAACATTCGAAGCAGTATATAACGCTGATTGCACATTGTTGGCCTTTGGAAGTATTAAAAGGCACCCATGGCATGAATTGCGTTCAGAAATAGTGTATTATTTATTTGCGAGGCATAAAATTATAATAAATACCCTTATTGCAAACAACACAGAAGTATCGGTAACCTCCGCACTACACAAGTTTAATTAATTAATCCGGGACGGCCGTTTCGAGGATACGGATGATCCACATTCTCAACTGGTGACCCTTGTTGTTTTCATAAATGATTCAACAAATATGATCAAATAATGAGTACATGAAGAAATCATAAGAATGTTTTAATTTATGTTTTTTACACCTTTTATAAGGAAATTTTGAATTTGTGGGTTTTTAGGTTTGGCAACTCAATGTGTTCAAAATGCAAAGGTAAGTCTAATTCATCGGTTATATTCCGAGTAGATCGGACCATTGTACGTACTAAACGATCTTGCCCTGCATTTTGCGTATTTTTGTTGTTTTGAGTGAATTTCTGTTCATCTGCAGCTTTTGTAATCTGTAGACTAGGCTGAGGTCTCAGAAAAAGTAGCTCTGTTCTTGCAGTCCCTGCTATGTTCTTATGTGCTGATAACCGCACCATCTTGTTCTGTTTAACCATGCATTTGAAAGGTTCAAAACAAAGTTCGAATGCCACAGGCTAGTGGTTAACAGGACAAATGGTTTTGTTTTGAAGCTGTTTTTTATATAAAGGTTTTAAGTAAACTATCCCTTGGACCCTTCGCAAAATAATTGTACTTTACTGGTAGGACGACATATGAATGCGAATTTTATCTGTCGCATCGGTGTTTGATAACATTTGAACTACGGTCGATATGATTTTTTTTTTCTATTTCTAAAATTTACTGCTGTACTTGGACGTTCGGGTATCATCGAAAAAACTGGCTGCTATCTTTGGCAGCTCACAATTCAATGTTTTACCGATCATCATCCTATTGTGTAATATTTCTCGTTTCATTCTCAAAGTAATTCACATCTAAGAAGTATTCGCTGCACGTGCAACGTGCAATATTTGCCGGGGACTATTTACATGGATATTGGATGAATATGAATGAATGGCGCTAGGTTCGCCCACGAAACATAATTCAAATGGCGTGGGAGCATCTCCGTGACACATTGCATACTCCTCAACGTCACGAAGCGCGCTACAAAGCGATGCACTCGTAGGAAGTCTAATATCTGGTCGTATCTTCCGACCGAACCATTATAATATTACAATTGTGCTTTGTTGGGGCGTAGGCCATACAACAATCGTAGGTATATTAAACTTCAGACCGATAGCCTCTCGAGACCTAGGCGGGTTTCTTTCTCCAAGCTTATGGTGTTGGGAAGGTCAGCGTCGCTCAAGAATCCCGTGTATGGGAATATAATATTACATTCCCGTCTGTAATAAGCTAAGTATGTATGTACGTGTGCGTGTGTGTGCTTTGGAGGAATATTAACGCATGTTGTGGAAAATGTTTTCCGGGTCAATTAATGATACCGCGAAATGGGTTGATTTCGAAGGAAATGCCATCTTTTGGCATTCTTAGTAATGATTTTTCGTGTATGTACAGTGAAGTTCGGTCATACAATAAAAATCTATTATATCACACTGTATACAATTATTAATACATAAAATTAGAAAAATATTAAGCATACACTCTTTTCTAAGGGATCAAAGCCATAAATTATTATGTAAAGTAGAAATATTGCGACAACCACAATAAAGTCCCTTTTATTATCATTCCGAGAATTCCTCGGAAGTACCGATCTTTTGAAACAGGTCGTTTGGGGATTATTAACGAACAATACATTTAGGAAATATACCGCAGTATCATTCTTGTTTATTTATCACAGGCGTAAAGATATAAATTTGCTTCATTTTACTGTTAAACGCGTGTTGGTGTGCATCTGTCGTTTTTGCGCGAAAGTTTTAAGAAAATTTACTTCAAAATGGCGCGTGGCAAGCCTACCAGTGTAGAAAAACGTTCACGCGTTATTACGCTGTTTGAAGAAGGATATTCGGGGCGACAAATTGCTGAAAAAATAAATATGAGAAGTTCAACGGTAAATGACATCATAAAGCGATATCGGACAACTGGAACTATAGAAAATCGTGTTCGTCCTGGAGCATCTAGGAAAACAACAAAAGCTGAAGATTTGAGAATTGTATTATTAAGCAAACGCAATAGAAAATTAACAGCGCCACAAATAGCAGCTGAAGTCAATCGCGGCCGTGAAGAACAAGTTTCGGCGAGTACGGTAAAACGTCGACTTCAACAAGCGGACCTTCATGGACGCGTTGCCATTCGAAAACCCTTATTACGACGGGGCAACAGAGCAAAAAGGCCACAGTGGGCCCGTTCTCATCTAGATTGGTCGTTAGATGATTGGAAACACGTGCTTCGGAGTGACGAGTCAAAGTTTGAGGTTCTTGGGCAAAATCGACGAGTTTATGTCCGAAGATCTAAAACCGAAAAGTGATCCCGAACTGCATTGTCCCAACAGTGAAGCAAGGGCGTAGTTCTGTGTTAGTGTGGGGATGTTTCTCCTTTGCTGGGGCTGGAGATTTATGCAGAGTGCAGGGTGTGATGAGGAAGGAAAATTATTTTGCAATACTCCAGAATCATGCAGTGCCATCAGGATTGCGTATAATAGGCCGTAACTTTACATTCATGCACGACAACGATCCAAAGCACACTGCGTTAGTGCGTAAAAACTATCTAAAGGAGCAAGAAGAACAGCACACCCTGAAAGTAATGACGTGGCCCCCACAAAGCCCAGATTTGAACCCGACAGAGTTGTTGTGGGATGAACTGGACAGGAGGATCCGAAAAATATGCCCAACTTCACAAGAACATTTACGGAATATTCTGCAACATGAATGGATTAATATTCCACAATCCGTTTTAACAAAACTTATCGAAAGAATGCCTAGAATAGTTCGAGCGGTGATTAACAGCAAAGGGAGGTTTTTTCGATGAAAAAAAAAAAAAATTTTCAGTATGTTATATTAGGCCAGAATAACTTTTTATTTATTTATTTTTGTCTTTTTTACCTGTACATACAATAAAATTGCATTTTGTTTTTAGTTTCGTTTGTTTCCGTAACCTTTTCATGTTTTTTACCAACCGACCGAACTTCTCTGAACGGCAGTGTACGTCTTCCCCATGCTTGTCGTTGGCTGGACTTCTATTAATTTTAATATTAACTTTATTATTTTTACGCTCCTGACATATTCGGCTCAAAACAGGATTCTTTCCCTATCGGGCTTCCTACCAACAGATGGACCCTCATACCCGATAGGTGTACTGACTAATACTGAACATCCTGTATGTTTCAAATGCATTTTAATACGATGTAATAATACGAGAAACCACAACGCATAAGAAAATAAGCCAAATCGTAAAATGTGAAAAGAATTGGTAACTATCATTACCTCGTAAGTACTATTAAATTTCCCATAATGTACATATTACGTTGTAATATTGTAAATGTCCATAGAAGGACCCATCCTATTCCTTCGTTTTATGACGAAAGCGTCCATAAACGATCCCTAATATTATCGATGCTATTAATGAAAAGCTACTAAATGCATCAGTGAGGCTTATTTGAACAAAAGTTATATGACGTCGTAAACACACACACGCATTTTTTTTTCTTTTGGTCTGGTAAAAAACGAATTTTATCGACTTTTGATGCGTACATAAGCGTTACCGTAGTGATCATGAAATAAATTACGTTCTTCCAACGTTGATGGATTCACGGGTTACCAGGTTTCGATATTAATTATACTTTAATAGGTTATGGATGCCTACGATACCACCTGATAGTTCTGAGTTTCAACGGCTTATTTATTATATCTAGCGATTGTTACAGTACGAACAGTTTAATTCGCAACCGAGAGGCTGGAGGATCTGTTTGCCCACCGCATGTATGTCGCAGATGTAATAGAAGATTGGCATTACTGTTTATTTGATTGTTTAATAACTTCTTTTTATTGGATATTGACTAATTTTTCCCTTCTTGGTTAAACAACTAAATTACAATTTTGCTGTCTAACTATGGTTGATGACAATAAGGTGATTCTACGTCTGGCCGAGTACTATTAATTTTTGATTAACTTCTATTAAGAAGTATAAAACAAAGTAAGAAGGAAGATAATGGCTACGTGGGAAACCCACGCCATGAACCGATTAATCAATAAATCCCCTTTTCCAATGTTGTAGTGCAGTGACTTTTGTACAGATGCACAAGCACTTCTTCATTATATAGTTCAAATAGGGTAGAAGTTGTTCTCTATGATTTTTTCCCGGTTCTTAAGTTCAGTTCGTTGCTTCTTCACCCAGTATAATTGTACCAAACTTGGTACGTTTGTTTTGCTGGAATGCGTAAATACATTTTACAAAAAGTTCGGTACCTTTGACAAACGGAAAATACGAGGACAGCATGAGAAGTACAGAGAGCGCTTTGTGCGATCGGATTAATTCGATTGATATCGTTTCATTTTCGCTTTATAAATGATCGTATTAACCGGATACGTAAACAGCTGTTGAATCTTCGATATCCCATTGAATTGGTGGGCTCGTTAGATCATTATAATCAGCTGTATGAAACGTTTTAGCTGTTGTCAAAAATACCCAAAAATGGAATAGTTATCAATTGGTGTTAAGGGAACCTTTTATCCCGGTAATTTTCAACACGTTCTTGGTTACTCGTTTGAGAACATGAGTCAGCCAAGAAATATATTCAAAATGGAAGTAAAAGAAAAAATTGATTAGCAGCGTATGAGATGCAACAAAACGAAAATGTTTCAATAGAGTCTGCTCCATAAGAGCTATTAAAGGACATGAAGAACGGTTGGTTAGTTGTAGAATTCTTCTTGTACAATTTTACAATTGTAGTTAACAATGATCAAATGCAGAAATAAACAATTAATTAAATTTTATAAGACAAACAAAGGGAAGAAAAGAATTGGCAAAAGTACAATGTCGAACAAATTGAAACAAAATTAAAAAAATTGAAGAGAACATTTAGACGAATTTTGAGCGAGAAACGCGCGATCTATGAACGGTGAGTTTCTCTTCAAGAGAAAGTATACGGCAAAGAACGTCGTTAATGACTTTACTTAAATCTGAAGTCTTGTTTTGTTATAATTGACACGTAGTATATAATAAAATAATAAATAATAATAAATAATAAATAATAAAAAGTAATTTCTCTCTAATATAACAGCTAGAGACTGATCAAGGAATTTCAAATACCAAAACTTAAACGTCCCAAATATAACTCTTTTAATGAGGAAGGTAGCGCCGTATAACAATTTAACGTATTCAAGAATAAATTGAATGCAATGATGACACTAGCCATGCCGGAGACGGGTTCGTCGTCAGGACAATGGACAAATTCTCTTTACTAACGTTACTTCTTTTCATCTTTACAAAACGAAATTCCCACCGGAACGGATAAGAACAAAGCTGGTAGCGTGTCTACCCAGAGACCTGTATCCCATCGCCTACAAGGGAGGACGCTAGTTAATCTACTCGTCACGTACTATTTCGTAGGCTTATTAATTTGGTATTGTCGGTTGTCATAGTATTATTGGTACGGTCCCTATTCCGTATGAATAAGTTAGATGTTTGTAATATATCCATTTAATCCGCTTTGTTTGAACAAACCTTTTATTCCTCGCAATTCTTTATAGCGAAAATGTTATCTTTGTTGGTCCAATTCGTCCGGTGATCGATTAATGGATTCCCATCTCCACGGTAACCATTATTTAAACTTAAGCAAAAGATAATAACAATTGGTACTAATCTCACAAACTCTTTATCGGAAACAAGCTACCGGTTACCTTTTCCATCCGGGTCTTCCGTAAGGGTTGCGAGCATGGGATGATTGGCTTATTCAATCGCCTTACTTGACCATTTGTCGCAGTGGTAGCACTTGTCTTCTCACAATATTTGGTAAATATTAGCGCTGTCTTATTAACGTAGCCGGCTACATAGCTAAGGGCATTTTCGTCGACAGATCTGGTGTTAACGTAATCGACGTAATTTCCTAGATTTGTTACGGAAATATCATCTTCTTCACCTCTGTCGACAGGTCTGTCTAAATAGTTTCCCCACGATACCAATAAACTGCCAGTATCGTGATCCTCACAATTTCCGCCGATGGAAGCTGATGAAATGAAACTTCTTACGAGCAGGGTTTTGAAATAGCACTCAAAAGCATTTACAATTTTCCAAAGGATCTTGGTTCACTATTCTTATCTTCTACTTATCCTCGTGGATAACTTGTACAAGGTAAAAGAAATTTTGAACAGTAAAGATCCAATTCTTCAAAGATTGTGGAGTTCGTTTCTTTAGCTGCAGTCCAATAGCGAGCACAGCTGAATAGTTCATAATTTCAAGAATACGATTTTTTTACTTTTGAGACGTTGAGACATGAGAGAACATTTATGCGGTGGAATCTATCCATCCCTTTAATAGAATAACTCATGTTTAGAAGATAACTTAAACCATTTTTATAAACGAAATTGTTCTTGATAGTAACTTGTTAGTTATTTAAATAACACTTCAAAACTTCATTTCTACGTTTCGGTGGTCTTCTTCAGAAGTTATAAATAGTTAAGTAGTGAAAATAAAAATTCTATTAATAAACATCTGCAATTAAGGCAATTTTGAGTTAATATTTGTTTTTTTTTGGAGTGAAAATGATATTTAATTGTTACAAAAAGTCATAACTTCACAGTTATAGAACAGCAAGGGAAAGCCCCTTAACATCTGCCACGTTCCTCAAAAGCAAACACCGATGTCGTATATAAAAGCGCAGTTTTGTATTTCAAACCGTCGCGTCGGAGTGAGGCGGCGCAAGAAAACAAGTTCATTAGTCAAAGTCATCCGTCGCTGCACGGCAAATTAGACATAAACGAAGAGCCCAGCAACAGTTGTCAGTTAGACAACTCGAAACAATTCCATTAAAAATGTAAACAAACAAGCGCCAATTAATTTTAATTGTCCATTTTGTAGGTTACATCCCGTTTTCGCTACTCTTCCGTTTCTTTTCTGGTTTGCGCTGTATCAACGATGTCTTTCTACGCCTCGAACTGAGTTCTAGGCATCAATTTAAGGACGCTTTAATTAATTCTCACGCTTTCATGTCCGTTATTTTGTATTCGCCGAAGGTAAACTTTAAACGTCTGATTTGTTTGTCGCAACGCAATGATTCTTAATTAGTTATTCCGCTTTCTTGTACTTTTAATTAAACATTTCGGTAAATTTTAGGTACTAAAAGCAGCGCTTTTATTTTTGGGTTGCAATTATTTATTAATGCACTAAGTGCTTTAATGATCGTCATTACCGCAAATGCGATGTCACCTCTGCCGGTGTAATGTACTTCAGCTTTTAAACCGCTTTAAATTGATATAAGGTACAATTTACATGGCAATGCATTATATTATGCGCTTCAGTCCATTTATACATATAACATAAAAGGTTTTTTTTTTTTTAATCGCGCATTAAATTAGGTCTCTCTTCAGTTATAAAATAGATATCATCATTTCAATCGTTACATTGTTGTAATTCTTCAATGTTATCAAAGTTTCATCATTGAAAACTAGCACACATCGTCAAAATGTACAATAACACTGTGGCGTTTGATTAATATCAACAATTTAAATCAGATCGGAATAAAATATAATCATAAAAGAACAAGAAAGAAAATTGTTCTCTGCGTTGCTAAATTTCGTGTAACTGGTAGAGTGGTAGACCCAACAAAAGAACTGCTGTAACTATCGCAAAATACGGAGGCGTACAAAGCTTTCAGAGGAAATCAATTGGTCTTATGGTACTTGTCAACATATTCTTAGAAAAGTATCCGTGTAAAATACGCATTGTGCAAGCACTCGAGTTCATTGGTCACTCAGTGAGGGTGTAATACCGCGATTGGTTCGAAAATCAGATGAATGGTGATAGTATCCTTAACGAATTCCTCTCAAACGAAGCTCGGTTTCTTCTCAATGGTGTTATTGGTAAATAAAAGATGACAAAAGCAGGAGAAACTATTACTTTTTTGCAGCGATTAGACAGACTCGTGTTTATTCGTCTCATTAGAAGGGGAGCGTGTTGCCTACTGGTTTCCCCGAGAGTCGACAAAACCCGAGTCTGTCTAGTCGCTGAGAAAAAGTAATAATTTCACCTGCCTTTGTCTTATCCCTCGATTACGTTTTTCTTTGGTCGAAATGTATTTGAAAGAAGAAAATTTAAGGGAACGGTCCGTTTTTATATTCCCGGACTGTATATGTGTTATTATCTACAATCCAATAGGTTTAAGAGGTATTTTCTTTATGTACCTTGAAGGAAGGAAAAAATAATTCTCGCGTGCCGTGCGCAAATAAAATAGGAGAACGCACGCGGCTCCTTACAAAAAAGCTTCATCGATTACCGGCAGTTCCCGACATCAAAAATTAAAGCCTTGTCAACCCGAGAGGTATACAATACAATCTAACTTATCCACAAACTACTCTCCTTCCAGCGAATGCATAAATAATGTTATTAATTATTAAGGGGAGACAAAGAAATACAAAACTCGGCTTGGTTATTGTTTTTTTTCCCCGCGATCACCTGCTCGGGTTCTTGTTAAAGTAATTTACGATCGTTTACTGGTACAATGACATCGCACGGTCCAGTGAAAATGTTCATATGACCCTTGGCTCGCTTGAAATTTCCGAGTTGATTTATGACGTTCGTACCTCAACCCTTTCCGATGAATGGTCACGGAGAAGTCAGTATACTACCGTGCGTGGTGATCTTTTGTTTCGTTCCATCCGTTTTAGGATGTGGAACCCTTGTCATTACGCTCGGTCGTAATTATTTTTTAATTTTTTTTTGAGTGGGTCATTATGTCAAGTTTTATGGGCAATTTTATTGTATTTATGTAATCTGCGGGCTTTAAAATGTTATCTTAAAATTCATTCTGTTATGTAAACATCGAATACATGTACACTGCTGTTCAGAGAAGTTCGATCGGTTGGTAAAAAACATGAAAAGGTTACGGAAACAAACGAAACTAAAAACAAAATGCAATTTTATTGTATGTACAGGTAAAAAAGACAAAAAAAATAAATAAAAAGTTATTCTGGCCTAATATAACATACTGAACGTTATATTTTTTTTTCATCGAAAAAACCTCCTTTGCTGTTAATCACCGCTCGAACTATTCTAGCCATTCTTTCGATAAGTTTTGTTAAAACGGATTGTGGAATATTCCATTCATGTTGCAGAATATTCCGTAAATGTTCTTGTGAAGTTGGGCATATTTTTCGGATCTTCCTGTCCAGTTCATCCCACAACAACTCTATAGGGTTCAAATCTGGGCTTTGTGGGGGCCATGTCATTACTTTCAGGGTTTGCTGTTCTTCTCGCTCCTTTACATAGTTCTTACACACTAACGCAGTGTATTTTGGGTCGTTGTCATGCATGAATGTAAAGTTACGGCCTATTATACGCAATCCTGATGGCACTGCATGATTCTGGAGTATTGCAAAATACTTTTCCTTCCTCATTACGCCCTGTACTCTGCATAAATCTCCCGCCCCAGCAAAGGAGAAACATCCCCACACTAACACAGAACTACGCCCTTGCTTCACTGTTGGCACAATGCAGTACGGGATCACTTTTCGGTTTTATATCTTCCGACATAAACTCGTCGATTTTGCCCAAGAACCTCAAACTTTGACTAGTCACTCCAAAGCACGCGTTTCCAATCATCTAACGACCAATCTAGATGAGAACGGGCCCACTGTAGCCGTTTTGCTCTGTTGCTCCGACGTAATAAAGTTTTCCGAATGGCAATGCGCCCATGAAGGTCCGCTTGTTGAAGTCGACGTGTTACCGTACTCGCCGAAACTTGTTCTTCACGGCCGCGATTGACTTCGGCTGCTATTTGTGGCGCTGTTAATTTTCTATTGAGTTTGCTTAATAATACAATTCTCAAATCTTTAGCTTTTGTTGTTTTCCTAGATGCTCCAAGACGAACACGATTTTCTATAGTTCTAGTTGTCCGATATCGCTTTATGATGTCATTTACTGTTGAACTTCTCATATTTATTTTTTCAGCAATTTGTCGCCCCGAATATCCTTCTTCAAACAGCGTAATAATGCGTGAACGTTTTTCTGCACGGGTAGGCTTGCCACGTGCCATTTTGAAGTAAATTTTCTTAAAATTTTCGCGCAAAGACGACAGACGCACACCAGCACACGTTCAACAGTAAAATGAAGCAAATTTATATCTTTACGCTTGTGATAAATAAACAAGAGTGATACTGCGGTATATTTCCTAAATGTATTGTTCGTGAATAATCCCCAAACGATCCGTTTCAAAAGATCGGCACTTCCGAGAAATTCTCGGAATGATAATAAAAGGGACTTTATTGTGGTTGTCGCAATATTTCTACTTTACATAATAATTTATGGCTTTAATCCCTTAGAAAAGAGTGTATGCTTAATATTTTTCTAATTTTATGTATTAACAATTGTATACAGTGTGATACAATAGATTTTTATTGTATGACCGCACTTCACTGAACGGCAGTGTATGTATTTATAATCGTTTAACTACGTATCTCGGTTTGGGAACCGCCGCGATTTAATCTCTTTCTGTACCGAAATTAAGGTGCGGTTCATCGTGGGCTAATCTCCATAGTCAGGTAATAACGTGATTATGGCAAAATTGGCGTTGTTAAACCTACAATGGGTAGCAACAGTGGGTTGAAAAATGAACTACTAATGAATAACAAAATATGACTGTCCGGTGTATTCAACGTGCTGCATTTATTGGCGAATTTATTTGCCAGTTTAATAAATCCCGTGATTAAGTGGTTGCTTTTTTCGAACTTTCTTGCTTTAAATAACGTTAACAATAGGTAGAATATTGTACTAGTAACAATTTATAAGAACAAGTTAAAATATTGCGTGACACGTGTTCAACATAATAGAAGTTAAATGTATTAAATCAGGTTAAATTGTGCTACTCGTACAATAATTTAATGTCACTCCTGCATACCATTTTAAACATGTTTCAGCTTTAAACCATGCTAAGCGATATTATACTCGAGATTTCCCGAATTACTCTCTCTGTAATTCCAGCATCTGTAAGACCGCTGACGAAAGCTGAAGTTTCATCAGCATACATGATAATGAAAAAAAATGAAAAAAAAATAATGAAAACTATTAAAAAATGAATGTCTCGAGCTTCTAATCGACTCTCGCTTAAGATTTAAATCACGTCGCATTAGAGATAAATCACACAATTTTCAAAAATCAGTCTTCAGAATTTTCTTAAACGAATAGAACTAATTACTTCCAACTTTACGATTACATTAACCCATGTGACGTGGGAACGGCCATTATACCTAAATTATCAATATATTGCAATTAAAACATTAATGTAAGATTAAATTATAATTTTCCAAAGTGCTGTCTCCCATAACTCCACTATAAGAGAAGATAAAAGAAGGTTGTGGCCTGTATAGAGAATGGAAGCGAATAATTGTCTAATAGTTGGCGTGTAGAGCAATGTGGAGAAGTAGTGAAGTAAGTGGAAGAACGTAATATCGGTTCGGTCACGGACCGCAGACTAATAGGTGACTGTAATGGCGCACTTTAGGATGCGGTTGTCTTCGGTCGTGAAAGAAAGATTCCGCGTTCTCTAGCGACGTCGCACGAAAACGTCGCCGGCAATTATCCGCGCTGAGTGCTCCGGCATATCTCCTTTGACGGGTTTCTTTCGGTGCTCATCTAATGGAAAATCAGATTTTATGTGTCTGCCCGCTAACTTGATGGAGGTACGTAGTACACGATGGCGCTATTCGAGAAAATTTCGCAGCGCAAGCTGGCACGCTGAAGCTTACAAGTGTTCTTAATATCAGCTGCTGTATGTGAGAGATAATATTTAATAGATATTACGCTAGCCCCTTCATTTTAAAGTTAAAGTTCCAACGTATCATTTCCTAAAGTAGTTCTACTTTAAACCCTACCCGCAGATAATTATTTTGAAATGAACTCTGGAGATTAATGAAGAAGTTTCATTTGATTTGATAAGACTGGTGGTTGCCAATGGAGAAAACTAGGATGTACACTGTAGTTGATATTTTTCTTAATTCTTGTCTCTTGTCTCTTAATTTTATTATTGCTTTTCAACGTTTCTTTCGCCATTCATAAAAAAAAATTTTAATTATCACAAGAAGTCGGCTCATTCGGTTTTAATCTGCATGACTGCAAAGTCTCTTTCTGATCAACTATTGTTGATCTTCTCCGACGACAGTAAAGGTCATTTAACGGTAGAGCTAATAAGTGAGCTAAACTTTGGGCCAAGGGAACTGAAAAAGTTTACTAGGTGCTAGATCTGGTGAATAGGGTCAATTCGTACCCCAATTTCTGCCTCCAATTTGTCAAATAACGATGCATAACATGCTTGCGTTTTTGTTTTCCCTTTTTCAAAATATAACCATCTTAAAAAACAATCGCCATTACTTTCTCGGCGAATAGAATAGTCTTCCTTTTTTTTGGAGCCGATTCACTCTTCACGGTCTACTGCTTCAACTGCGCCTTGGCCTCGGGAGCGTATTGCTGCATCCAAAGTTATATCGACCTCAAAGCTTCGACTTATTTCCCTTCAACAAGGCCCAACCTGCCCAAATCTGCAGCCAATTTGCAAGCACGTTCTGCTATCTTTCTAACCTTAATTCGACGATCATCTAATTTTGCGAACTTTTCAGATGTTATCGGTAGTGGTTGGAGTTTTTGGCCATTCCGATTAATCATCAACCAAGGCTCTAACTTAGGCAACAATTGAGCGTCTAATATTCCTGCGCGAGAATATTTATTAGGTGCAACACCGTCTTCACCATCAGGTTCATCAATGATCACGAATTTTCTTTCGGGGAACTTTACTATTGCTAATAATACATTAACGGGAAATTACTTTCAGTAATGGTGCTAACAGTAGATGTTTTCCAGACTTGAAAAAGATTCTTGTTTGGAGCGATTCATCGGTAATCTCTAACAAAGCTTTTCAAATCGTTAATATTGCATTGTTCATAATATTTAAATAAATCAGTGACGTATATTTTATTGCTCCAGTGAGCTGTGTCAGTGTGATAGATTGCTAAAATTCCTCCTCGGACAACCCTCAGATAGAACTTTTTTATTACGTGTAACTTAACTTTAACTTTATAAGAAGTGTGACTTTGATAACATTGAATTTATCAAACATTATCAATCGGTAATCTGAACTTCGTAACGAGCCCCTGTAACATTACCCAGAATTAACGTTTTCACACGAGATGATATACGTTCCAAGGGAATACCTACCTACGTAAATAACTCAAAATAATGTGTACAGTTCGCGGTAATATAATTCCCCTTTGGGCGTATTTAGCGTCGACCGTTCTCCCCGCTATATTTTGATTAATGTGACAACTTCTAAGAGACTTTCGTAATTTCCAAAAGTTCACTTGATATAAGACGGATTCGCGTGACCCACTCTTATCACACCTTATCTCAGACGCATTGTGACCTACATTAATTCTTCTAACACATATATTTACTTACTTGCTCGGCTTGCTTACCGTCTTTATCTTGGCTTGTTTTTCTTTTCACAACCGTCCGTGAAACACGCTTAAGCTTTTATTGTGAAAGTTCCTTGTAAATTTATTACGGGAAATAAGGACTGTAGCTTGATACTGAGGGGAAAAATATATCATTGACGGTGAAGATATGAAGATGATTTGATTTATTTTCTTGTTAGTGGAGTGTATATATTGTGCCTATATTTATGTATCGCTCTTACACGTTCCAAGGCAATGCTTATGGGCGTATCGATATTTCGAATAAAATGTTTTAGGTGCTACATTTTTGTTGCAAAGCAAGTATTCCACGAATTTTCGGAACGTTTATTGAATAGCTGATGTTGCAAATTAAGGTTGGCAACAATCTTTCCTCATGCTTGGTTCTTGGTGATTTTTATTTGTCTTATACTTCTCTTGCAAAGTTAAAAATAATCAGAATGTTCCATCTAAAATATAATAGGAGGGTCAAGCTCATATTATTGAGAATAATACTTGAGAATTATTTTATTTTAAGTATGTTCAAAATAATTCTCTTCTTCTCGACCAATCTCGACTGAAAAACTGAAAATTTAGTACCTTACAAATGGTTTTTGAGGCAATAAAACTCGAACATTGCTGTACGGTGGATGTTCTATTGCTTTTGGCTAAATATTGGATCGTGAGAGCTGCGGTGTGAGACGATGCCCTTCTCAGAAACTCACGTCAGGCGTCAGGCAAATATCCAGCTTAAGTGCACGTATCTTCCTTGTCATTGTTGGTGTTTCTTCGTCAAAAAGGAGAATATACGTTTTGTCACCCGCCACATTTTTAGAGAAAAGCAATTTTTTAGAACAGTTGAAGTCTCACGGTAAATACAAGATAAAACGACTGAGAGCCTTTTTTAGATGATCGTGCATGATTGTTTTAAAGCATACGAAGCTCTTTGTTGTTCTTTTCAATAATTTTCTTAACACCAGCAATGCTTTCTTCGATGGTGGCCGTACGAGAACGGTCCTTTCTGACTCTGAACAGAACTTCTTTCACGTTCAAACTCTTTACACCTTCGATTAATTCTAGCCAAACTATATCTTTCGACATACCCTTAGTTACAATCCCCAATGAAACATCCTACATAGAATCATTTCGACCAAACTATGGACCCCCTCCAAAACGTAAAGATATCGTAAGCTTAATTCATTTTCGAAATTTCCGATAAACGTATTCTCCCGAGAACGCACCATCCCTGTGACTCACTTATCACGAGCTGTAAGATTCAACAGGACGCCGCTTTTGTTCGGAACTTTCCTACAGGGGTTTACACGAGAAATACCCATATGTTTAATGGTGTTGCGATTCAATTCTCGATAGGGTGCCACGTTCCATTTATGTATATTTCGATCTTCCTTTCTACGAGTACGATATGTGCGGCGTTACACTTACGCGTTGAGCTATTTGATGAATGGCAATGAGGGACCTGACTCATACAACGGTGGCGAAAGTTTCCAAGGAGAATTGCAACCCCCTTAAAACGATATCGATGAAATTATTCGTGATTATGCCTTTTATCTTTTAATCTAGTGCTCGGGGTTGGCTCGATTTAAAAATCATGATTTTTGCTAACAGAAGACGTGGAGATTTGCAAATGTCTGGCATAAGGAGATGAACTACAAATGAACATCGATATAGACAAAACTAGGTACGTGATTGTAGGCCAGAAGGAAGAAAAAAGGTGGTATAAGAATAAATGGAAAGGAGCCACACTAAAAGGAGGAATTATTCTACGGTTTAAAAACACCATGTACACTGCCGTTCCGAGAAGTTCGGTCGGTTGGTAAAAAACATGAAAAGGTTACAGAAACAAACGAAACTAAAAACAAAATGCAATTTTATTGTATGTACAGGTAAAAAGACAAAAATAAATAAATAAAAAGTTATTCTGGCCTAATATAACATACTGAACATTATATTTTTTCTACATCGAAAAAACCTCCTTTTCTGTTAATCACCGCTCGAACTATTCCAGGCATTCTTTCGATAAGTTTTGTTAAAACGGATTGTGGAATATTAATCCATTCATGTTGCAGAAAATTCCGTAAATGTTCTCGTGAAGTTGGGCATATTTTTCGGATCCTCCTGTCCAGTTCATCCCACAACAACTCTGTAGGGTTCAAATCTGGGCTTTGTGGGGGCCACGTCATTACTTTCAGGGTGTGCTGTTCTTCTTGCTCCTTTAGATAGTTCTTACACACTAACGCAGTGTGTTTTGGGTCGTTGTCATGCATGAATGTAAAGTTACGGCCTATTATACGCAATCCTGATGGCAGTGCATGATTCTGGAGGCTTGCAAAATAATTTTCCTTCCTCCTTACACCCTGCACTCTGCACAAATCTCCCGTCCCAGCAAAGGAGAAACATCCCCACACTAACACAGAACTACGCCCTTGCTTCACTGTAGGCACAATGCAGTTCGGGATCACTTTTAGGTTTTGGATCTTCGGACATAAACTCGTCCATTTTGCCCAAAAGCCTCAAACTTTGACTCGTCACTCCAAAGCACGTGTTTCCAATCATCTAACGACCAATCTAGATGATTTCTTTTGCATTTTGCTCTGTTGCCTCGACGTAATAAGGGTTTTCGAATGGCAATGCGTCCATGAAGGTCCGCTTGTTGAAGTCGTACTCGCCGAAACTTGTTCTTCACGGCCGCGATTGACTTCGGCTGCTATTTGTGGCGCTGTTAATTTTCTATTGCGTTTGCTTAATAATACAATTCTCAAACCTTCAGCTTTTGTTGTTTTCTTAGATGCTCCAGGACGAACACGATTTTCTATAGTTCCAGTTGTCCGACATCGCTTTATGATGTCATTTACTGTTGAACTTCTCATATTTTTTTTTCAGCAATTTGTCGCCCCGAATATTCTTCTTCAAACAGCGTAATAATGCGTGAACGTTTTTCTACACTGGTAGGCTTGCCACGTGCCATTTTGAAGTAAATTTTCTTAAAACTTTCGCGCAAAAACGACAGATGCACACCAACACACGTTTAACAGTAAAATGAAGCAAATTTATATCTTTACGCCTGTGATAAATAAACAAGAATGATACTGCGGTATATTTCCTAAATGTATTGTTCGTTAATAATCCCCGAACGACCCGTTTCAAAAGATCGGTACTTCCCAGAGAAATTCTTGGAATGATAATAAAAAGGACTTTATTGTGGTTGTCGCAATATTTCTACTTTACATAATAATTTATGGCTCGAATCCCTTAGAAAAGAGTGTATGCTTAATATTTTTCTAATTTTATGTATTAATAATTGTATACAGTGTGATATAATAGATTTTTATTGTATGACCGAACTTCACTGAACGGCAGTGTACATGACAATGCGTATCGACACTAAGAAACATTCACGTATATAATAATATTTACGTTTGTTGTTGTAGTGGATCGGATTTTCTTCCTCGTGAACGTTTTAAGTACGTAATCGCGTGTTCGTGAGATGTTACATCCGTCTGGAGTGTAGAGTGCGCGAGGAGTCTCTAGTTCTAATAATAATAATAATGTCAGTAACAATGACATATCCCGTTAAGTTATTGCTGTTCAATTTGTCTGGCTTGACTATATTTAGGAAGGTACTAGATGCCTCTACTGGCAATCGTAACTCGTGTAGATTACGCTAAGAGTACGTAGTGCCTTGCCTATTCACTCACGAGCAATGGCCGTGACAAAGTTAAAGCGAATATACTTTTACTCCGAAAGTGAGTAATGTCATTCGTGTAGATAGTTTAATAACAATTAATGGCTGGATATGCAACGCCAACATGCTAAAAGCTTCAGTAGAAGTGATTCTGAACGCTATAGCAGACTTCGTTTGTTAGAATGCTTTAGATTCGTGCAATTTTTTTAATTTCTTGTTTTTTTCTAAAGTATTTTTGCATAGAACTAAATGGTTCCTGTATGCTTGTCGTGGCAATGTGATAGATCTCTATAGCTTTTACAAAATATTCTACAAAAAAAAGCAGCTTATTCGTAAGAGGGCTTATCCTTTATTGTGGCTCTGTTTGGAGCTATGTATTGGAGTCGGGGACAGATTCCTTGATGGATCTGGAGTCACCCGATCGTATTTTCTAGTAAATCCATTGGATTTTTTTACACCACAGGCTCATGTGGTTATAACAATCACAAAAGAAATGCGCTTGAAAAAATTGTTTGCTCAACTTGGGGGCACTAAAGAAGTTTAACGAATATTTGGACATCACATGCAGGGCACGTTCAGGGAGAGAGAAAAAGGGGATCACTTATACGGAAAGACAAAGAAAGATATTGGCTTGTTCGAGAAGAATCCTAACATTTGGAGTAAGAAAAAGCAGGTTGTTCGGAGTTCTTCGTACGCAAGATCAAAGAGGAAACTAGATTGAAGGCGCTTAAGGTCCGAATGGTTTCAGGCAAAAATGCTGTGAAGAACAGCAAGGCGAAAGATCATGCTAGAAGATTAAAAACGAATTTTGTTGAAAAATTCAAGTGCTGCATTATGGACGATGAAACCTATGCTTTAGCTGATTTATCGAGGAAATGAAATGAAGGCGAGAAATTTAAAACAAACAAAGTAGTTAAAATTTCCCCAAAATTTTTTTATTTGGCAAGCTATTTGCTGTTGTGGCAAAAGCTGCAAGTCTTCTGTCACTATGTTTTGGCCCGACTTCGCCTCTTCCTATTAACAGCAAAGAAGATAGTCACAGACGTTAACGACTTACGGAGAAACTCATCAAGGATTTAAGCTGGATTAACGAAATTTTATTAACCTCTCACATTTATTTCTGCGTGCGCAACCTTTTTAATTTTTAATTTAATTACGCCGGTACTTGCGGGCGAAATAAAATAATGCGGACGAAAGTACGTTGTTGTTTCGCGCGCGTAAAAAACGCTACAATGAAGCCGGAATGGGCGTCAAGAGAGCCGCAGCGTGTATATTTGCGAAATAATTATTAACGGCAAATCCGGAAGCTTTTAAGTTTCGTCCGTGTAGCCGAGGCCCGCGCGCGAACTTGGCACGTCGTAGCGTGTTAATTCGTACGTATATGAATACATTATCTTATTATTTCCGGGCAATTAAGTTTGAAATCCGTTCTCGTACGGCCACCGCTGCGCCGGCGAAGTTGTTTGCTTTAAATTTTCCGAAAATTAATTGCAGCCCGCTTTGTATTTTCGCTAAAAATTACGCGACGCAATTACGAGTCGAGGAAAGTGGCGCAGCATAATGCCGCATCGTTCTTCTCGTTATTTATAACGATTAAATGAAGTTATGAAGGAATAAGTTGTTTAGGAAGGGAAGGAAATGTAAAATAAGGTTAGATTAAATAATGCGGAAGAATGAATATTTCTAGATCT
>LR736862.1:12430128-12464588 GCA_902654985.2 Oryctes borbonicus
GTTGGTGAAGCCTTCATGAAGGCGGCCTAAATGGATATAGCATTGTCTGGATTCAAAAGCATAGGAATTTACCCTTTCTATTGAATATTCCATCAGAAGACATGATGTGTCAAAAAGAGAAAACCAAGAAAGAAGCCCATCCAGTGCCTAATATTCCAAAATAAAACGAGTCGAGAGGCATTAAATGTCGAACTCTTCACTAGCTTGGCTGCAGATATTTATCAAGAAATATTGAAATTGTCTATGTTGCCTAATGCAGCAAGAGCAAATCTAACAAAAGCTGAATTTGTACCTCCCTACTGTGTAATTTGCCTAAAGAGTAATGACGAAGACTGGGTTCAAGGTTTCAATTGCAAGGAGCGAGTTCATGAAGCTTGTGCAGATATCCCTGAGGATGCTAAGTATGTAACTGAAGTCCTGTGTTAAGCTATATCCAGTGCTAAGAGCCACTTTGTAATATCACAAAAGCATAGACCAACATTTGATGTGAATTGAAGATTTATATTGCTGTTGTTACCTTGTAATCAATCACAAATATAAAATGAACCAAACCGGCATTAGGAGACCTCCCGCTACTCTTCTTCTTGGTCTAGTATGATTCCATGCAGATGTCACAGGAACGGTCTATAGGAATTATTGTGATAGCCTTGTCACAGGATGTCGCAGGAACGATCTATAGGAATTATTGTGATAGCCTTGTCACAGGATGTTACAGGAACGGTTTATAGGAATTATTGTGATAGCATTGTTGTCTCTCTCTGGAAAACGCCATGAAGGTCGTTTCATGGGTGAAAAATCAGAAGATTTTAGTCTTACAAGGAACGTGCAGTTTATCACGATGTTCGATAATCGGATTAAACTAAATTAACATTTATTTTCCTCTTTTTGCCAAAATGTGGAACACCTTAAACCACATTAAATAAGTAACATTATCTTGTTGTTTTGTTTCACGTGATTACTTCTGCACAACCTATTCCTCCCGCAGCGTAGTTTTTTTTTTCATTGTCCCAAATTTCATTTCACGATCACCACCAAGATGATTTATCGCGACAATAAACAGAGTTATATTTATTTGAAAGAAAAGGTCCCCTTCGAAGCATGCATGCCCACATTATAATTCGTTTTATGTGTACGCGTATGCATCTCCGCACAGCAAACGGCTCGCAGAGTGCTGTGGTAGGCACTATCGATTAGCAATATCATCTCAGCTGATATTAGCAGCATATATCACTGTCGTAGCCTGCGACGGGGATGTAGAAGGCGGTTCCCGCCGCCCGTCGATTACAAACAGCGCCCCTTAAGGGACTAAATTTATACACTGTTGACGAATTCTGCAGTACGTCTGTTTAACGCGGAGTTTTTAATTTAGGAAATTGTTTTAATCCTCTGTATAAATTCGACGAACAATTTAAAGCATTTTACTTGGTTTCTATCCCATTCCTTTAACCCGTCCAACTAGCAGCTGGCATCTTGTCCTGCAAAATAATAATATGTGATGGTCTCCTCATTCGATTAAAATCTCTGTCCTCCAAGCGAATCTTGAAGCTTAGGACACGCTAAGTGTGCAGAATGCATATGCACATGGCGTAGAACCTAAGCACTGACGATGCAAAATATCTATCCAGGACCTGCTTACTGTGCATAATATACAGTAGGTTCGAGCGCCCTAGAGTCAGTCGATGATACCCGAATGCGATATGCAGTACACCAGACGTTACGTCTGCTTCCTCCTTTCCATATCCGAATATTCCCGACTACTACAAGCGACCCTATGGGCAATGAAAAGGCTAAATAGCATGGTTTATTCTACTGAAGGCGTTTGAAATATCCGTGTAGATTGTATCCAGTTGGCCAAGACTAACTGATTTTTGCCATGAAGGCATGCTGATGTGGATTATGATGTGGAATATTTTTGCAGAGTACTTTAGCAGCGATATGGGACGATAGTTGACAATATCTTCAGGTGGCCTAGAATTACATGTCGGAAAAATCTTTGAAATTTTCCACCCAGCAGGAAAAGAAGAAAAACTTGGTACTTCATCTGGAGCTGATGTTATTTTGTTTTCCAATGCTCTAATGGCATCTTGAACCTCCGTTTCAGTTATCAAATACATACTAACTGCCTAGTTTATTAAGTAGTAAGTCCAATTCTTTAACCATGGAACACGAGTGTGGCTCCGCTTATCTCAAATGTCCAAAAGTTTGAGGATTGTTAGCGATAGATGCTTCAATTTTCTTGACTATTCCATTTCTATTAGACGAACATTAACGTAGATATAAAAGAAACATTGCTTTTCAGACTATCCTCGTAAATAACCTCAACCCTCATATTTTATGCAGCTACGCTTTGTCTTACGGAAGGGAAAAAGGATTTATTCTGATTTCCCTCGAAATGCTACGCTCCGGCGCTCTTGGGATGTCTTTAAATTTACGTTTTAGTTCCGATGTAATGAATTGTTCTACGAAGGCATGATGGGTTGTATATTTCTTATATACAAACAAAAGGAAGTAACTTCAATATAATTCTGGATGCAAAGCGAAACGAAAGAATCCCTTTTATTACACTCGCATCATAATTCAAAGCCTGTTAAAATTAAAAATCCACATCAACATGATTAAAATCTATATGAGAATAAAACTTAACCAACTGATAAATGCGCCGTAATAAAACGTAAACTTTACGGATCACTTTCACGATCGTAAGCTTAGGATCTTTGGGTTTTATTATATCTCCCTATGAGTATATAATGTAAAACTTTCGGCCATTAGAGCCGTATATATGAGAAATAAATCTTCTCAAGTCCCTTTTCAACAAGTGGCCAAGAAGAATTCCATTTGATGCTCTTGTTGCTAGTTGCTATCTGTATACATATATTATATTAATACGTGTCGGTCGCGTCTACACCTGCTCCTTGCCCGATATCACTTTAATATGTTTTTGTGTTAAAGGCCCGTCATGGTACGTACGTTATGCACCGGGGAAACCTTTTTAATCTTCCGCTCGATTTAAAGAAATGACCGCGATTTAGAGGCCCGTCCCGAACGTCATAAATATTTTGATTGTGTTCCGAAGATAAGACGGCCATGTAAAATCTGATTTCGTGATCAGATGGTGGTTAGTAAGAGCTTTTGTATCGTCTGTTATTACGCCCTATCAACTTTAATCGAAGTGGAAGTGGAAAATATTACATGCGTTACGATTGGTTTATTACAAAGGGGGCAGAATTCAAATTCTTCAGATTAGGTTAATTACAACGATATGTATTATAAATTATAGATGGTGCTAAGCTTCTTTGGCTTATGGAGAACACAGAGTCTGGCTTATGTAAGGCGACATTTTCGCGATATCGTATGAAAAACAACGCAAATCTGTTAAAAAGGGAAAATGAACTTGACTATTTAGCTCTTGTAGATTTATTGGTGTAAATCTTTTGAGTTATTAGCAAGAGAACGTTTTTATTTAGTTTCTTACAAGTTTGAATTAATCTGCTATAAGTTCTGGGCTTTAATTAAAGAATAAGGGGAAGAATTAGCGAATTTCTTTGAGTTCTGAAGGGTGAAAATTATTCACAAATCATCCTGATTTGAAAGTTACTTATTATTTTTCCACTTCTGATGTCCAACAAATATGAAGAATTCGCAATAAAAATCAAAAACACAAACTTAGGGGATCCGTCTAAAAGGGGGTTGCCGTTGCTGAGAAAATGGCTAACAAATTCTATGAATGGAAAGTGCAGCAGAGGAATGTAAACAGCGTGATGACTTGGGGCCCTGGCGTTTAGCTACATGCAGAACTTGGAGCTTATTTTATCTGATGATACAGTTGAGGTTTCAGTATTTTGCATATTTTTATGTCACATGCAAGTCTTCGTATATTTTCAGATAATTGTCCAGGACAAAATAAGAACCATTGTGTAGTCTGATTTTGTATGGCATTCGTTGAAACTGGCTGTAAATGGCTGAATTTGCCGCACGTTTTCCTTGGAAGAACCTAAACGACAGAAAAGCGCAACAGTTGAATTCCCAAACCAAAAGCTTTCTATTTAGCTATAAAAGTTCAGCACTGAAAAACGTTGCTGCAGTAGGTTGAGGAAGAAGATAAGCCATTTTACGAAAAGACCATTAACTCTGATAGCGTTAAAGAAGCCAGAAAAAATAAAGAAATTTTAATAAAAGTTAATATTGGATATTTCAAAAACCTCTTAAGTTACATAATTTTTAACAAAATTGGTAAAAATTACTTTGGGGATTTTAATAGTAGCCTCCTTTTACTTAATTTATTTTATTTCTTTTGGTAATTTTACCAGTTACACATTTATTCAAACTATACATTTTAATGGCAAAGCTCTTTTATAAAGCTTTTCCCAGTTAATTTTTTTTAGAAGATAAATTTCAACCTCATATATGTTATAATAAATAATTACGGTTGCATGTACTCTTACAGTTATTCCTTCACAAAGTAGGTTATACTATAATCAAAATTATTTGTTTCAGATGCATATTTTTTAAACATTTACTATGAAATTTCCTAGATACACATATTAAATTTTACAATATCTGGAGCAACATTCAGATTACATACATCAAATAAACATGTAGGTAAGCTTATTCGTTACATACGTATTAATATCTACGTATGTGGCTGTGTCCCTACAGGAATGCAAATTGTAACATAAATAATATGAAATTACCAAAGCGCCACACCCAACCAACGGATTTCAATCTAAATAATAACAAATTAATATCTCTTATCTTAACGAATATCAAATTTAAATTTAACCCAACGTTTGCAGCGTTGCACGGTCTTGAGTTAATGGGAACGGGGAACAGAAACAGGTGTATATTTATGGAAGTCGTAGCCGACGTTGGACAGGGATTAATTTTAGCTAATATCCACATACAAGACGCAAAGTAATGTTTGCTTCGCATGGAAATAAATTGAATTACGCTACTACAAACTTGGTCTCAATTTTTAAAGATTTTTCTTTTAATTTTATCTTGTGTTTGGAGTAAATCTGATGCATAACGTGGACGTTTCTGGGGAGTAAAACCTTAATTATAAGTGGAGATCGTGATAACCCTCACCATGTACGCATTTCTTGGTTAATATCATCGTTATTTCAAGATATATCTGAAGCATGAACGGATCAACAGTCAAGGGGTTTATAAAATGTGATTAGGGGATGCAATATGTGTCTGGTTTATTTCGAGGGTGGCCACACACCCTCCTAATTTATGTACAAATGAGACAAGAACGTCAGCAGAGAACGTGTTGTATCCTCTGTCTAACAAGTGGACTGTAACTAATAAAGAATTATAATTCCGTTTCCTGAATTATTTTTTCCATGCCATCTGAGTAGCGGAGGGTTTTGTGAGAGGCCTCCTGCTTAAGGAATATTCATGAAGAGCAGAGTGAATATTTCATTAAAAATTTAATGAAGAATAGATGTACTGTGTGGGATAAAATAAATTCATTAAATTTGCAGCAATTTTTGTTAAGAAATGCAGGGCTAATTCAATTGTATCTTTTAAAACCAATTTTTTTTACATCAATTCTAAGTTTCCTTTACTTGTACTTTTTGGGTGATGATGCTATAGACAATTTTTTTTAATGATCGGTTCTTGTCTCTATTTTACAAGCCATTTATTGTCGAAATGGTACCATGAAAATGTTAATACCTCACATAAAAAAACTTTCAAATAAAAATCATTTAATTTGCAAGTACTTGAGTAGAGAGAATCCCCATTGGATTACTGAGGCATATGCTCAACATCCTCGCGAAGCGAACATACGAGGAGGAATAGTTGACAATAGAATTATTGGTCCTTTCTTCTTTGAGGAAACTCCCAGGGGGCAGCGATATCTGGATTTTTTGAGGGATGCAGTTGAACCCGTTCTTGTAGAAATTTTTCAAAATGAAGATGACTTACTAGAAAGCGTTATATGGTTCCAGCGAGATGGTGCACGTCCTGTTTGCTAGTTTTTAAGTAACTGGAAGTTGATCGGTAGGCGAGGATCAATATAGTGGACGTCCAGGTTTCACCGTCTTCTGATTTTTCTATTTTTTTCAAATTTATTTTACTAATACAAGGTGTTTATTTATGTTTTATGCATAGAAGGTATTACATTAATATTTTTTTATATCTCATCTGGCTTTAATGATCTCGAACTCTATCTAGCATACTGGAAATACAAGCTTTTACCATTTCTTGCAGTTTTGTGTTCTCTTGCCAATGTCTGTGAATACTATTTCTCAGAACTACAATTGTTGGATTTGGGGATGAGTACGTAAACTTTTCAACATGCACCATACATTTTCGATCAGATTTAGACGGGGTGAGTTTCCCGCGAAGGGCAAAAAGGGTACGTTATGCCCTTGAAAAAGATTTTTTTTATCGATTTCGCCTAATGGCATGGTCCTTCATAATGCATGAAGATGTATGGTCTTTCTTCATCATTTAGTGAGTTTGGGAAAGGCAAAAATACAGCTCTAATAACCTTCATACTGAGGTGTTCTCCACAACATACAGAGGTTCGGTGCCATTCGTGGTTTTGCATGACCACATCATAAATAACGGTGGGTATTTTTTTTTCTGCGCAACCTTACCATTATAATATTCCTTGCATCTTCGTTTAACGAAATGAACACTTTCCGCATTGCTTCAAGTCGGGATGCATCGCTCAAGATCACCCGTTCCAAAGAGAATGCGACTTGTGAAAATGTTTTATTATAAATATTGATACTTTGAAGAAATAATTTATTAATGATAAAAAATTTCCTTTTTTCAATCTTCAATCATGTTTTCTTAATTTTTGGTGTCAACCTAGACTTCTTGGTTGATCTACGACATTTGATTCTGACGCAGTTACAATCATGATTGCATCGCGCGCTCAGATATGTTTATATCCTGCACTTTTAATTTATCTAGGAGCTCTCTGGTTAGAACATTTTTTATTTTGGAGTGTTGTTTTTATAATTAACGGGTTGCCCCTCTCGGTGATTTTACGTTTCGCGAATTAATGCGGCTATTCGGTCGACTATATGTGGCGAAAAGTTTTGCATTATTGTAATTTGTGTGTTCGAATACATGCCGTTTTTAATAAAATTTCTATTTTAATTTCACCCGCGCCGCTTTCCCAGCTTTTAAAAATTCACCAAAAAATTTAAGCTAATAATGCGCTTACAATATATCTTTAAAACATTTTAATAGACTTTTTAGTACCAGCACCTAAGTTTCAACTAAAATTGGATAATAATCACGTATTTCATTATCTGTGTTTAGGCCCTAACAGCAGGCATCCGACGCGAAACCGATAATAGGGGAACTTTCCTAATAATATAATGGTTGTTTAGGTGCTGTACATCAGTCACACAATCTAGAAGATTTGAAAACGTGCAAAATGAATAGATTTACCTATTATCAAATCTAACGGCCAAGGAAACGATAATTTAACATCTTAAATAACAGTATTTATGTTTTCTTTTTGTTATTAATATTATTTTTATATAAATCATAACAAAGTGAAAAAAACATTTTTTTCGCATTTTGCATTTTATTGCAACATAAATGCCTCATTTATATAACAAAATAAAAAAAATAAAAATATAATAAAAAATAAAAAAATAAAATAGTCGCAAATCTGATACGAAGCATAGTAAAAATTGCGATTATTACATAGCTTCAATGAAAGACATAAATTACCTAAGGAAACCTACCATTTATCTCGCGTATTATATTGATTTGCGCGAAGACCTGCATCCATCAGCATTAGATGCGACGATCTCATTAATCTTAATACCGTTCCAAAATTGGCAGAAGAAAAAGCCCGAGATGCATCGCCCGCGTTTATATTCTTAGCCAATTCATCCGCAATCAGCTCTCAGTTTATTCTACCAGAAAGAAATCGAGACGATTTAACGAGGCGATCCCGCCTTCGCATCGTGGCATACTCTCTTCCTTCATGCTCGAACGAAAAGAAGAAGAAAAAGTACGAGGAAAAGAGAAGACGTAAGTAAACGGGCGAGTATTTATTTTAACAAGAATGCGGTTTCGAAATACAACAAAACGATGGGTAAATTTATTAAGGGGAAACGTCTCGCAGTCAAAAGAATAAGAGATCGTATCACCACGGGCCTGGATATATAATTAAAGATGAGGGAATATCCGCCGTCCGTTGAGACGTGCCGTTGATCAGCCGCGATTATGCGGATCTGTCAATAAAAATATGTAAGTAATAAAAGACATCTCTTTCGCTTCAACGCACGCTACATACCATTCGGGCGGAGAAGAAGAACTCGAATACTCGCACGGATCTCCTCGGCGTTTTAAAACGCCCTCTAGCGTGGAGTTGTAGGGTGCTATTACCTGACAATATTAACAATAAAACGCGAAACAATGTCTTCAGTGTATTCTATACAAAATTATCTCCGCTTAATATATTGCGTTTGAGGGTCTTCCGCGAGTTTTCTGCTCGTCTACAATATTTGTACATTCGCCGATAAGCAGAACGATTGCGGATCCGAGCACCACATCACTATGCCTTACACCACTTGCACAAACAGCTTTATTGACCGTCGTACAGTGGCGTTGGAAGAGGAAAAAACCCAAAATGAAAGTTCTTTCAATGGCAGTTTTGAGCTTTCTTCTATAATGCGGAGAATCCACAGTTTTGAGACTTCCATCGTATCACCTTAATCTTAATCCTATTGAGTTGATCTAGGCCTTCGTCAAGACCAGTGTCGCCGAAAGAAACGTAAGTTTTAAGATGGGCGATGTTCATAAATTAGCGGAAAGAGAAGGTTCAAAAATTTATCAAGAAGATCGGGAACGACGTTGTAAACAATCCACACCTCGCCATTTCTCGTGGCGCGTATAGTGTACATCGGCACCGAATGGTAGACTGCGATCAGGTGCTTAGATAAGCGATCATTCTGCGTATTGGCGAGTGTACGTTCATGTAAATTTGTAGAATCATACGCGGATAAAAGTGTTGAGAAATACAACTGAATTTGAAACTTTCCAGACTACCATCGTAAAAAGTTACTTCAATGCTCTTTTGAGGCCTTCATAACACTATTGTTATGCCACCGATTGTATACGGTAATAGCAGGACAGAACATGACGTGCTTACATGCGTCCACGTTAAACTAAACGACGCGACGCATTCCCGATTAGACGACTTAAATAACGATCAGCTTAGTTAGTTGATTGGGTTAACGTCTTCGTAGAATAGCCGTCCGCATACCGTAGCCGCTGTATGGTTTTCATTCATTCAAATCTCAAATCCGGCTGGCTTCGTGCCACAACATACCTGGCTTTACGATTCGATCAGCTTCGCTTTAATTAGGCGGATTATTGCGCTGACTGGTTAGGCTTTGCTGTCGCTAAATCTGATAACTTATCTAACGAAAATAATTGTGTACAGACTCCATTCGGAGAGCAATTCTGGTATGTCGGAATATGTGGCGAGGAGAGTTGATATTCAAATTGGTATACGCTGAGGTACGGCGGGATTCTTTCCTTAATTGCATGAAAATTTACTGGTTAGTTAGATGTGAAAGGATATCGTAAGTTGTCGTTTGTATTAAGCTGTTTCTTGTGGACCAAATTCAGTAGATAAAATGCTTGGGTTGATGGGATGATGCAAGGTATTATGTTACATTTTTATAGGCAATTAATTAACATTAAATTAATTAAAAATTAACCACAATTACTCTAGTTCCTCGTATAATTTTTTAAACAAACCAACACATCCCGCATTTAAAGTAATTTGCAACGCTTCTATTTCGCTTACGTAATTTCATTTTAATAAAAAAAAATAGCAGATATGGAAACAATCTACTTTCAGAATTTAAAATTCCAATCGGCTTGATTTTTTTTCGTTTGGCTCCGCTCTACTGTGTCCGCAACGGATTTCATATGCATACATTCGACTACGTACATATGTGTTGGTCCGTTCCCTAATGGCTTACTTCAAATTTCACGCTTCCTCGGTGGCGTGTTAATAATATTTATTGGAATCTGTATCGTGCAGTAATGAAAATATAGGGGCGACTACGAGCGGAGGGTTGCAACGACACGTGTCTGATCCCTGCGTATGACTACGTACTCGTTTGAATTGAATGCGTAGCTTTCAAACGTACAGCAGGAGATGGCGAAATTCTATCAATACGGGACCGTAACATTCCAACCTAGTCACTTTGAGACGTACTGACCCTTAAATGTACGGCTATATGACTATATGCACGGTGTATTTTGGTTATAAAACTCATTTGTGGTAGCTTAGTGTACGAGTGTTTAAAAAGAAACAAAATTAAAACAAAATATATTTATACAGGATGTCCTAACCTTTTGGAATTGTAAAATTGCGCCTATTGTGTAAAGTGCAGGAAGGTAAAATTTTCCGAGGACATACTGGAGATCCTAAAGTATTTTTTAAAAATATTTTCGTATATACAGGGTGATTGATAAGTAGCGAATTAGACACTTACTTTGTTATTTTAAATAGAACAATCTGTATATTGATACGTATTTGGTTTCTTCAACTAGAAATAAACCAATGCACTATGGACTACTTCTGTTTATTTCTAACAGATTTCGAGATGTTTTATAATTTCATCTTCAATCGTCTAAATTTAGATAAATTTAGGTAAATTTCTACAAGATTAAATTACATACTTGGCTCTATTTAGATATTGTATTCGAACGCTTTTGAAATATACAGAGTGGTTAGTATTCAACACAAAACTTTATGAAGTTATACAGTGTATAGTCCACTACATAGGAAATTTCTATTTCCAACGTTTTTATTTAATGTTGCAATACCAAAAGTAAAAGATATTCACGGTTAAACGCGAGTCCTGCATTTGGATTGCGTCCAAGTGGTTTCTGGGGTTAGTATTGTTTAGTTACTACGACAACAGTAAACAAAACATACTAACATTACCGTTCTTAACTGTTCTTAAATAGTTGTTAAAATGGAGGCAAGCCAATGTAATGATCTAATAGTTGATCCAGGACCATACAAGCTAGTATGGGATTGATGGGGCTGTCTGACCCATTCTCTGGATATGGTCTAGTGAAGACCCTTATGTAATGACATACAAGCCATTGTATTCTGAAAAGATCGGTGTTGGGAGAGCGGCTTCACGGAGAAGAATTATTGGTTATGCAATGAATTGCTGACACTTTAAAATCTTTTTTTTTTATTTTTATTTTGGATGAAAACTTAACTACACACTCTTACACTTCTTATGTACACTGCCGTTCAGTGAAGTTCGGTCATACAATAAAAATCTATTATATCACACTGTATACAATTATTAATACATAAAATTAGAAAAATATTAAGCATACACTCTTTTCTAAGAGATTAAAGCCATAAATTATTATGTAAAGTAGAAATATTGCGACAACCACAATAAAGTCCCTTTTATTATCATGCCAAGAATTTCTCGGAAGTACCGATCTTTTGAAACGGGTCGTTCGGGGATTATTAACGAACAATACATTTAGGAAATATACCGCAGTATCATTCTTGTTTATTTATCACGGGCGTAAAGATATAAATTTGCTTCATTTTACTGTTAAACGTGTGTTGGTGTGCATCTGTCGTTTTTGCGCGAAAGTTTTAAGAAAATTTACTTCAAAATGGCACGTGGCAAGCCTACCAGTGTAGAAAAACGTTCACGCATTATTACGCTGTTCGAAGAAGGATATTCGGGGCGACAAATTGCTGAAAAAATGAATATGAGAAGTTCAACAGTAAATGACATCATAAAGCGATATTGGACAACTGGAACTATAGAAAATCGTGTTCGTCCCGGAGCATCTAGGAAAACAACAAAAGCTGAAGATTTGAGAATTTCATTATTAAGCAAACGCAATAGAAAATTAACAGCGCCACAGATAGCAGCCGAAGTCAATCGCGGCCGTGAAGAACAAGTTTCGGCGAGTAGGGTAAAACGTCGACTTCACCAAGCGGACCTTCATGGACGCATTGCCATTCGAAAACCCTTATTACTTCTTGGCAACAGAGCAAAACGGCTACAGTGGCCCAGTTCTCATCTAGATTGGTCGTTAGATGATTGGAAACACGTGCTTTGGAGTGACGAGTCAAAGTTTGAGGTTTTTGGGTAAAATCGACGAGTTTATGTCCGAAGATCTAAAACCGAAAAGTGATCCCGAACTGCATTGTGCCTACAGTGAAGCAAGGGCGTAGTTCTGCGTTAGTGTGGGGATGTTTCTCCTTTGCCGGGACGGGAGATTTATGCAGAGTGCAGGGTGTAATGAGGAAGGAAAATTATTTTGCAATACTCCAGAATCATGCAGTGCCATCAGGATTACGTATAATAGGCCGTAACTTTACATTCATGCATGACAACGACCCAAACCACACTGCGTTAGTGTGTAAGAACTATCTAAAGGAGCAAGAAGAACAGCACACCCTGAAAGTAATGACATGGCCCTCACAAAGCCCAGATTTGAACCCGATAGAGTTGTTGTGGGATGAACTGGACAGGAGGATCCGAAAAATATGCCCGACTTCACAAGAACATTTACGGAATATTCTGCAACATGAACTGTACATACAATAAAATTGCATTTTGTTTTTAGTTTCGTTTGTTTCTGTAACCTTTTCATGTTTTTTACTAACCGACCGAACTTCTCTGAACGGCAGTGTACCTCCATGTTTTTCTATCCATTCTTCCCAAAAGATAATTGCGTATTCTGCGAATGTATTCTATCATTTACAGCACGACAATTCTATTCCTATATGCAGACCGTGCTCTAAAGCAATGTTACTCAACCCGGCTATCGTCCCTAGCGGATACTCAAATACGTACATAAGTATTACTTGCAATTTTATCATCGAGCTACAAGATCAGCATCATGTTTATGTATATAAACGCTGAAACGTTACCTTAATTTATATGGATAGTTAAAATTTAGCAGCGGGATTCCAATTTAACACTCCGATACGATCCCGTCTCGCATTGTACCTCGTCTTTGTTCCCTACTCTTGTCCTCACTTCGCACTTAAATTTATACCATCACCGGCTAATTGCGGAATTAGTATGTTAAGCTTGGCGTTTTATCTCTCCCAATATGGACCGATTACGTTCAAGTTCTCTCGTTAACATTCCTCTTTTTGCCAAGGCTGTTCGCCTTCTTTTGTGCACGCGAAATATCATCCCGCGAATGGGCTCATTAGCATTTTTAATTGATCTCGACCTTAAAAATCTACAATGACCGGCTTTGGTTTTTCTCGCCGTGTAGCATGGAAAGTTTCGTGTAAAACCAATGTATTTATCAAAGAGTTTACTTTGAATTTGAAGAGTTTACTAGGAATTTGCTATTAAAATTAAAATTGAAATTTTCTTCGTCTACTTCTTTAATACGAACAAGTGCCTCATGCAGGAATTCTGAGATATACTTCACACTTTACCGGACAAAATAAATTTTACGGACAGAAAATTGCCAGCCGAATAAGATATGTATGACAATCAAACCGACAGCCGTTCGGCCTTCTTCCGCTATGACGAAGCGTCGATTTCAATTCCGTGTGACACTGAATCATGCTGACAGGATGTTCAGGTCGCGGTTACTAAAGAAAACTGTCATCGCGATTTTCCACACTCCGTCAGCGCGGCGAAACCCGTTGCTAAGAAAGGATCTCCTTGGCATCCGTATAAAAGGTGTCCACCAGCAATAACAAATGACGGCGAATTAATTTGATAAATTCGACTGTCTTCCGCCTTTCACGCGACAGATTTAGAAGATCAAGTGGTCCAGTGGTACGCTTTATTTCGTGACCGTTCTGTAGAGATGATGGATAGTGACGTTTACGCTTTATCTCTCCGTTGGTTTGAGCTAATTTCAATTTCGAGAGGTATATCAAATCTCCGAGCTTTCGAGAAGAGCGAAAAAGATTTGATTAACGAAATAATCTCATGACCGGGTTAGAAATACGCTCTGTGAGTTGGAAATGGGACAGCGAACGCGATGAATTAAAAGGAAAGTAACAAATACAAAAATATGCTATAAATTGTGACCAAAAGAGATAAAGGAAAAAATAAAAAAAAATAGTAAATAGAGATATTAAAAAAACAAATTGGCGGACAGCAGTAACAACAATGGAGAATAAATGGAAGAAATATTTGCATACGAGAAAACAAACGAACTACGAAGAATCCAAAGAACAAAGGAAGAACGTTAGAAGAATAATTAAAGAAGATAAAGAGAAGTTATGGCAAAAATTTTATAATTTTCTAGCAAATTGCGGTCACCCTTTTAAAAAATTTGTGTAACTCTACCTATTCTTAATTTATCCGGAAAGAGCCCTGTGGTAAATGGCAAGTTAATGATTTAATGATAGCATGTAGTACTTTTTGATAATAAAAAATGATGATTTCTTATTTTTCAACCTATTCAACCGAATCTAATGCTTGGTGTTGTTCATTTGCTCAAGCAGGACGAAATTTTTTTGGTATTCATAAAGCAGAGAATTACGTAGAATTAGTGGAAGATATGCTCTGCAAATTTCATATACTTGGTTGTAACATGAGCACGAAAATTTAGGTGCTGTTTATGAAGAACAAGGGTAAAGATTCCGTCAGGGCATTAAAATTATGGAAGATCAATATCCAGGCAGATGGGACGACCGAGTATTGTTGGAATATGCGGCGAGACCGTCCTCGTAAACTTCACGCTAGAAAGTCGCTTAAAAGAAAATTTTTAAGCCAACAACTTCAATCGCGAAGACGAATACAAGATCAGCAACACGTGGAGGTTAGCACTACGGAGTCGTCATACAACGAACGACGCGATTCAGCGGAACGGAACGGTTATGGATCAGCGAAGCGGAACAGAAATAGGATATATAACGAGGAGCAAGAGACAACAACACCAGTGACCAGTAACAGCATGGTCAGCGAAACGTCATGTAAAATATTAACTACACAACATCACCCGAAAGACATTTCTACTATGGGCTACGGTCGTGAAAGCCTACACTCAACTATCACATGTACAGTTCTCTACTCTGTTAAATAAATACATTACTCTGTATTTTTTGTTGTTATAACTAGCAATTGAAGCAAACAAGCCGATATACCGTAGCTCAAGAACTAAATCTGATAGCTCAAATCTGACGGCTAATTTGGGTCCTGCAGCCAAAAATCGCAAGCAGCAAATTGTATGCTGGGCCCTGCAGTATATATCACTCACATTCAAGCAATTATCTCAAACCGTAATTAAATAAAATGAAGATGGACAGTTGTCTTCGAGCCTATACAATCATTTTTTACGCAATCATCGTTCACGTATTTATCTCAATTGCTTACGGAGCTATCATCGTCGGTCACCTCGTGACTCATATTCTAGCTTGAACTCTCTTCGTTCGTCTTCGCTTAACATTAATCTTTGATTTCTATCCGCACCCTCTTTACTGTTACGGGTCCGAGGCTGACTGGCTGCTTTTCGCTCTTTACGTGACTGTCACTCTTCCGTGCGCTCTTGTTCCTGGTTCGCGGCTGCAATAATAACAATAATAGCGTTCGCTATTGTATTACGTTAATTGCATCTCCATTAGGAGCGAGACGCCCGCCGATGTAACGTTAACGTTGCGCCGGGGGAATTTAAAGAGGATGATTTAAAAATCCTATGTGACGTATCTTAGGTTTCGTTTTATAATGTGGACGCGTTCGTAATTGATGAAAGTGCAGAAATAAGCTAATGCAAGTATATATAAAGAACTTCTTTTAATTAGCTTGTGTCGTAGGATAGTAACTATTTTCATTGTTAGTTACGTTCACTTCCGTTAGCCAGATGTAACTAGTGCTGGTAATTAAACGAATTAATGCTTTAACTGCACTTTTTAATAAAATAAACAATTGGTTTTTAAACCGTCTTTCAAACCGGTTTTTGAACTGGTTTCCAAACCGATTTTGACTGATTTTTAAAACGGTTTATAAAGTCGAAGTTTTTCATGTTTTTCATTCGTTTATAGAAAATTTTATGACTTCCACACATAACTTTTTGTATGTGTTTGTTTTCATTACATTTTAATTGGGGAAGTCCCTATTTGTAAAGTGAGGTTATTATTATGGCATCGAACTGCGTCAATTATCACATCATTCGAGTCTGGTACTTCCACTAGCGGTAGCAAAAAAATAAAAAAAAATCAACGTTTGGAAATGTCGACAAGGAAATTTTTCATTGGTTTATAGAAACTGGTAGAAATTTTATTTAATATAAATTTATAAATATTTTAGATTTAATGTTGGTTGCGCCATTTGGGTTCGATTGGCTTAAATTTTTATCAATATAATTTTTGTAATTAATTTAATATTATTATTTATCATCTAATTTCATCGTATATTTTTTTTTTACAATAATTCCGGTTCATTATTAGCTTTGATTGGAGTATTTCTTTGTTCTTTGGGTGTACCTTTGTTTTTGGTAGTTTTCGACATTTTCGTCGTAGGGAGGAAGTACAAATTAGGACGTTGAACGTACTTGAGCGCAGTGTTGGACAAAATAAGGAAAGTGACTAGATTTTCAATGCGAGCAAATAGATTCCTGTTTTGTCGACTCTCGGGGGAATCGGTGAGCAGTACGAACCCCTTCCCAGAGACTGGATACACGAGTGTATTTGGTTGCTCCAAAAATTTAGTCACCTCCCCTACCTTACCCGTCACTGCTTGAGCCGTTTGTTGAGATTTTGTTCAAGTTTCAGGATTCTGTTTGGTTACTGCTACTGCAGTGGCTTCTGCAAAATTATAATTGTAAAGATCGGTATTTTACTACTACCCTTATTGACATAATTTTCCATGTTTTTAAATATTGAACATTTTGGTAAATAAAGCCATGGTGGCGCCTCTTAATTTACAAATTATTTTGCACTGTGGGAGACTTATTGCCCCTTTTTCCCAATTCCAACCTCAGCTGAACTACTGGGACGCCAAAAACATCTTTTTAAGGTAGGTGGCAAGTGTACCGATAAGCCTGGTTAAAGAGCGCCAAAAATCTAATCTGTGACGCAGCTATTTGGGCTTCCTCATTGGAACGTTGCAACGGCAACTAGGAATCATATTTTATTTTAGGCTTGGCGTGCGTCATAGGAAGGTGTTTGGTGAAAGGAATGCCATTCGTCACGAGGACTACAATAATTGGTTGGCAGCAAATATGGTGCCGAATGGTTCGGAAAAATTTTAAATTCTTTTGACTGGCAGAAGTAGTAAACCCCGGCGTGTTAGGTGGTTACCTGTTGAATATAAAACAAATTCCAAGGCGTGGATGAGGCGTGGAAAGATCTTATTATCCATTGATAACTGTCAGGCATAAAAACAACCCAAATCGAAATCCATTGAGTTGGCATTCTTTCCACCAAACATGATTCTCAAATTGCAACCGCTTAACCAGGAAGTAATTCAAAATTTAAAGTGGAGCTACTGAAGCAGAATCGTAAAAGAAGTAGAAGCTCAAGTCAAACAGGATATTAACTTATGGACTGCATTAGCCATGTAGCAAAAGCATGGGATATTGAGGTTATGGATTGAATGATATAACTTCAGGTGCTACTCTGGAGGATTATATCGAAGAGGAAAACCAAATTCAGCATTACAGCTCTGAAGCAGTGAGTTTTACTTGAACTGCAGTGGAAAGTGATGACGAGGATTCAGTAGAAGAATGTATTTAACAACCTTCCAAGAATGATGTGGCGGATTCCTTGAAAAATTTGAATTTAGATCTGCAAACAAATGACAATACAAATGCTGATTACTATAAGGCTTTGACGAAATTGGAAACTCTTTTTATTGAAGATATCAGAAAAAGGTAAACTTTCAGCCACAAATTGCTGAATATCTTAACTGAAATTAATAGATAGTGCACGATTTGCATTCAACAAAAACGCGTGTAATTAAACCATTGTAATGTCTTTAAACAAATTTTCATAAGTCGATCTTTCTTGTGGTGATTCGCGCTACGGAAGTTTGACTATAGTTATTTATTTGAATAATGCACAAGCGAATATATCGGCTCTTTTACGGCATACATCTAGTAAATAAAGTTGTTACCGCGACGAAAGACAACGTTTTACGTCCCGAACTTCCCGTATGCAAAAATTCCGCTTCCTATTTGCACTCGAAGCTTCTAAACAAGTCGTAAATTCCACGTCAAGCGTCCACGTCCAATAAAATTCGTTTACTTTCGTCTGACTTCACGGGTGCACAACGAAAAGTTCACCCTTAAATATTCAAACGGTCCATCAAAGGACTATTCGTACTTATCTTCCGTATAGAGTCCGCCGCTCATGAACATGTAAATGTCGCGTAGCGTGACCGAAGAAGGCGCCAGGGGATTGACGGACACGCCCCTTCACCCTTCGACCGAGGAGCCCCTTTTAGCGCGTATAGAGACCGCCTTATCTATGTATTTCGGACTTTGTCCGGGATTCCCGCGTTGATACTACGGTTTAAAACTAGTCCGAGTTGCTCACGGGTTCTTATTTACTTTCCGTGTCCAGAAACACTCGATGCTCCCCGTGTAATCCGATTCATTGATCCGTGTTTGATGTGAGATTGCTCGGAGATCCTCTCGAGAGAAATAAATGGTTGTTGAGATGAAAGGAAAGGAAAAGAAAAAAATATTGTTGCTTAAAGGTAGACTGGAGGAGATATTTCTAAATCATCTTCCGATATCGTTATATCTAAAAATAGATTTTGTGTCGTTCCTTTAGAAGTATTTTCCTCTGCTTTCTCTTAATAGGATCGCGAAATGTTATCAGCGTAGTATTCACAATTCAACCATTTTTTTTCAGTTGATCTTCGATTGGTTAGCTTTTTGACACATATGAATTACACGCGAAGGTCTTCATTATACCGAAACGCATTACTCCACTGATCTAATCAGAGGAATTGTCGTCCGGGGATTCATCGTACGGGAACCTACGACTCTAGAGACCGCCGGGAACGGAACAATGCCTTCATGCATCATTACAACCACCCGTCGTTCGCCGAGAAACAAAAGACATCGATCATGTTGGACGTCGTAAATAAAGGAATTATAAATTCATCAGAAATTGTATTTATATTTACACGCAGCGCATAAGGGGGCTCAGCTTACCTAGTTATAGCTGTTGCATACATCTTGTTACCGACAATGTAAGGGTGCCGGTTTATTTTCCATTATCTTCGTTTCATACGGCGCTAGTGGGAGATCTTTTGATAAATCCAATTAACATTTTGATTTCTTCGTTCGACGTAGATAAGTTGGATGATGTTTTTTTCCGCGCGGTCTGTTTTATTTATTCCGAGGGTATCTCGTAATAGAACATTCCGCGTAATTTATTGTTAGTGTGGTTGGTCATGCGAGCCTGCAGGGTGAAGCAATGCACAAATTGCACGTCAACCGGTAATTAAAAGGTGTTGAGGTAAAAATATATATCCTGCCTTGATAAAAAAAAGCGGCATTAAATTGAAATCGCAAATAAATATTTAAAATATATCACATCGGATAAGAAACAGATTTTTGCTCGGAACGGAGTTGGCTTTAAAAATAGCGTTACGCGTTTTCATTCAGAAAGTTGCTACCGATGAAGTTTATTTTAGAGGGGAAATGACGGTAAACACGAATTAACGTAATCTAGTTTTATTTAGCTAAGTCTATTCTAGGAAAGCGCTATTACCAAATACGCAAACCGTCGTATATTTCGATGGAAGAACCCTTGTTTACTGCTGTGGATAGCAAATGCATTTTTTTGAATGTGAAATGCTTTAAAAGAAGTTATTGGAATTGGAAATCTCTTAGTGTTTCTTTTCAGAGCTTTAGTCGCAGATATTGGCTTCGTGAATGGACAAGGGTGGCAGTGCCCGCCCGATCATAATAAAATAAAAACTTTCTCCGGCAGTGTTTCGGCACTTCCGAACCTAGGAAATAGGAAAAAAAATTGCTGGGTGCCAGATCTGGTGAATAAAGTAGGTGCTTGCTTTCTTCAAATGAGGCCGCTTTTTCGCAATTTCTGCCTTCAGCTTGTCAAGTAATGATGCGTAGTAAGCCTTCGTTACCATTTTTTTTCTTTTTGAAGATGGCCAATTAACACAACTCCATGATTATCCGGGAAGGCCAACTTAGGCCATGGAGAGGCACACAGAATTTGCAAAAAAAAAACGTAAGTGGAAACATCAGAATGTACGTTTGTTCAGTGACTTTGTTGGCTGTTATGTTTTATTTTTTTTTTGTTGTGAAAATGAACGCTCTTCACTGCAATTGGTGGACCATTAGGCAAAGGAATAGCAATTTCTAGATTCGGAAAAGTTTCTTCTAATTTATCTACCTTTATTGAAGTAGATAAGGCTGAGATACTTAAGTCCGCTGATTCGTCTGGTTTTTTTGAAGACCTTTCACGTATTGCTTTAAATGCAAATATTCTGCTTTGGGCTTTTTAAATTGATTAATTGGATAAAAATGTATGGAAATGGGTTTCGGCTTTTCTCCTCAGGCTGGAGGTCCTAGGCTCGTGCCCCACGTAACCTTAGGGTAATGACGGAACTGACTATCCCAAATAACAGTGACCACCACCTTCTCAGCTGATGGAATAGTCTTTGCCTTTTTCGGAATTGATTCATTATTCGCATAATTCGACTGTGTCTTGGCTTTAGGAGTGTACTGGAGTACTTATGCTTCATCTACCGTTATTAATCCACACAAAAACTCCAACTTATTTCGCTTAAACTGTTTCAACGAGGATGTGGAAATGTTAAGCTGGGAACCCAACGCGCGGTTAGCTTTTTCACGTCCAAATTTTTAATCAATACACGACAAACACGTTCTTCCGAACAGTCTACAGCCGTAATAAATAATGGTGCAGAGTTTCCGTAATTAGCGTTTATCTCTTTCAAATGCAAGAATTAGTGACGGTTACATATCCGATGTTTGTCATTTTTACAGAAACACGAACATTGACTGATTTAAAGGACTGTTAAACAACAACTGAGCCTCCATCATACCTGAAGATTCATTTGACGAATAACGCTATTTTCATGTTGAGGCTTGAAACTTTCCAAACTACCTTCGTATATGTATTGTTGTAGAGTTCGACGTTGCTTTCTTTTAAAGAATTTAGGTTTCCGGGTTGAAGCCGCGTCGTAATTGCAAGAGTCTGTCGACGTTTCGCTCTCAGTTGCACGAAGCTTGGGACATTTTGGTTTCAATATGAAATTCCAGCCTTATGCTTCTTGTAATTAACAACTACCTATTATAAAAACAATGTCAACATTCCATCGGAACGGAACCATTCAAATAGAACAATTTATTGTAGAACAAAGAAATCGATATGTTTGGAAAGGTTACCAGCTAATCGGAAAGCATTAAAATGAAAACATACAGCGCCATAAAATATTTTAAAATTTACCAAGCTGCTCTGGAGGAAGAAAAAATTATAAAGTGCTAAAAGGAAATTCAGTTTATTTATGAGAACAGCCGTCGACACTTGTTTGAAACGAAACTGCTTGTTGAAGATATCTTAAGAATGCGTGCGAAAGGTGTAATTTATTTGAAGCAAATGTTGAAAATTGATTTTCGATCGATTTCGGGAACTGTCTGATTATTTCAAGTACCTATCCGTACAGTTACCCAACTGTATCAAAATCTCCGCTCCCAATAACACGCCGTAAGATGAAAGGAACTCTATAAAGTGATATCGTAGGCGTAGCATGGCAATATAATCGAATCAGATAGTTTGAGTGCAAGACGCCCCGATGTAAAAATGTCCGTTCAATAGCTTCGTGCAGTTTTATTTACCTCGTCGCTGCTATAATTTAATTACAGCAGCAAAACGTGTGTACAGAATCGAGTGCAAATTGGTCCGATGCTCAGCGAAATGCAACTTCGATTAATTCAACGTAAGGCGTTTTATTTCCGTTGCTGGTTCGTAGCTAGAAATAGAACGTAAAATGCTATATATTTTGTAACTCGTAGCACTGACCTAAGTAGGAAAAATTACGGTGCATTTTCCGATAGTTAAGGCCGTATTTTAATAGTTTGAAGAAAGCTCGCCGAAAAAGCACAGGCGCATAAGAAGCAGGAACAGCTAAAATCTTCGCAATTATCTGGAGGAAATGAAAATAAAAATAGGCGAAACAAAATCATCTTTGGGAAGTTACACGAAAGGTCTTCCAAAATTTTTTTTCTAAAATTGATCGTAAAATTGTTTATTCTTCAAATAACAAACTCAAAAACCTTTTAGGAAAACCGAAAGACCAAGTAGATAACATGGAAAAATCAGGAATTTATAAAATATCATGTCAAGATTGTGATCAAGTATATATGGGGCAAGGAAAGAGATTAATCAGAATTTGGTACAAAGAGCACTTGGCTCATTTTAAATTCAGAAGATTTGACAAATCCAGTGTTCCCCTGAATATGCTTGAAAACAGACATATCATTGATAATATATGTTTAATTAAGAACGTAAACAACAATATTAAGTTGTTAGGAAGGCATGGCGCATCCGTTCCAAAGGACCGTTAAGTTACAGCCTTTTGCCATTAATCTTGGCTTAGCTACTCAGTTCAGTATTACTGCTGAAGATGATAGCATAGCTATCGAAACGTGCGTACAGTTTTAGTGAAGTGTTTGTAATAAGGGTTAATAGTGAAGTATTCCTGCTAGGATCACAAAAAATTTCTTAGTGGGTTAGAGTCACTATCCGCAGTTGGGGAACAACTAGCTGCGCTTCACCCCTTGCGGTGAGGGGGTGGTAGTAACAAGGCCATGGAACACAATTTACACGCTGAGGTTAAGAGAAGCTTGAAAAGCTTACACACTCCGTTGGGCCGGTACCACATTAAAGAAATAAAAAAGAAGAAAACCCATGCTTCTGCACAGTTCTATAATACGCTGCTGAAAAGGTTTATTACTGATGTGTGACTGTTTTAGATACTGTGCTAGCTGAAGTTATCTCAATTTCGTCTTGTTTATGAAATTGTACGCTGTTCACGTCTACACCTATTTTTACACGGCAACACTATAACTTCACGTGTTGATAGAGGTTACCGAAAATATCGTAACTAATGTGCCTAGAATAACTTATACGCATCCTTAATCATTTGCTCTTTGTCAAATAACACACTTATAACTTCATTAACGAACCGAAATCTCATTAAAACAACTAAGAATAATAAACTACGGAAGATAGGAAAATCGGCGGCGGTCAAATAAACATATATAAGCGTAGAAATAAATCACATCCTTCTTGGAAGCCTAAAGTAGACTAGATGGAGGAGCCGTAGAGCAGACGCAGAGTTACCCAATTCCAACAATTTATTCATATTTCCTTAGAAAAGGAAAATAAATTCGATCATAGTGTAATTATCAATCAAATCATGTGTTTAAAGAAATATCCAAGGTCTAAAATAACCAGACACCCGGGAAAAACGATTTATTTTCCCAATCCCCGTGCGGGTAACTTTGTTTTCCTGGAAAGAGGCAATTAGTTTTGTTGGTATAAATTATATATTACCGTAAAAGAGGTCTTGTTTACCCGATCCTGCCATTTCTATAAACTTCTACCTAATATTTACCTGGCAGAAGGTAAATAATTCCTACGATTCTGCAATTAAAACAGTAATACCTGGTGAAAATTAATATCCATAACATAAATATTTATATCGGCATATACAATGTGCAGTCAACGCTCAGATAAAAAAAAAAGCTAGCGGGTATAAATAAAAATACCGTTACATTCCGTAATTTTAAAAATATGCTCTCGTGTTTATTGATTGAATTTCTTTTCCTTGCCGTACTGGCTACATATGTTGTATATCCTATTACGTCTATTACTATTCACATAGCTTATTTTGCCTATTCATGAAGTATTTGACGTACTTGCGCTACTAAATATAAAAGGTAAAACTTTATTTCCGAAAGTTTGGAAAACTGCCTTAGATGTTATTATTATTATTATTATTATTATTAACAGTTTTTGTGCCATTGGTGCAAAATCAACTAATAGAAGATAGATAATCTTCTACAGGCAAAGTTAATATTAGTAACTGGTGCTGATGAACCTGTTATGTATAAAAACCTATTAACTAACGTGCAATAAACTAAGGAAAAAATTTACAAGGAATTGACGATATGTGATGTATTGAAGTCGGAGCAATTTTCTAGAAGTTGAGAATTGAAGAAGCAAGTTGATTCTTAAAAAACGACATATCGCACCTATTGCTAGCTCACAAAAGATCCCAGAATCACTTTAGAGCTTTTAACTCTAAAATTTACAGCATGTTCTACAAGATTTAACAAGTTTTAAGACATTTACTAGTTAGAAATACTAGTTTTAATGGAGGAACAATTTATTAAGCAGTGCTCAACGAGAACGTACGCTTGGCAATTGAAGAAGAACCTTCCAGTAGCGTAACATAATCATCGCACCAATTCCAGGCTTCTAGAAATAGTCGCTATAAAGCTTCGAAAGAAAAACAATTTAAAAGCTATAAACTGCACAATTTTCAGCAATTTCTAAAGAGAGGCCATTTTTTCCGAATAGAACTCTGCGAACACGAGATAAACAGTGATGATGCTAAATGGAAGAGTAAATCCTTATTTCTTTCAGGAAACCGCAGTGGAATTTTTTATAGAGGCGTCAATAAATAGTCAAAAATACGTTCAACCCGCCCAATCCATTCACGAGGAAAGTGAGTTTTTAAAAATTCTGTAAAATCTCGTGTACTATGAAGAGGAGCTCAATCGCGCTGAAAAATTATTCCACCATTTATTTGAATTCTTTGTATAACTGGAAGAATTATCTCAGTTATCAAGATAATTCTTGCAGTTATACAAAGAATTCAAATAAATCTTGGAATAATTTTTCAGCACGATGGAGCTCCTCCTCAGAGTATAAGAGATATTACAGAATTTTTAAAAACTCACTTTCCTGGTGAATGGATTGGGCGGTTTGGACCCCCAAAATGGTCAAATAGAAGTTCAGATTTGACCCCCTTGGACTTTCTTATTGGAGTTAACTAGCTACCAAAGTGTTTGATAATATTAGAGATAGGCTTCGATATTAAGAGGAACAGAAAACTAGAACTTCAAGCTTCTAATGAAATTAGATGGAGCAAACAGTTTGAACATTTGCTTTGAATTTTTTAATTTATTGTTAGTTTTATTGTTTTCCACAATGTACTGTTGAAGAAATACGTTTTATTTTAAACTAAATCCTGCGATTTAGATCGCTTTATTTTCTATAGCGGAAGTTTTACCTTCCTTATCTTATTCCTTTAATGTAAAGCTTACATTCTCAGGTGTACATCTACAACCTTGCTGTTGTAACTTTCGACTTTCCGTTATCTTCCTGAACTTTATCTTCCAACATTAATATTCAAACATTTCACGAACTACTAATGCTAATACTAAAGTTATTTAATTTCGAAGCGTGTAGCCAAAGGAAAATAGTTTATCTAAAAAGTAGATTATAATCTGTAAATATCTAAACGCATAAGGATTTGCATTACAAATTACGATCTACATGCATTAAAGCAGCGCCACAAAGTTATTTTACTATCATCCTATGTCCAAGTTAGTAGTCGTTAATTGCGCTTAAATTTATGCTAATCCATAATTTATGTCCATCTTTCCGTCATTTTTATCGCGGTCGTGATAATCTGGATTTTATTTATTTACGTATAATGTGAAAGCTTTGCGGAACATATGTAGTATTTTAATGCTCCAATAATTACGCGTATACACATTACCGGGCGGCTTTCATGATATTAGGTTGTGTAAAATTTTTTATAGTGCGTAAAAGTGGCTTAATAAAACCGACGCGTTCCGTAGTATGCTATTGTTTTGCCATTTCGAGGTCGCGTAAAAAAATCCAATACTTTTACGGACGCCGGTTTATTGTTGGGTCGAAGGAGATGTCGGATGTCGTTCTTTTATGATAGGGGCGATGGTAGTCTTAACATAAAATTGTACCATACGTGTCGTACAAGTATTAAAACTGCCGGTTTCATAATGGACGTAGAATATACTTTAATGTGTTTAAAATAAGGTTTTCTCATATTAACGTTTTTTTGGTCATGGAACAATATAGGACTTTCTTTTTTTCTGGTAAGTTTCCATAAATTACATGGATATAAAGAATTCTTTAAACCAAAGAAATTAATTTTTTAAGTATGCTTAAATGGCAATATTTTTTACACTCAAAAAAACGATTCGATTATTCCTTTAACTCAAAGTACAATTGCTGTTTTTGAAAGAATATATCATTAATTCAAAAAATCGATAGCTTTGAACCAGCAAATCTTATTATTTCTTTAAACGAAAGTTTATTTTCTTCCAATTAAAGAAATATTTACTCCGATTAAGAAACCAGATTTTTGTCTTGATTGGAGTGTTTCTTTACAAAATTGGTTATTCTTTCATTCAAAGAAATTTTGAATGCAGTAATAAGAGAACTATTTCTTTGTGTTTAAGAAATATTTATTTGACTCTATTGAAAACTACCATTTCTTTGAGGTAAATTATATTGCTTTGAATGAAAGAAACCTTTCAAACAGTTATAAGTTTAAATGTACCTAAATATAATGAAGAAAAAGACGCATTTGTTAACAGAAAAGTAGAACACGGAACTCAGAAATGAACAATGTTTGAAATTTTTTTTCTTGTATTTTAATTTTTAACTTTTCAAAAAATAAATAAAGGTAATTATTATTATCCCCGTTTCAAATAAGAATGTTTACTACTTTTGGTAACACCTAACCTACTAACTAGCTAACCTTAAACATCCCATATAAATTGAGAAACCGTATATATTTATGTTTTTATTTTTTACGTTTCCGGCACGAGGCAAAGGATCTCCCGCCCTCCCTTTTTTTCCCCAAAAGCACACCTTGCAGGAGTTCCGAATTTTAATACGGAAATCTCGAGTAGGCTTGAATTACATCAAAGGGACGCGAATCCGACGAACGTTCAATGCTAGAAATTGATTTCGGCCTTTTTCGCTTCGGTGTACGCGTAGCTACACGCAAGGCGGGGCCCGCCTCTCTCCGCAACGTTTACAAATTACACAGAAAGTTTGAAGTGGCAACAGTCGATCTGCAGGGGAATTGACTGCTAATGGACCTATTTGTAGTTAATGATATTCGCAGCGGTAACTTGTTCGCCTTTCTGTCGCTGAAACGCACCGACGAACACGAAAAACTTGATAGATATTCTCCGACGGGGACGTCGATAAAGATAAAACGTGATTTGGTTTGACTTGAAGTCGCTTGGATTAAAAATTTTGTTGTACGAGATTGATGCGAAATTTTACATAGTTTGAAAGCTTATTTTCCAGCGTAATGAAGTTCTTTAAATATAATATTTCTATGTATGTATACATGTTTCTAGCGTTAATGTCGCCAGTGTTGTTAGTGTCAATTAATAATAATAATAATAATGATAATAATAATAATAATAATGATAATGATAATAATAACAATAATAATAATGATACTAATAATAATAATGATGATCATAATAATAATAATAATAATGACGATAATAATAGTAGTAGCCTTTATTGCCTAGTGTTATAAGAGAAACCAAATAACAGGCAAACAACTAATAAGCTACAAGATACCTAAAGATGTCTAAAGTTAGAAGTAGATATCAAATTCGCTTGTACATTGTTTAATGCGATTCTGCAGAGAAACCACAGACCGATACAATTTAACATCATCGGCAAACACCAAAGTGTTACAATCAATATGTTTCAATAATTCATTAAAAAATATTATGAATAATAAAGGACCGAGATTAGAGCCCCGCGGAACACCAGATGCAACGTAGCATATACCGGACGTGAAATAAGGTACGAAAAATCGTCACTGGTAAAGGTAAGATTGAAATAGCCTAACGAGGGAGTCGTCAAAACCAATCTTTGAGTTTTCTCAAAAGAATAGAGATCAAAGGCTTTTGGATATATCTCTATATAGGACATCAACTTGGCTGTAGAGGCTTTCACAGCCGTACTGAAGGAAGGTGCACAAATTCGCTACGTTATAATGCGGTTCATTTAGCAAATGATAAGCAGCGTATTTCTTTTCTTACGTTATTTTAGTCAGGAAATTTCCAGACATATTTATAATATGGATACTGAGAAATGGTATGTAGATTTCCGTCAGCTCTTGTAGAAAAGCAAATTCCTGCGAAAGGCTTCAGGACATCCTGCATGTAAGTGGCAGTTGTTTCGGTGCCACGAATTAGTTCTAATGGTGATTTGAAAACAGAAGTGATGCCGGCGAGAAATGCACTCTTTGTTGGTTTTTTCTCCAAATCTTGGAAGCACCCTAATCCTACTGCCATGGTCCCATAAAAAAATCGGGATTCATCAGTAAATATTAACGAATCCCATTCATCCCGCCATTGTTGTCGTTCCGAGCACCAGATTCGTCTAGCACATGCTCATGTGTTAAAGGTAATCGCAATAAACCCCATACGCACTATTCCTTCATAAACCAGCCGCAATGACGTTCTATAACCAATAGCATTTTACCACTGCTGAGTTAAAAATGTAATCGACTGAAACCTGTATTGCTTCAAGGGAAAAATCCACTCGGGGGACAGTCCTTCTGGGTGCGCCTGAAATTACTCTGCGTGCTTTACCTTGATTTGCAATCTTCAGGTTACTACAATACCGTAATACAATGGAATGATTACGTTTAAGTCTAGGCGCAATTTCGATTGGTTGATTTTTCAACCAATTTTTACTTTTATTTTTGTATTTGTATTTTACTCATTTTTGTACATTTGGATTGCAACTATCGGATTATAATAGGTGTTCCTGTAAACATATGTGCGGAACAATATTAATGCAATCGTTTAAGCTGACCTTCAGAAATACATTTATAAAATTTTAACGAAATACTCCAAAAATTTAGACGCGAAGCATTTTTTGTTACAGCCAGTGTAACAAATTTCGTTGAAGGTTACAACTTCTTGTTTTTATTTAAACAATAACAAATACAAATAAATTTAAGTATAGAAAAATGAGTTTAAGGAAATAAATTTCAGAGGAGCAATAACAGTATAAATTCCATATAAATTACATAATGTACACTTTAAGTACATTATTGTTGCTATAGAACGTTCACAACGTACATAGTTATAATAGTGATGATTACGTTAATAGCGAAATGAATTTTCTCAGAATCGTTATATTAGAATGTTCGCTTTGATGTGAAAGGAAATGCTTTGTTTAATATTGCTATAAAGCTGAGGTGAAAACGCCTACATTCAACACACTCGCTGCTAAATACAATACACGATTATACGTACTATATTTACGCCAACTAACAATACGTGTAAATAATTATTTTAGTTTTAAAATAGGGCCGTTACTCTTTTCTTTTAGATGTTCTACGTAAGTTCAATGGGTAAATTACCACGAAAAAATTTTTTTTTGTACAAAAATTCGTATATACAATTCTTCTCATAATATACAAAGCACGTTGGAGACCCATTTAAGAGTATTATAGCACTCAAGCAGAGGATAGCGACGCCGAACTAGATCCCACGGTCAACCTAATTGAACAATAGGACATTAGAGTAACGGAATTTGGGTCAAAGGTGAGAAAGTCAATTCAGCTAATTTACAAGAGCGACAGCACAATGATTCGAGATAAAGATACTTAATCGATCACTACAGAATCTGACCTTGTGCGTCACCTTAGAGTATAAATCTAACAAGGAATGAGGAAACCATGCCAGTTGATGCTGATATAAATCGATAAGTAGGCAACTGTTTACTAAAGATTATATAAATATTTCACTTTTATAATTATAAACTGCTGCGGATTAGATTATAATGATGATAACTTTTATGGATTAATTTATAAAATAATAATAAACATGGCTTATTTATCGTATTTTATATTTGTACCTTTGAATGCTTGCTATGTACCAGGGTAATCTGAAAAGTTTCCAGCCTAACACAGAAGCTAGTCAATCTTGGCCCTTTCAGCGAAAATTTGAGCCTGGGAAGCAGAAGAAAGTCACAGGGGCGCCATATTCGGTGAATAGGGTGGGAATTTTCAAAAAGTTTTACAATTTGAATTGGTTCCTGCGGGGAAAGCTGTAAGTTCAAGATTATATTGCGAGTAGCCAAATAGAATTTATGAAATATTCCGGATTCGTCACCTTGCACCAATCAACAGAAACAAAATTTGGATGCACTTACAGCCCACAGATCTCGTTTTGTGCAGGAAAAACATGAAAGGAGTTTAAGATTTGTCTTCAGTTTCTCCATCTGATTATGGGTTGTTTCGTTTGAAGCCATATTTCTTATGCGGTAGAAACTTTGAAAAAATCAGAATGTTTGTTGCGAGGCTGTAAATCGACAGAGTGGTATCGACATCAAATTGTAGCATTGGTCAAAAAATTGACACCCATTATACAGAATAATGCATTGTATTTCGTTGAATAAATGATTTTTTAATTAAAGACTTATGGGGCAACCGAGCATTACCAGAATATTTTTAACCAGCAGCCCCATCCTCATGTTAACGCTTGAAATTTTCAAGCCACCCTCGTGAGCACACTCATATCTATCTGGAAAGGTCAAAATACAATCCCAATAACCCAATACAATCCATAAACCAAAAAAATAAATTAGACGATTTCGCTTATGCCTTTTATGACGCATGTTACAACCAGCTTAATAGCTACACAGAGCGATATACGTTCGCGGCGAAATAACAATTTATCGTTAACATCCCGACCTTTATCTCGAAAGGTTAAAGATAAACGCCTTTTTTAATGTAGATTACTCACAATAAACGTCCAGGTAATTCTCGCATTTTCATTCGGGACATAAAACCAACGTAATTTGGACCCGCTCCCGGTCAGGACATTTAAACGGACGAATGTCAAAAGGTTTTATTGCTGAAGCGCGTTCCATTTGTCGACGTGGCTGACGGTGTAGCGCGGATTTTACTGTCAGTGCTGCGGGTGAGACATGTTCGTAGGTTAGGTAGCGTGTCACAGACACACACACCCTTTCGTCACACCGACTTGTACTTGTCCAAGAATACATTCGTGTTACAGTTGCATTTAACACATTTTCGCCTTCGTACCTAGTTTACAGTTGACGTTAAAACGGCTTTTAGTAGGTAGCATTATGCGGTATCTTTAGGAGTAAATGTTTCGTTCGTTAAGATGGTAAAGCAGGATTTGTTTGAGAAACTTTAAAAGAATAGCTTTAGGTCTCTTTAAATTTGTATAGCGCTGAAATATTTGTAGAAAGGCTATTTAGCATTAAAATAACACCTAAGGGTCTTGATATTATTGTAGCCTGGGGCAAAACTAGCTGCAGCTTAGTGCATTTTATAACACAAATATAAGGGTGCGGAGACAAAAAATTAGTTGGAATAAATCCTTTACGTTTACATTAGTAATGCTTTACGGCTGTTGATATAAAAGTGGAAAACTTAAATCAAACTCAATGTCTGCAGTCGGTTGCTGAATTTTATACCGCAACAGAAGGATAAGTTCGGCAAGACCAGCGAGAAAAATGGCAAGAAGAAGCGAGTACGTTTGCGGCAGACTACGGGTTTCACTTAGAAACTTTGGTCAGAAGTATAACATCGAATGTATCGCTTTTTATGAGAAAATCAGTTCTAAAATATTCCGAAAAGCAGTTGAAAGGTTAAAGACGTAAGCTAAGACAACTTGCTGAAAATAAATTTTCGCCCGCAGGGAGTATCAATATATCGACGAATTATTTTTCGCACTCGATGGAAGTGATGCTGCAAATAAGGAACATTATTACTGCAAAAACGGCAAAGGAGCAGATTGTGAGGTGGTTTACGGAGGAATTTCAGCAGAGGAAGCTAGTATGAGTTGCAATTTCTTACAAGGCTTATGTTTGTCCATCTGGCAATTTTGTAAGTGCCGAAATTTACAAAAAATAGTGTATAAGAACGAGATTAAAGAAATTAATAGACAAAAACTGTTCTGATGGAAATTATGTATTTTGATCAGATAGATGCTGGCAGTGTTATTGCCGCGAAGCAGGAGTTGTAAATATCCTTTGTTACGAACGCCTTTTGGAGCTGGGAAGCTACAAATCCGGATGAATTAAAAATCAAAAACTACGGCAAACGCCAGATTCAAGATTTGGATAGTTGATTGTGATATTAACTGACAAAACTCAGGTTGTCCAGGCATTAAAACCGAAAGATCTTCCGATTCGTCCTTACTTTGCTGAAATCATATCGCAAAACCAAATCGATATTTAGAACTTGTGGCTCATCAGCCTTGTTTCCATTTATGTGGCTGTGCAAATAAACAAACTAGCCGTTATTGGCGCTCGAAAAATCCACAGGAACTTCACTAACCTCCGCTAATAGGAATTAATAGTCCCTACTTTCACGAAAATGCTGCGACAGTCAATGCTGTGCTCTGTACCGAAATGATTTCTTACGCAATAATTAAACATGTTTTCATAGAACAATGAAAACACATGGTTCCAACAAGATGGCGCCATTTCACATACCACAAGAACACCATTGCAAGCTGTACAAAGATTATCGTTCGAACGACGCGATTCAGCGGAACGTAACGGTTATGGATCAGCAAAGCGGAACGGTTATGGATCAGCAAAGCGGAACAGAAATAACGAGGAGCAAGAGACAACAACAGCAATCTTTACAAATCTTCTGAAGAAGCTGACAGCATGGTCAGCGAAACGTCAAGTAAAATATTAACTACGCGACATCACCCGAAAGACATTTCTACTATGGATTACGGTCGTGAAAGCCTACACTCAACTGTACGAAGATTGTTCCCGGGCGGTATCATTTCCAAAAGTAGGGACATCGAAAGGTCCGAAATATCACGAGATATTGTAGCATGCGATTACTTTTTATGGGGCTTCTTGAAGAATAAGGTTTCTATAAATAGACCAAGAAATATTCCGTTGGATATGTTACTTCGTATTATGCATACGGAAAAGGGGAGGTCAATTAGCCGACATAGATACTGTCTAACGAAATTATTTCCTTTTGAAATTGTAATGGTCAAGTTCAATCTTCAATCACCACCTATACGAGATCGTATTTACAAGATAGAGTGAGTGCTTGTATGCCTTGATGAATTGCATACATCGATTTTTAAAATGGTATTCCTTACATCAAATAGAACACGTAAATGTTTCTAATTAAATACTGAAGAACTTGATAAACACTATTAATCAATCTTCGTAGGATACGTAGGTACAGACTCTTGAAGCACGTCGATGATAGTATGTGTGTGGTCTAACCAAACAGTTAGGTTAATTCAAGACTTAGAAACTCGCTAGTTTAATGCTGTTACTTTGCAGTTCGCTAAACATTTATTTTGTCACAATTGCAATTAATGCAGAATTCTTCAGTTGATGTTCTAGTTATGTTATTATCTATTACAACTGCACGTACACTACCGTTCATATATTTGGGGACGATTAAAAAATACAGTTTTTTTTTTAATTCGGATAAAAAAAAGTCATTTGTAATTTAATTTCCTTCTGTACATTGAGTATACTATACAAAACTAAAAATATTCCAAAAAGAAATGTTGTACTAATTATGGATTTTTCCTCCGGATTTTTCGTCTATATGTCCACCCTTTTACTTAATTACTGCGGTACATATTCGTGGCATTCTTAGAATTAAAGATTTCAAAAATGTTGCTGGGATCTCAGTCCATGCTTGCTGGAGCTTTCTCCATAAATCGTGTGAACTGGTCGCTCCTTTTTGGCGAATCCTTCTGTCCAGTTCATCCCATATTAATTCGATAGGCGACAGGTCAGGAGACTGAGGTGGCCAAATCATTCTTTTTATATGATCTTCTCCTTCCAGAGATGCTAGATAGTTTCTGCATATACGAGAAGAATGCTTAGGGTCGTTATCCTCTTGAAACGTAAAGTTTCGACCTCGTAATCGTTCCCCACTTGGTACAGCATTCTCTTGTAATATTTTGAGATAGCCCTCTTTACGAAGTATTCCCTGTATTCTTACTGAATCACCTACAGCTGTTCCCGCAAAACAACCCCAAACCATTACGTTACCTCCACCGTGCTTAACTGTAGGTAAAATACACTGTTCGCTAATCCTTTCACCAACCTGTCGCCTAACAAACGTCCTCCGTTTGGAGCCAAATGTTTCAAATTTGGACTCATCTGTCCACAGCACGTTGCACCACTGTTCGAATGTCCAATGTCTGTGTTCTTGTGCCCACTGAAATCTTTTTCTTTTATTTTAAACTTTCAAAAGCGGTTTTCTGGCAGCTACTCGTCCCTTTAAGCCTGCCGCAATTAATCTTCGTTTCACGGTCGAATGCGAAATAAGATTTCTTCGTGAAACATTGACTTGCTGCGTTATTTCCGGAGCCGTTAGGAATCTGTTTCTTTTTGAAACAAGAACCATGAA